>JARHVA010006592.1:520000-878926 GCA_037957365.1 Torreya grandis | reverse complement strand
CAGTTTTTTAGTTTCCTTTTATTCTTAATGTTGTTGATAGTTGTATCCAAAACATCCTACTTACATTAGGAAATAATATATTTCTATAAATAATGTTTGAATTTTTATTTATTAAGCTATTCTAAAAATAAACTTGTAATTTTTTGGCACTCCCTATATGCATACTCCAGAGTTGGCTATGTGACTCTAGTGCTAGTTTTGTATGATATTTTGGAGTAGCTTCACATTGCCATAACTTTTGCATATGGACTTAGATTTAAATGATTTTTTTTGAACTAAATAACTTTTGAAGAGGAATTAAAATATTTAATCATTTTCATGTTTAAGCAAGTTCTCCATGTCAAAGACCAACCAAAACATCAAATGAAAACCACAAAAACACACCACTTTTATATCAGTTGATGCAAGATTCCTTATAAACTTTGGATGCTCCTACATCACCCAACATGCCATATTTAGACTTAAATTGCATAATATTATTTATAAAGCTCTTAAAACATATGGATCTATTATTGGTTAGTTTTTTCATCCTTGTTACCTATTATGGAATGTTAAGAATTTATTAAGTTACTAGACTAGTTCCAAAATTATTGTAGATAACATAAAATAAACACCCATAATATATGAAACATATGAAATCTTAGAACAAGAAAATTGATTTAACAGTTTTGAGAATATAAGAGTCTTATTCCTAATTTAGTTAAGGGTCTAAGTTGAATAAATTAGTAAATAATATTGCAATAATTTAAATACTAATTTATATAATTTATTTATATTTTTAACCTTTCTATAAATAACAATAAATATGGAGAAAATAAGACAGCTTAAAATGAATTGAAATGGCTATTTAAGGGTCTAATATTAGTTGTGTAGGACTAGGATAGTGTTGCAAATCAGGGTTTAAATTTTATTTATTGAAAGGATAGGAGCGTTGAAATAGGACACCCTACGGTCTGGTGTTATTATCCTCTTTTGTCATTATTGTCCAAACTACTCATAGAGACTTGAGTTTTTTAGGTTTTATTCATTGTCCCTATATGATCCTGTCTATAAAATCTTGTCTACTGAAAGTTTATAGAACTCCTTATATAACTAATTTTATCTTCAAACCCTAGACTCCATTATGATTTGATAAACTATGAGAAAGAAGAGGGGTTAGTGTGTGTAAGATGTACTAAACGTGTATCCACACCCCTTGTGTGGGCACACTACCTACATACCAATAATCTAAAGAGGGATCAAGCCATAAGTAGTTCACCCATTGACTGTGCTTTATGCAATAGTGTAATGCTGGTGCAAAAATGCTAATCTAGGTGTATTTGAGGTGGCTAGGGACTGTTGTGAGGATTTGGATATGCTTGTAGCTATATTAGATCTTTGTGTACAAAGAATAGGGAAATTTGCCTTAGTGGTCTTACTTATATTCTTACTTGCTTTGTAATATTTGGCCAACCTCCTTCTAAATTAACTTTTAATGGGATTTTATAGAGATCTATTGGTCATGGGTCAAATGTCTACACCACTAAGTTGAAGGATAGGAACTAGAAGGAAATAACTATTAGATCTCAAAATGCAATTGGACATGAGCATCAAAATAAGACACCCTAAGGTCCAGGATTATAGTCCAAGTTGGGCACTCCTATCCTATAGGTGTGGGACCTAAGATGATGGAATTAGCATGGGAAATGTAGCCTGACTAAGCTAGAATCAAGTTTCAAAATTTTATGGATGATTGGGAATAAGAAAAAAGGTGTCTAGAAGGGTCATGCGAGCATGTAAGAAGGACCTATGGGTTGGGTATCACAAGCCACACTCAAACTACCAATTTGGACATTTTATATGACTACATTTGCCCCCTCTTTATTCTAGTGATGCTATAAAGAAAAATAATAAGATAAAGGAAAAGTAGAAAGCATACCTAAAATTACCTACAATGGTGAAGCCCATGACACTTTGTGATGTTGAGTGTGCATAGAAAGAGCACATTATGAAATGTAAATCTATTGTGCTATTGAGTGATGCTAAGTGATGTTAGATAATGTTAGGTATGTGCTAAACCAAAATTAATATCATGAATGGAGATGAGTGTTTAATGACCCAAGGGTGGCTCAAGAATGAAAATTTTATCCCTTTGGCTCCATCATCCCCCACTAAGTGAATCTATATTAGCATGCATGTGTTAATCAATGTTTGTACTACATGTCCAATCCCTCTGAGTAGGTGGATCAAGAATACAAAGGCTAGATAGTCATTTGGCTCCATTATTTCCCCATCAAGTGAAGCTATGAAATGATATTGGTATGAAATGTGTGTCATATGATATGGCCCCTAAAGCCCATGAATATCCTATAATCTGACAATGTGGTATGGATAGTTTAATGTGTGCTAGAAACTAAGCCACTCTTGGCTACTCAGAAAAGGTGGAGATTAGGCTTGTATGAAAGCCACTCTAAAATTGGGCAATAAGATTATATATAAGCCACTAAAAAATAATTCCAACCACCTAAAAATTGAATAAATCACACAACTACTAAGAATACCTAGGTAATATACTAAAATTGAAAAGGAAAGAAGTCAAATGTGCCATGCACATTATCCCCAATCACTAGTGTCTATAACATAGATTTTGATCTGGAAGTTATACCAACTACCTAATCTAAAACTCAAAGTGAGATCCATCATTTCACACATGATGCCCCTTATATCTAGATTCTATGAGAAAATTATACTAAAACTACTGATTTTGAATTGTACTATTATAGACAAAATTGTAACTGAACTTACCTTTCTATCTGTTTCTAGAAAATTTGGGTTTTTTATTGTTTGAATAGGAGTGCCAAAAATAGGACACCCTAATATTTGGTGTAATTATATAGGTCAATTGTTTTTGTCCTTTATTATTTCTAAATATTGTTCTAGAATCATCACTATTTTTTTGGTTTGTTCTGCCTGGTTTGGGTTCCTAGTTTTTGTTTTATGTGTTTTGAAAACTAATTTTTTGACCAATAGGAGATATAATATCTATTACAAAACCCCTATTTATTTCCCCCTCTTATGAGGGTATGAATAAAGACTCTACAATGACTGCCCTCAAAATAAAGAGCCCTGTAAATGTGTTATGTTATTAAATACATGTTATAGCAATGATAATCATAAAGATGTCTCAAGATATAGCATAGTTTGTATTAGAGATTATTATATCAATAAGGGTATGCCTAGATAGATATAATAATGTAATAGTAGGTCTAGTGTACTGAATTGAAATTGGAAATGTTAATTTTTAGTTGTTAGTTGTTAGTTGTTAGTTGTTAGTTGTTAGTTGTTAGTCGTTAGTTGTTAGTTGTCAAAGAGGGATGGAGCATGATGTCCATCATGGCATCCAAGAAAGAAAGGTAATGCATGATGTGGATCATGAAATTATAAATACTGAGAAGCAATGAAACAACAAGCACACAATGCAATAAGCAAGAAGCATACAATAGTGGCCAAATGTCCAAGCAAACAAGGGATATGGGCACATGTCACTCAAACTAGAAATCAAACATACAAGGCATGTTCAAATGCCACATACATATACAATTGGAAATAAGTAAGGTTAGCATGAGGGCCACAAGCACATATAAGAGTATAATCAAAGGACATTGGTAAATGTGCTAAGGGACACACAAAAATAGAAATAAAGGACATTGGCAAATGTCTTAAGGCATACATAAGAGATAAAACAATAGTTGGGAAATGCAATCACATCTACCTATGCAAAGCAAGGAAGAAAAGCATGTAATATGCTATAAAATACAATCACATCTAACTAATCAAAGAAAGAAGTGAAATTATGTAAGACATGGCATACAATACTAGGTATATGCTAATAAATACACATGTTATATACTAGTGAATATCGATAGAGTAATCTATATAAGATAGTAATTAATGTACATCAACATGATAAATAGAGTGTGTCATGTAGGAATGACATAACTTAAATGGTGTAGTCATGTATAATATTCTCATAGTGGTAGATATATCAATGTGTGTATTGAATGTAGAAGTAGGATGCCCCCTCAATAGGTAAAGTGAAGCAATTAAGGATCTGGATGTCACTACACACACTCAAATAAGATCAAGTGAAGCATGGTAATGTAGATAAATCAACAAACAATAGCATATAATAAAAAATATAGGTCTAGCATGGTAGTAAAAATATAAATCATGGATGATGCATACAATTGAAATATTTTTGTTTTTTTTAATTTTTGAATGTTTTTTTTTTAATTTTTGAATGTTTCTAGATTTTTGATATAAGCTATGTACAATCAATCATAAAGAAACTATGTACAAGTAATACTAAAAATAAATGATACTAACTGATGATTTTTGTGGGAGACTCCATATCATGGTGTCCTATATCAAGGAGAGGGATCATATGTGATCGTGAAACATGATGGAAAGGCTGAGACTATAACTTTGAAAGTTGTATATTCTGTAAGTGCTCTAAAATGTATGTAGTGGAAACTGATTATGGGTCCCCCTATAACTCTAAGAAGTGGATGCAATTTTAAGGCTCTTAGGGACCCATCTAGTGGTAGAAAAATCTCTTTTAAAGTGTGATATGTGTGTAAAGGCATACGACCTCAATGATACTACCCTAGGTATGAATAACGTAGCTAGAACTAGGAATGTTAGTAAAAAGGGATGTAAGATATCACTTTGTGCATATCAACCCCATGGCTATTATATCACTATCTAAATCCTAATGGTCAACTAAACAAGTGGACATATTACTCATGTTATGTAAAAACATGCCCTGTATTTGATGTTGTCTATGGTGTACTAACTATAGATGTACGTGGAGATTATATAAGATGAAACCTCAATGGATGCATAATTAAAATTGTGTGATGTGAAGGAGGCTCATCTATCCATAACCATAATGGATTTATACATAAAATAACACCCTATAGACTCTGTTGTGATGCATATGACTAAGAAATAGATCAATATGGAACTGTAACCTATGATGGGGGCTCATCTAATCTCAACCATAATGTTTTGTTATGTGAAATAGGTCCCTAAAATCTTGGTTGTAATGAATATCTATCTGAATAAATACTCTACACTATGGGTTCATCTAATCTTAACCATAATTGGTTACTATGTGAGATAGAACCCTAAAAACTAGGCTATAATAAATATCTATCTTGAGTTGTACTCTATGATATGGGTTCATCTAATATTAATTATAGTGGGTTTTATATGTGAGTAGGACCCCAAAAACTTATTTTTAGTGAATATCTAGCTAGAGTAGTACTATGTGATATGGGTTCATCTAATCTTAATTGCAGTGGGTTGCTATGTTAATGTGACCCTAAAAACCTGGTTATGATGCCTATGACTATGCTAGATATGTATATGGAGCTACAATGTGTAATCCATGAACTATAATTATATATATAGGTTTCTCTCATTGTACTTCTCTCCAAACCCTCTTAGTAGGTGGGATAGAAGATCTCCTATGAGGCTCTATCCTAGAAACCATATTACTCTCACAATGAATAACCAATTATTCCTATGAAGGAATGTCTTGGAATGAGTCAGTCATGGAGGAAATAGGTCTATAAATCCATGATGGAGATATCAATTCCCCTAATGTGAATTTTATGATACTGTTATCAACACATATATTAATATAATCCCTAAGTCTATAACAGTCATTATCTCTTTGTCCACATATATGATGATAGTTACAAAAGGGTCGATGTGGCTATCTATGTAAGAGATGTGGATCTCATCGATGAGTGTAAATTAATGTGATTAACCTCCTATCTATTAGTGTTTATAGTATGACATATGGGCTATCCCACTCTAAATCAAACTATAGTGGTGTCTTATTGTTGTTCTCTATAGTGCATATTGTAGGTGTTACTCTGGAAATTAGATCTATATTTTTAACTATTTACTTTTCTATTTGTGGTATCCTATATTGTTTAGGATATGGTGGATGTTATGGGCTAGGAGTTGTAAGTAGAGGTACTACTATGAAATCAAGAGTAAGCTGATCAACTGAATCTACCTCAATCAATCCCAATTTCTTCTCCAAGGCAAGAACTATATAACATAAGTGCCTAAAAGAGGACTATATCTGATATAATAGATGTTATAAGAAAGGTTGGAAAATCCCTTTGATAAATATATGTTGAAACTCTAGATATATTGGTTTATAGATCAATTGTAACATGTGCATCTTGAATCGTAAGATATAATTGCTAATTAGCTCTGAAGAATTCTAATGTAATGTGGCAAGTTTCTCATATGTAACATGAGGGCCCATTCTTTCTATGTAATATTTTAGAAATGCCTCCTCCAGGTCATCATATGTATGCAAAGAACCAACAGGGAGGATATGAATGAACCATTTTTGCGCATTATCGACAAATGTTTATTGGAATAACTTAAGTAGAATCAAAGTACTTACATGAGATGGCAAAGCCTTTTGAAATGCCTAAATGTGTATGAATGGATTTCTAGTTCCATCAAATTGAGGCAATGATGGTGTCTATAAATGCTTAGGAAATGAAGCTTTGAAAAATGTCTATAGAAGAGGGTTACCATGCAAGTAATTGGCATCCATCCAAGACTTATAAGGCTTATTTTTTAAAGTGAGGAGGTGTACTTGGTGTTGTAATTCACCAACTAAATGCATTAAAGAAATAATATCTTGGGATGGGATATTAATGTATTGAAGTGGTTCATTTAAACATTGAATTTGATCATTTATTTTAGCCATTGGAATGTTATATTTAGTAAGTGGATCATAGAGAGGTGGTGTGCTCACTTGAACCTTTGGAGGAAAGGTAACTTGGACCTTAGTAGAGTGATGTGAGATACCATTCTCATTGGGTGAAGAGTGAGAAATAGGTGAAACTATAGTAGGGGGTGGCTTGGGGGATTAATTGGTATATTTATTATTTAGTGAATAACATTGTAATTAAATAGAGGATATGATGTTCTCATTGACATGTGCATCATTTAAAATAGAGTCATGCATAGAAGTAGAAGAAACATTCTGTAATGCATTATATTTGAGAGGAGTGAGAGAAAAGCTAAAAGGATGAGATGCATGTTCTTCTTCACTATGTGCATAATAATCATCATTATTTCATGCATTATCATAATTAGAGTTTTGTTCATATTCATTCTTATTTTCATATTCATTTGCATGTTCACTAGCATACTCATTATCATTTCCATCATCACTACTAAGAGGGATAAGAGAAGATGTTAATTATTTTCTAATATTCAATAAATTATCATGTGAATTTAGAATACTATGTGCATCTATGTTATCCTTGAATTGGGTGAATGCATTACTTTCATTTGCAATATGAAAAGTAATAGTAAGAGAGCTATCATTTAAACATTCTTTTGCCATTGTTTGAAATGACAAAGTAAAGTTAATAATATGAGATGTATCAATTAAACTATGCATTGGTGATTTGATTCTATTGCATTTATATTGTTGTAATTTGAACATAGAAGTAGCAAAAGAGAGATACATTAGGTTCAAGTGGAAGCAAGTTATCACCAATGAGAGGTTCACTTGGAAGTGCATAACTAATTTGTTTATTTGGTGAATTTTATAGAGGAGAATGAGCTGAAAATTACCTTTCTCATTTATCAAAATTATTTTTGTTAGAAGAGGGAAGACAAGAGATAGGTTTGAGAGAAGAATATGCATCTACTTTTTCTTCACTATCACTTTCATATGTATCATCATATTCCTTATTACAACAATAGTAATTATCTTCATTGTAAATTAAATCATTTTCCACTTTTTTAGCTAATTTGCAATTTTTCAAATTTATCCATTCATTGTCATAATTATGAGAAATTTTTAAAAATTAATCTATGGGATGAGAGGGAAGAAGTGCCTTAGAGTCAATTTTATTGATTTCACCAAAGAAAATATTCAAAATTACTATTAAGCAAATAAATGCAAAAATAACTACTAACATGGATATTTTGAAATTAATTTTGACACTCCAAACAATTTGCAAAAATTCTAAAAAATATATCTAAAAATTGTAAGGGTGGAAGGCTTGGGGTTTGAGGACCTAGTTTAGAAATCTATGGTTTTGGATTGGAGTTTTAGAATTTTGAAATTATAGAAATAATTTAAATTCTAAAATATATTTGAATAAAATAAATACATAAGAATTTATACAAAAATTATAAATTCAATTTTGAAACCCTAGGCTAGGGTTTAAAAATACTAGGACCTAATATAAGTAACTAGGGTTTGAGATAAATAATTTTTAAAATTAATATGATAAATTTTTAAAATTAATATGATTTTATGATTTAAATATACAGAAAAAATCAAAAAATATTGGAAAAATCAGCATGGAATTTCCCCTAGGATTTTTATGCGCAAACAAAGTAAGTCAAGTTCACCAAATGATTTAATAGTTTTAAAAATATTGGAGTATTATTCCTAATTTAGTTAGAGGTATAAGTTGAATAAATTAGTAAATATTATTACAATAATTTAAATACTAATTTGTATAATTTATTTGTATTTTTAACATTTCTATAAATAGCAATAAATATGGAAAAAATAAGACTTAGCTTAAAATAAATTGAAACATCTATTGTAGGGTCTCATATTGGTTGTGCAAGATTGGTATAGTAGCACAATTTAGGTTATAGATTTCATTTTGTTAAAAGACAAGAGAATAGAAATAGGATACCCTAGGGTCTAGTGTTATTGTCTTCTACTACTATTTTCCAAACTACTCATAGAGACTTGAGTTTTCTAGGTTTTATTCATTATCCCTATGTGATCCTACCTATAAAATATCGACTACTAAAAGTCTATGAAACTACTTATAGAGATAATTTTATCTTCAAACCCTAGACTCCATTGTGATTTAATAAAATTTGAGAAATAAGGGGGGGTTAGTGTGTGTAAGATACATTGAATGTGTATCCACACTCCTTGTGTGGGAACATTACCTACATGCCAATACTACGAAGAGGGATCAAACCATATGTAGTTATCCCATTGAATGTGCTTTATGAAATAGTGTAATGTTGATGCAAAAATGCTAAACTAGATATACTTTAGGTGGCTAGGGACTGGTCTGAGGATTTGGATATGCTTGTAGTTATATTAGATGATTGTATGCAGAGAATAGGGAAATTTGCCTTAGTGGTCTTGATTATATTCTTGTTTGCTTTGTAATATTTTCCCAAATATTTCTAAATCAAATTTGAATGGGATTTTATAGATATTTATGGGTCATAGGTCGAATGTATTCATGTTAGGATGATAATATGAAGGATAGGAACCAAAAGGAAATAACCATTAGTGCTCAAAATGCAATTAGATAGGAGCACAGAAATAGACACCCTAGGGTCTAATACTAGAGTCCAAGTTGGGAACTCATGTCCTACAGGTGTGGACTTGGGGGGATGAAATTAGCATGGGAAATGTAGCTTGGATGAGTTAAAATTAGGTTTTAGAAGTCTATATATGATTGGGAATAAGCACAAAGATGTCTAAAAGGGTTATGAGAGCATGAAAGAGGGACCTATGGGTTGGGTGTCACAATCCACACTCAAACTACCAATTTGGAAATTTCATATGACTAAAATAACACATATTTATATAGGTAGCATTACTACATCTTTAGATTAAGAAATTTTGCTTAAATTCATCACTATGACAATGGTAACTCTCATCTAGAATGTACCTCACCCAATAGCCTTGTATGTTTTACTGTCACCAAATATTTCACCCTAGAGTTGGTTATTCAATACTAATCTAAGACTTTGGAAATATTGGAATAACTCTAGGCCTATGAGTTTCCTACAGTAGAGATAGACCTCTATATGTAAGGACTAGCTCCTTAGATTGATCCTTAAGTGTTTATCACCTACACTAACTAATTACTTGGATGAAAAGAGATATAAGTAGACATGAAATTAAGATACTCTAAGGGTTTGATACACTATAAATATGTCCACAATATTACCATACAATTACACTAATAGACATGACTCACAACACTAGTCTCAAAATCCTAAATTTTTCTAACATTAGTATTTCAAACATGGAGGTGATATGCATGGAAATACTCAAGGTGATTAAACCAGAGGTAATTTTTAAACACTAAGGCCACTCTTTACACTTGAATATATATCAATGTACTTTACAACACTTCATGTGACCTATTAGACTGAGAACAACTTGCATCAAACATGGAAGAGCAAAGAGAAAGCAAGGATAGATACTAATCACTTGACCTTTCACTACACACCACTTCACACACTTATATAATATGTTTATGAGATTAAAAATAGATTAAAAATTTTAATTAAAAGGAAAATTTTAGTATAAAACCATCAAGTCTTCACCATACCAAGTGTGGAATTTGACTATAAAAGCCAAAATGGCTTGCATCTATAGAACGTGTGAGAGGATAGAGAGAAGAGAAGTATAAGGGTAATAATTCCACATGTAAAGGCATGAATAATAGTTAAATTATATAAATATGAATTTTATAACAAATATATTTAATGTGTCCTTGGAAAAGTGTCGATCTAAAGCATCAAACTCTCCAAAATTGGTGTAGAGACCCTTCAGCGACCTTCTTGAAAGAACCTTACTAATTAGGCATATTTGGATTGATTTAAACTAGAATAGAAAGAGTTGACACATATGAAAAATAAAATTTAGGTTATAAACAAGTGTCAAAAATCATCACATGCATCCCTAACTATTATCCATCTTTTGGATACTTGTACTCACCATATGTAGTCACTCGTTAGTCTTTTAGGCCTCCTTCACATTTATCACCAAAATGACCTTCATTTTCTAAATAGAATCCATGGAATTGGTAATATGTCACCTTTATAGAGTCCAATTTCATTATAATCCATGATTTATACATTAAAAAGGTGTAAAAACCAACCTCTCATCTTCTCACTAGGCAATCACTCCTTATCTTCAATCTTGGTCCAAGACTACCCAAGATGAATGAGTTAGTATAAGTTTTTTCATGTCCATATATTGTGATAAATGGATATAATGATATATAATAGGTCCCAATTGACCTCCTCCAATGGCTATCACTTTTTCATCTTCTTCTATTCCTATAAAACAATCACAAACTTATTAAAAAACCCTATTTTGTACCCTATATGTACAAGCAAGGTACAGACCAAGTACGTGTCATGGAGCCTAAGAGAGATATCTCCAATTCAAAAACCATTTCTAGGCCATTTTACCCCTTTTTAATGCATTTCCCACTTACTTATTTCCAATCAAGTCTTAGACAAGGGCTTAGGAGGGTTTTAACAAGTTTTAGATCTTAGGGATAGTTCATATAATTTGGATTTCCAACTCCCAAAAAAATTCCATAAAAACCAAGTATATGACCATACTAAACTACCCCTATCTCCTTGGGGATCTATGTTTGGTGTCCATATAGAATTGAGCTCTTGAATTTGGCCTATTGAGCCTTGAAATGCATTTTGTATATCCCTTTGATGGAATAGGCCAAATTTGGCCAACTTGGAAAAGTTATCTATAAATAAATGTCTTAAATAAACCTTATAATTTCCCCTAAAGGTTCTCAACTACATTAGAAGGCTCATCTTGCTTTAGAATTGAACTCAAACCCATGTAGGGCTTAGGCCTATTCTAGGCATAAAAGGCCTATATGCGATTCATGACCTAAAATATCCTTTAAATTATTTTTTATAACTTTGAGGCCTCCTTTATGAATGTTCATTCTTAAAAAACTCTCGACACCCTTATTGTATTGTTCTAAGATTTTACATCTCATTCCTTTACCATTCACTCACCAAACCTATAGTTTAGGATGTCTGGGATTTCCCTTTGTCTGAGATAAAATAGAGGTCATCTCCCTATTTTTATTACCAACATATATATATAATAAGTTATATTAGGTCATGAGTAAGCTCTACATAAGTTTTTAGGGTTGCATCACATCTCTAAGGTCCCCAATCTTCATAAACTTCAAGGTAGACCTATATGACTATGTATTATGTAGGATTGAGCATGCATATAGGTTGAGGTTTTATTTCAACCTTTATTTTGTCTTGAACATAATATATATGATATCATCACTATGAATCTAGAAACTCTATGTTCATCTCACACTACATCTCTTCCCACCTTCAAACCATCTTTTCTCACTAGTTTGTATTAGTCCATGGATTATGTGTAAATTATAGGTGGAAGTTTTTTGGAGGTTTCCTATAGATTATCTTCATGATTTATCCCTATTTTGAATTATACGATTTCTTATTTGAGTCTCTGAACTCATCTCAAACTACTTAGGTGTATTCCAACACCCAAACTACCTATCTCCAATATGTTATCAGCCTGCAGTCAACTTGTAGGTGCCATTTTGAAGACAAAGGGGGATCTTATAGGTACTACTCTTAGTCAAAACATTGTATCTCAATTTCCTTCAATTTCTCCTTAGAATTATTTTCATTCTAACTTGCATAAACTACTACGTCTATAGGTTTTCCTTCTTATGTCTCATTATCAACACACTATCAGTAAGACTATAGGTGTTCCATTTGAGGGATCATTAAATCTTCTTGTAGGTGTTGATTCCTTCTTGACACTAAATTTCATCCTCATAAACCCTTCTTGAGGCTACTATAAACATTCCAAACCAAATATAATCACTTCATGCCATTGAAATATCCCACGATTATGTCATTTTGGGACTGTGAAGTCATTTAGGCTTCAAGAGCTATAGATTTCACTGAATGTATGTAGTGTGAATTTACTTAATATGGAAGCCTATCTACATAATATTTCTTATGAAAAAATAATAATTTATTATGTCAAAACATTTCCCCTATGCTTGGGATTCATGATGTTAACAACTAGACTTGTACAGACCTCCAAACTCTTCATCACAAGATGACACTATGGACAAAAACCCTAATTCAGAGGAATTAAGTTAAGGTATCCCTCTTGAAATTTTCTTAACCTATGGACATAAGATTCAAGTCTGCCTACCATATTTTGACTCTACCATTTTTAATATGACACTCTTAATTCTTATAGACCTCAATCAAGGTCTCAAATGATTTCAAATGCCTTCATTCAACTCTACTCATACCACTATTGGAAACTTGTGGGTGTTATTGCATGATCTAAGATAGTATGTGTTAGATTGGTTTTCCAAAAAAATTATAACCTTTTAAAAGGATAAAAATCATTATTTCCATATCATAATATTTATCACCACCTTGAGTACCTCCTTGTGTCATGAACATGACTATTCAGGCTTGGTTCCATCTGACTTTGGATGACTACTATAGAAAAATTGGTTGTATGATGTTTCCAACTATGTTTTACTCCATCAATGTTGCTCTTGGGATTCAACCTCCAAAAGATAAACTAGTAATCATTATTAAGATAGGTTATAGGAAACAAATCTCCTCTATCTTGAAGATCAAAACAAGAAAACAAGCATTTCAACTGTTAAATCCTTGTCTACATGTTGGCAATAGAGTCCTCCTAACAAATTGAGATAGTTCATGCCAATTTTTTGACCTCCACATGTGTAACCAAACTCCAAAACTTTTGAGAATAATTTTCATGCCCTTCCAAAACCTATACAATACTTGGTTTGTATGGACCAATACAAATAGATGAGAAACTATAGGCCATGGGGATGTGTAAGAAAAAAATAGTAGAAAACCTCATTAGCAATGGTTCATAGATGAAAAGCAACCAAACATAAAAATATTTCCATGGATTTTAATTAGACAAGGATTGATATCATCCCTCAATATTATTTGATCCAACTCACCTCATGTTGTCCATACTAGACTGAAACCTGTTAACCATTTTTGCATGTAAAGGAGAGAAATGGAAAGGTGGAATGGTTTTATGCCATTTTTGAGCTTGTAAAATCTGATCAAACATGGAAGAGAACTAATAGGTGTTCAAAATACACTCTTGAAGTTCTCCCACATGCCAAATATGTTTCATATGTCGTACAACAATTGAAAACTTCCTAAACTACCACTAATCTTCTTGTTCAGATGTTACACCTACATTTTATCAATTCCAAAATATCTCTTGTGATATATTTTGACATGGGGGACATTGAAATACACTTTAAAACACTTTTCTCTTTATGGAAACCATACTACTCCCATAAATGACCCCAAAAGTGACCTTAGAATTACATAGGACTATCTAAGGCAAATATGAAAAAGCTAAAACACAATGTTGACCCTATTAATACTATGGAACACATACAAGACCCTAGTAGACCCCTATAACAAGTTTTCAACTATAGGGGGTTAGCCTAATTTGATTTGTGGTTAAATTATTCAATATTTTTAGTGATTTCCTAAGGGTGGCAAGCCAGCTATGTCAAAGACCAGTAGCCTACTCCTATCTATTGGGATATAGAGTCACCTTTACATATTATGGACACTAAATTGCCTCTAAAACCACACCAAACAACACAAAAAAACACACTTAATCTAACACACATGTGTTCTTAATAACACTTAGGGAAAGCACACATAACATAAGCAAAGACACACACCTATCCTAGTATATATAAGACCTAAATACTTGAGGTGAAGAACAACTCACCATGCTTAAACCAGGGTCAAATATGGTAGCTCTTTCATCCTTTTTTCTCCATGAAAGCAACCTATCATGTGTAACATGTTTGTCAACAAACACTTGCTCATGTTAATGGTTAATTGACTTACCATCCTTAAGTCTTCCTCTGTCTGCAAGTCTATTCCTTTGAGCTTTCAAGGATGTTCTATCTAGTCCTTAAACAAGCTTATTTGAACTTGAAACCTTCTTAACTTTTACCATGTCTTATTGGCACTCTTCAAACTGCAATCTAAGAGTGATCAAAGTTGTCTTAACTTCACTTTCTTCACTATCATGATACACTTGATATATAGGACCATCAAGTTTGTTTTCATTATGATTCAACACATCTAAAAAAAGGTTCAACCTTAGGTTGAGGTGTTGACTACTCCTTACACATATAATTTCTTGATTTGTGTTCATTAGGCTCCTTCATGACTATAGAATCTTTAACAACAACTTGACATCCATCCTCATCCTCAATAAGACACTCAATACCCTGATTGTTAGGCTCATCAACATACTCATTATCAAGTTCACACTTCTTCAGAGTAAAAGTATACTTAATTGTTCAAAGTCCTAACTTATGGCATGGAAATTTTGCCATAGATCATATTCTTCATCATGACTGTCATCTTCAAGGACTCTTCCATCAAGTGCAGGTAGAATGGAATTATCTTTCTCACTATATTTATCTATCATGATTTGTAAACTATCATCATACATATGAATAAGTTAATTGTCCTCAGTAGCTTATGAAAAGGAATATGCAATGTTTACCTAAAATTTCTCATATGTTCCCTCATGGATGATGTATGTACCAAGGTTAGTTTGATTAAAGTAAGTGTATGGATCATATCCATAAGTGTCTACACCATATTTATCTAGAAATAGATCAAATATTCCCTCAAGCTTAGAATATTTTGCATCATCCACAACAGACTCCTCATGATCATTGATGACACAATTTAGATTGGATCTTAATTCTACATAGAGCTCAATGTGAAACTTAGATAGTGGTTGAGTTTTGATGGTTACTTTTGCTTCATACCTTATCTTAAGGCCAAGAAGGACCAATCAGCTATGAGGTAGCCTCCTATATAGGCTATTAAATTCCTTGAGAGGCAGATAATGAAGTGAGTATGCAAGTCAATAACTACAATGTCTTGAAGGATAGGGAAGCTAGGACAATCATGAAAGGAAACTCTCAATCCTTTGACAAGTCCTACTAACTTAGCATGTGTCCCATTCAATTGAAGTGCCCCTTTACTATATGGTTCATAATTTAGACCCAATATATCAACTACAACCTTGGGCATCACTAAAGTACTAACCCTAATGTCCATTATGAAATTGTGAACAAGCTTGTCCCCCAAAATGAGAGTGAAGTAAAAGGGTGGAGGATTTTCAAATTTAGTAGAGGGTTCTACAATGTGACTAGGAAAATTTGTGAGAGTAACATTACCGTGATTTGATGGTCGAGGGCTAACATGAAGTATGGATAGTTGCTTTTGAAGGAGGTCTTTTTTATTGGGCAAGTGAAGCATTTTTGAATGAGACAAAAATGCCTTAGTACTCCTCAAAGAATCAAAAATATTCACAGTAATAGTATTCACCTTTTCTTGAGTCCTTGAATGAAAGGAAGTGTTTGGATCTTGAGACATTGGATCACTTTTATTCACCCTTCCAACATTCTGATTTAAATAAGGTGCAAAAATTATAGGAACTTTACACCTACAGTCGCACCTTGTTGCCTTAGAGAAGGATTACTTGGACTTGTATTAACACCATGAGAATATCCCAAGGCTTTCCTATTTTCTCTAATATTATCTACAATTGAATAATTCTGATTGAGGACATATGTGTCTTCCACTAATAATTTTACAATGTTCACCTTTTGGGGTTTCCACTCTTCATTTGCTTGCATGAGAACTTCATATTCTACTAATAATTGAGGAGTAACCCCTCCTTGGTCTACCAAATGTTTCTCCCCACCTTCATTTTCATCAATGAATTGGCCTTTCTACCATTATTCTCCTTATAATAAGTTGCTATGAACCGGTACCATGGCTCTTGTGTTGGAAGTGGAAGTTGGATTGTATGCATTGGGAGGCCTGTTTAAGTTAGGTTATCCTTGCCCTCTACCCTAACCATATTGTTGAGGTGATAACCTATTTTCTTTTTGAGGATAGGGGTAAAGGTTTTTATTCGCACAATACTATAGATGTACTTTCCTAAGCTCAACTTCTAAGGCCTTAATCCTTTAATCTTTATCAATAGCATTTTTTACCTTCTTAAGGGTAGTTCTAGGCTTAGTATTTACATTGGGCACTTGAGCAATAGTTGAAGTATCAGCATATATAATAGGCATCAGAGGTATAGAAACTTTTATAGGAAACTTTATAGCTTATATTAGGCCAGTCTCATCTCTAATGGCAAGGTCACATGCTTCAGGTAAGGTGTAATAACCCATAGACTATAACATTATGGCTATTTCAATACTAATAACCCTTAGATATGTAGGAAATGCAAAGCTTATAAGTGGTATCATGGGGGGATATAGCCTATGTCGAGTCATTTTGAATCTCTCATTAAAATCATGCATTATCTCCTTAGGACCCCTTTGAATTACATTGATCTAATGAATGAGTTATGTGTGATCACTTTTGTCTTCAAACCTTGATGTCAGAAACTCTCCAAAATCATCCCAAGTTATGATGCAAACTCTAGGAATGTCCTATACCAGTCAAGTGATTTCCCTCTAAAGGACATAGAAAGTATTCTAATGGAAATATTGACTTCAATGACATTATGAAAACTACAAAATTTTGAGATATCACTAATATGCTCACTAGGAGTGACATGACCTTCACCATTGAATGTAGGAACACTTTGGGTAGTATTAAGGGGTATATCATCATATGCATTGAGGTTAATGGGATTTTTAGTGTTAAAGGTTGGAAAGGAATGTTGCATATCCATGTTCTCCTCAAGTTTTTCTTCACTCTCTTGATATTCTTGGCTTTCAAAGTCCTCTTTTTCTTCAAAGGTCAAGATAGTTTGAGGATGTTGAACTTCAATATGAAGTTCATGCTAAGGGAGTTGGTTTATGGGATTGAAAACTCTACTAGAAAATGACCTAGTAAGGACCATGAATTATGAACATAATAATTGATAAAACAATGGTCTACAACTAGATATTACCTTGAATGGGGTAACCAAATGTTGAGTATGATACCATATGAAATTATGATGTTGTTATAACCATCATTCACCTTGACAAGATGTCTATACGATAATGATCCCACTGAGCATGCCAAAAATATTCTCACCAAATATTTTACCCTAGATTTGGTTATTCAATTCTACTCTAATATTTGGGCAACATTGGAATACGTCTAAGCCTATGGGTTGCCTATAGTAGAGGTAGACCTCTAGGTTTATGGGCTAGCTCCTTAGATTGATCCTTAAGTGCTTATCACCTACACTAACTGATTACTTTGATGAAAAGGGACTTAGGTAGACATGAAATTAAACTTATTTAATGGGGTGACACACTATAAATATATCCACAACATTACCATACAAGTACACTAAGAGACATGACTCACAACACTAGTCTCAAAATCTTAAATTGCTCTAACATTAGTATTTCAAACATGGAAGTGATATGCATGAAACTACTCAAGGTGATTTGAAACAGAGGTCATTTATAGACACTAAGGCCACTCCTTACACTTGAAGATAGATCAATGCACTTGAAACACTTCATTTGACCTGTTAGAGTGAGAACAACTTGCATCAAACATGAAAGAGCAAAGAGAAAGCAAGGACAGATATTAATCACTTGACCTTTCACTACACACCACTTCACAAGCTTAGAAAATATTTTTATGAGATCAAAACTAGATTTAAATACTTATTTAAAATTTAAAGTACAATATCAAACTATCAGGGCTTCATTATAGCAGGTGTGGAATTTGAATTCAAAATCTAAAATGGCTTGCATTTATAAAATATGTGAGTGGAGAGAGAGAAGAGAGGTCCAAAGGTCATAATGATACATATCAAGGTAGGAAAACTAGTTACATTTTATAAATATGAAGTTAATAATAGAGGTCTAAAAGATGTTCTTGTACAAGTTTCCATCTGAAGCATCAAACTCTCCAAAACTAGCATAGAAGCCCTTCAGTTGCCTTCTTGAAATTGCCTTCATGATTAGGCATATTTTGAGTGCTTGAAACTAGATTAGGGAGAGTTGACACATGTGAAAAATATAATAGGGGTTAGAAAAAATCTTTAATATTCATAAAATCCATCCCTAACTACTAGCTATCTTTTGAACACTTGTACTCACCATATACAGCTACTCATTGGTTTTTTAGGCTCCTTCACTTTGTCACTAAAGTAACCATTAGTTGCTCAATAAATTCCATGGAATATGTGATAAGACACATTTATAGAGTCCCATTTCCTTCCAATCCATGTTTTATACCTTAAAAAGGTCCAAAAACCAACCTCTCATCTTTTAACTAAGCAATCACTCCTTATCTTCAATTTTTGTCCAAGACTACCTAAAATGAATGAATTAGTAGAAGTTTTTCCATGTTAATTTGTTGTGAGGAATGGACATAGGGAGGTGTAATATTCCAAATTTACCCAATCCAATGTATCTCACATGTCCATCTTCTTTTGTTCATGCAAAACAATCACAAACTTGTAAAAACCCCTAACAAACCTTGCCGTACAAGTAGGGTACAAACCAAATATGTGTCATGGAGCCTGAAAGAGTTCTCCACAACACCAAAACCATTTTTAGGCCATCAATGTTGGAATAAAAATTATTTATATTATAGCGTTAACTGGTCTTCAAAACCTTTCCTATCAAATACACTTAATCAATCATGAACCATTCACATAAGTATATAGATCTAACAAGCGTAAGCACCTATCCACATAAGTATGAAACACAAGAACACATCACATATGTGGGAAACCCTTAAATGAAGAATTCCCACTAATATATATAAATTTACTACCATCATATAAGACAAAAATCAAATTTAGTGAATCATCATCTCCACATGGAGCACCAACACCAACTAACCAAGCACCCACTTGACTAGTCTTTAACAAGCACCCATGTATAAGGAGGCAAAAACCCCCTAGATGACTCAACCACCTGATTGATTTTATCACCTTAAAAACACCTTGTTTCTCACCTAATATATTATGATCACTTGATTTATCTCTTCACACTTTTTAACCCTCTCAACTTGCCTTTTAGGCCTTTTCACTCAACTAGGTCTTTTCAAGACTAATTAGGTCATATGACCTTGATATTCATATGAAAACACACTATCATATATTCATTATAGATATTTTATACTTATATAATTTTCTGAAATACCTCCTTCTACTCAACAATGTGTTATTTCATTTGCATACTCTCTCCTTACTTTACTAGGCCTTAAACTACCTTGTATATATACCATTCCATGTTCATATACCACTTAGTCAACCAAACACATTATCCTCTTAAGCCAGCCATGGAATAGGTCTTAGTACATGTCATAAACAATATTCAAATGACCTTTGAGTCATTTTTATTCTGTCATGACTCAAATAGACCTCATTTCACTTTTAGGTCTCATGGAAACCTAATTGCATTAGTTCTGTTTAGTAACACATTACCATTTGATCCCTTGGAATACCTTTTACCTCCATAAACATCAGTATTATTTCATAAAAAACTAAAATATACCTTATCCAACATATTCTGATCTCCATAACACTTTTTGAGTCTAACCACCACTTGAATCACTCCATTAACACTGTTCACATTAGGCCTTTGAACAAACAAAATAGTCTATCTTGAATAACTAAAAATAAAACATCAGTTATCCACAAAAACATGACAATAAATAATTTATAAATAATATACATGACCTCAAAAATATCACCATATGAATTATACACTTTCACTCAAGGGATAAAGACACAAACATGCCTTTACAACTCACTCACTCAGAACTACCAGTTTTCCTCAAAGACCAGTCATGGTGACTCAGACTTCCAACACCTATATACACACTTTATATGAATTATGATGAATTAAAAATATTATATTACATATATAAACCATCTTAAAGCATAAACATCATATGTTCTATTGGAAACTATTGGTCTTATAGACTAATTTGTTGGCCTCGCTACACATAGACCTCACAGAGTTAGACAAGCCATTTTGGCTTCATCATTTTCACCACTATACCTAACTTCAAATATATCTACCAAACATCAATAATAAATACCATTATCAAAAAATATCTCCATGTACTTGGTTTCATCTTTCTATCATGAAAACACATTCCAATTCATCTTCTCATTGTTACTTGGGTTTTTCACTGTTTGTACCATTTGACTTATTAGCAACTGCCTAACTTGGATGACTATTTTAGCACATTTGAGAGATACAACTTATGTATAAATATTAATTTACATGAAACATTATTCTCTAACTTATTCATCTATCCATTTTATTACTAAGTCCAATACAACTTTTGAAAACTATAGTAACTTCTTTAGAAATAAGCTTGTAACTCAACATTTTCTCTCTTATCTCTCTAACCAATACCACCTGGAGGTACATGGGAGAGTCCACTATAATATCCAATATATTTCTTAATAATAACAATAAATTATATGCACTTTTGATTAATATCTTAACATCAGGTCCTTATTAGGGTTTTATGAGGGTTTAAACTTATTTCTACTCTTAATGATCATTCATAAAGCATAGCCCCTCAACCTAAAAACTAATGCTTAGAATTTTGAGCTAGGACCCTTCCCCATCTACCATTTACTACTTAGGTTCCCATGAAAATTTTTGATGAGCTAATTATCACAAAAAATTACTTCTCAAGTTGAGAACCCTTCATTTTGAGAACTCAAGAGCTAGAATGAATTGTAATAATTGAATTAACAAAAACACTACTAGAGGTGCTTACTTATACAACAAGAAGTGAGATTAAATCTCCTAATTTTTAGGGGATTATGACTCACAAAAAAAATAAAAACACCTAGGAAATACCCTAAGTAACTAACATATGTCAATCAAAGGTTAATAACACCTTGAGACATTTATTACAAAATAGTTAGGATTAATTATTCTAACATTCCCCCCATAATTGTTTATAGCATGATGAAAAGAAGAGAGAGAATTTTTGAATGCCTCAAACTTATCACATACAAGTGACTTCATGAAGACATTTGCTTTGTACTTGATCTTAAGGACCCATTTACATCCAATAGGCTTCTTCCCTAGTGGAAGATCAACAAGCTATCAAGTGTTATTATTCATTAGTGACTAATATTCTACATCCATGGCATTTTTTCAAGGTCTAGACTATAAGGATTATGTTAAAATGGAGGAATCATATGTTTCTTGCATAGTACTCCTAAGGGTCATATTATCCTCTTCTTGAGCCATGTTTCTATTCTTCTATCTTGAAGTGGATGTATCTGGTACTCCATTCAAGTTAGCATCTTGTATAATACTTTATACCACTTGGGCATACACTGAATTCTAGGTGGTGGTATTGGAGGTCCTTTTTGACTATCTTCTTTTTCACTTTCACCATCACTATCTGAAAATATCATGGGACTTTTGCTTGTATCATTTGCCTATGTAGAAGGTGGATTGATTCCACTCTTTTCATCAAACACTACAACTTTGCTAATTAGTACCTTATTTGTTTCAGGATCAAGGAACCTATATGCCTTTGATTGTGCATTGTATGCCACAAAAATACATTCCTTTATTTTCTTATCCAACTTATTTATTTTCTTCTTAGGAACATGTATATATGCCTTGCAACCAAAAACTCAAATTTAATTTACTATTGGTTTATTTCTTTTCCAATCTTCATGTGGTGTCATTCCATCAAGAGCTTTGGTGGGTGACCTATTTAAAAAGTCGATTGTAGTGTGACAAGGTTATGACCAATATGTATTAAGCAATTTTGCATCCTCAACCATGTTATAAAACATTTCCACTACGACTCTTTTATGTTATTTTACAACTCCATTCTACTGAGGTGTATATGGACTTGTCAATTTCTAACTAAATCCATTCGCACTAAGATAGACTAAGAATTATTTACTAGTGTATTTCCCCCCATGATTTAAGAGGAGGGTCTTGATTTTCCTACTAGTTTCATTTTCAACCATGGCCTTGAATTCTTTGAAGACTAAAAAATCTTGATCCTTAGTCTATAATAAATATACCCACATTTTTTGTGAGTAATCATCAACAAAAATCTAAAAGTATTTGTACCCTTTGAGACTGGGAGCAAAAAGTATGCAAAGATCAGTGTGCACCAAGTCCAACTTACTAAGTGACTGATACATTGTCTTTCCAAAGGGAGATCTTCATTATTTTCTCGATAAGCAATTGGTACATATATCATAAGATTGTTGAGTTTTGGAAGGCCATAAACCATATGATGTTTACTTAATTATACCAAATAACCATAACTCAAGTGACCATATCTTATGTGCCATAAATTTCCTAGTTCTATATCTTTGACCATAAGTGCTTGATGATCAATTTAAACAAAATCAAGCTAAAACATTTTGCCAATGTTGGAATCCATGGCAATAACTTTGAAGTACCTACACTTGTCTTTGATGTGACAAAAAATTTGACCATTTTGGTGATCAAATTCAACCATGAGGTTGTGGTCAAGTAACTAATTAACAGATAACAAATTTTTTGTTAGTCTTAGAACATAGAGAACATTTTAAATGTTGCAATTTCTATTTCCAAGTTGAAGTTTGATGTCACCACTACCTTATACTATATATGAGGTATCATCTCCAAGTAAAACATTTCCCTTTGATTCTATTTTTGTCAAAGTATAAAACTAATATTTTTTCCCTATCATGTGTTTGGTTGCTCCTGAATCAACATACCAAACTACACTTGGATGACTGGTTGACTAATGTGTTTGAGTAGCTAAACCATATTCCTCATTTGAAGAATCATTGTATTTAGTAACATTTCCATGTTTTTTAGGCTTGGATTTTTTCTGTTTCCACTTGTTTTGTTATTGTGGTTATTTATTTTCTATTTGTGGTGACTTGTTTAAAGAGGGCTTCTTGTTTGATGAGCCCTATTGAAAAGTTTTGTACCAATAATGTTTCAAGTTATGTCCCTATTTTCTAAAAATTTGACATGCTTTAAGAAAATGTGAATTGTTTCCTTATTGATTTTTTTATTTATTCAACTTTGGAGATTGCTTTTGACCCTTCATGGGTTTTTTCCCCTTTTGATTTGATGTGAGTGTATGCTCATCATCTGCTTCCTCTGAATTATGAATAGCTTCCTCTTGTTACAACAAATTTACCAATACCTTAAATTTAGGTTTTTGTCTTGTAACATTCAAAGTGATCATAAAGATCCTATATGCAAGGGGTAGTGCTCTAAGGACTTCAGGGACCAAAGAATCATCTATCATCGATTTTCCCAAAGATTGAAGTGAAACCCACAAATTTGCAACCCTTTTAAGGAATGCTTTTACTTTTTCATCTGATTTAAGCTTGAGAGTGTGCAATTGGCTCTGAAGATGTAGGATTTAATTTTGATTCTTAGCTCCATATTTTTTTTAAGCTTATTCCAAGCATATTTTGTAGTTATAGCACTACATATATGAGGTTGTACCTCATCTAAACCTCCAAACATGATTATTAACTTAGACTTTTTATTAGCCTTCTCATATTTATGTTACTAATCAATATATGTTGCATGTCTAACCCATGTGCCTTCTACTACTGACCAAATGTCTTCAAACTCAAGATGTGTTTATAATTTTATTTTCCATGTTGTGTAATTATCACCATGAAGCAATTGTGTGATGAGGAGAACAAAACATGGTCCAGAACCAAACATTTTATAAATTGTGTATGACAAATTATAAGTGTGTTATTAAATGCAAAAATGAAATGTGTGTTTCTAAAATGTAAATTGTTGATGGTTTAAAATTGCGCTTGATCTTAACCAATCAACAATGGGAAGTTTCAAGCTGTGGGACAATGCGGCTTGAAACAACCTCCAGATTTTAGAGAAGCTGGTCTCTTATTTTGTATTAGGTGTTGGGAAAAGGGATAGGAGATTAAATAGAAATGCAAAATGCAGGAATTGAAACCTAACTATGGCGATGCACCTAATTGTAATCCTAATCTTAACTTGAGCACAGTGAAACTATCATAAGATTCAGTTACATTTAAGAGTAGACAAGTGCATGATCAATGTAAAAGATTGAAATAATAGAAATAGAGGCTCACAATAGGGGATTATTTCACTGAGACACAAAGAATGTCAACAAAGGCATAGTGTTCAATCTTCTTAATAGAATCTTTCAATCACATAAGAGGCGCAGAAGTCACGTACAGTTATGTAAACCTTCCAATTCAAGAAAATGAGACAAAAGCAAATGACATTCTTAATCACAACTACTAAAAATCTACAGTATAGACTAATTTGCAAATGACATAGATAACACCAACCAAGGCATGGAATTCAAATCTTCTTAATTCATTTAGCCACATAAAAGGCACAAAAACATGCACAATTACATCAACTTTACAATTCAAGAAAATTGAGACAAGAGCAAATGATATTACTGGTCAAAATCCTAAAAAGTCTAAACCTATAGAATTCCCCCATTTTAATTTTTACAATTATTCTTATATATACTCGGATGTCTCTTTTGATCACTTTCTTTCCCATGCAATTCCACTCCATCCTTCACTTGCAGGGGACAAAACAGATGGCACATTCAATGCCTTGGATGCATCCTGATCTTATCAAGAACTACCCTGACTGTGGCATGGCGATCCATGTCTAGTACCTCTCTTTGCACCTGAAATTCTTCATTCCATCACCTATTTGGCCACTCAATTGTCTACTCTACCTCTACTTATTGGGGACAAATAGACATCTTCAATGCTTGCAAGCCCCAAAAATCTATCGATGCACTGTTCTATCTACCCAAAATAACTCCCACTGAGTTTCTTTCCATTTTGTTGTAACAAATAGATAGACACTCTATTCTATTAAAATGGAAGAGGACACTTAGTCAATCTATGAAAATTCTCCCCTTTTGTCTAGAAGGCATCAGAGGATGACACCTGGCCACTTCCGCTTCCTCGACTGCTTAGCTTGTTGAAAGTCTTTGTCAAAAAAAAATGCAAGTGCCCCGATGAGACACAGATGCTGACACATGGTGCGCTCTGCTTAAATGCTACTGGATACGTGGCAAATTCTATAGTTCTCTAGAAAGTTAAAAAAAGGCCTCAAAGGATGCCAGCTGATCGGCTTCATGCTTCGGAAAGTGACACTTAGCATCTTCTACTTGAACTTGATACTTGGGCAAAAATGAGATGAAGGAAACAAAAAGGGAAAAAGAGACCCACGACCAGAGGGAAAAACTTGGTAGCTTATACTGCACTTTGACACTTAGGCAAAATGAAAATGTCCTCTGCTTCAAAACTCTACCGCTTCATCCAAGATGTGTAGGAACCAAAACTGCAGTGCTCAACTAAAAATTTGAATGTAATGTAGAGTAAAAATTTACTCTATAGTTACTGGTGACCCTCAGGGCTTTTGAGCCTACTCAAAAATAAAACTCCACCTCCCGTTAGATCAAAATTGTGAAAATTACAGCTTCAAAAGAGCCGTCGACATATGTCTAAAACACTTATTCAAAAGCAAAGCGAAAAAACAATGAAAAACAATGCGAGAAAGGGAAATTATTTAACTATAATACATGAGAGACCCAAGTCAATTGAAATGTTTTAAATAGATTCTATTTATAGCAATCTCTTTAGGTTCTCCTTCCATCGACTCTAGCTTGAAAGAATTCTTCTACTTGCATGCATGAATTCTATATGGGCCGGTCCATAGCGCTTCGAATTTGGTATGCTGACCCGGCTTGGCAGCTCGTGCATCCCATTTTAAAACAATCGAACCCACTTCAAAATTAGGATTTGAAGTCTTTTTATCAAAAGAGACCTTAACCATTCCCTAATGCTTGATCAATGAATCATGGGCTATATCCCTCTTTTCCTAAACTTTTAGAAGTTTTGTGAGTCTGACCTGCATGGGGCCATTTTCTTTAATCTCAATTTGTTTGATCAGCTAAAGAGTAGGGATTTCCAAGCTTAGGGGAATCACGGTAGACTTTCCATATACCAATTCATATGGAGACATCTTGATCACCTGCTTGGGCGTGATTCTATCGACCCATAGTGCCAAATTTAGCACTTTATGCCATTCTTTATGATGATCAGGCCCTACTCTTTTGATGAGTCTTATCAGGTTCTTGTTGGTTGATTCTGCCAGACCATTACCTTGAGGGTAATAGTTAGATAAAGTTTTCAAATATATTCCATGTCTTAAGGCAAAGTTAGATACTTTAGACCCCAAGAATGCTTTAGCATTATCCAAAATGATGGTGCGGGGAGCCCTAAAGTGAGTAGTGATACCTCCTAGAAAATCTAGGATCACATTCTCTGTTGCTTCCTTAAGTGGGACTACCTCAGTCCATCTGGTGAAATAGTCTGTGGCAGTTAATATCCATTTGTGACCCATACTAGACACTGGATTTATCATTCCAATGAAGTCAAGACCCCATTGAGCAAAAGGCTCATCCACAACTATAGGACTAAGGGGCATGGCTGCATTCCTCCTCATCCCCATATAATAGTGGCAGGATTGACATTTTCTAACTAGCTAATAACAATTTGTAAATAAAGTAGGCCAGAAATATCCTGCCTCACTTATCTTTATGGTTGTGGTCTTTGCAAAAAAATGTCCCCCTGATGTTCCATGATGCATTTCATGTAGTATCCTCTTAGCTTCAGCTTTTTCAACACATCTTAACAATTTTCCATCAGAATTTCTTCTGAAAAGGACTTGTTCAATTAAAACAAAATGAACTCCCTATATCCTATAATATCTCCTCTTGTTTCGAGGGAGTTCTCTTGGATAAATCCCATTTTTCATGAATTGAATCTTGCTTGTGACCCAAGATTCCTGATCAACCTCTTGTAATTTTAGCACTGTCTCTGTCTCTCCTTCTGGATCTACTTCCTCATATAACATCTTTTCAAGCTCTTGGGTTATATATTGGCACAGCCCTCTACCTTTGACCAGCTTGGTGGGTCTGACCTTTACATCGTATTCAAGGATATTAGTGATCTAATTGTCTCTTTTCTCAGTAATCTCCCCCTCCATGATGTATTCCCTGACACTTGGGTGAGCCACAAGTATCAAAATTTTGTTCCCTGATACTAGATGCCTAAATTTCTTGAGGGCTTTTACCATGGCATAGGCTTGTCTTTCCACAAAATTGTACCTGGTCTCATAATCTCTAAGAGTTCTTGAGAAAAAGGCTATTGGGTGTTCCCCCTCTAGCCTGTCATTCTTTTGAGTCAAGATAGCAGTGATACTTGACTCTCCCCCATAGACATACATTACGAAGGGCATGGATAAATATGGGTTCTTGAGCATTGGGGCTACTGAGATAGCCTACTTGACCCCTTCAAAAGCTTTCCTTCCTTCTGAAGTCCACTTGAAAACTAGGTCCTTTTTTAGCAAGAGTGGCATTGGTCTAACCAAGCCTGCAAAATCAAATATGAATTTACTAACAAAATTGATCTTTCCTAAAAAAGACTGGACTACCTTTTTATTTGCTAGAAGAGGTAGGTCCATTATAGCTACGATCCTCTCAAGATCTATAGAAACCCCTTCCTTAGATACTACATGCCCCAAGTGTTTACCCTGAGGTACAGCAAAAATACATTTCTTGGGATTCAATGATATCCCAAAATCCTGACATTTCTTGAAGACAGATTCAAAATGATCATCAATGTTTTTTGAGAAAATAATGAGGTCGTCCAGATAGACCAGGATGACCTTGTTTATAATTTCACCAAAGGCTATATCCAAAGCTCATTGAAAGGTGGCTCCTACATTTGATAAGCTGAATGGCATCTTTGTGTAGGCAAATGTCCCCCATTTGGTGGTTAAAGCAATTTTGTACTGGTCTTCCTCAGCTAGCCAAATCTGATTATACCTAGAGAAACCATCAAGTAAAGAAAACCTCTCTGATCCAGCCACATTTTGTAGAATTTGTTTCATGGATGGCAAGGGATAGTGGTCTTTCAAAGATGCTTTATTTAGATCTCTGAAATGAACACATAGTCTTACATCTCCATTCTTTTTCCTAACTGGGACTAGATTTGATACCCAGGTCGAGTGCTTGATTGGAAATATTATTTTGGAATCTAAAAGTTTTTGCAACTCATCTACCATCAGAGGCTCGATCATTAGATTTACTGGCCTCTATTTCTGTCTGATGGGCTTGGATCCCTCAGTCAATTCTATTGTGTGCTAGATAATGTCTCTGTTGTATCCATGAAGGTCTTCATAGCTCCAAGCTATGACTCTATCATATCTCTGGCACAATTCAATTAGTTTTTTCTTCTCTTCTTGAGTTGCAAAATTCCCAACTTTTAGCCTCTTCCCGTCACTCACCTCTACCTTAGAATAGTCTGCTTTATCTACTTGGAACCTTTTCTTTTCTAGGCTTACATCCTCTAGGTTAAACAAGTTTTCTAAGGTGATCAATCCCTTGGGGAGCTTATTAGTCCTTAATTGAATAATCAGATCACCATATGCCTCTTCAATTTTAGTTTGTAACTGATCAACATACTCATCTAATTGTTGTAATAAAGAGACTACCTGAGCATCATTTTCAAACACTTGCCAATTTTCATCATTGTCGTGGATGGTTGGTCTCACTATGACTTTTACTGACTCATTATTAACCAATAGGCCAGTTGTTGGGTTAAACTGTGAGCCAATCTAAGCCATCCTATTAGCCTCAGAGTTTTGACTTCTAGGGATTATCTCGATATTGAAAGCATCAAAATATTCTATCAAATCCCAAATCATATGCCTGTAGGATCTCATTCTCACATTCTTGGCCGTTGCCTTTTCCCTAATTTGCTTTACTACTAATTATGAATCTCCTTTTACCTTTAGGTTCTTTATTCCCTTTTTCTTGGCTAACAGGAGCCCATGTATTAGAGATTCATATTCTACATCATTATTAGTGCAAGCAAATTGAAATTGGATAGCCCAAAAAATCTTATCACCATTTGGAGCGGTAAGACAAATTCCTGCTCCAACACCATGTTTACTCCTAGCCCCATCAAAATTCAAAGTCCAAACCTCTGAATCTTGAGCAGTAGGTGCCTCTTTCTTTATAACATTTGGGATCACTGGATCCTCATCAAAAATGACATACGTGCCCAAACCAATAGAGTCATAATTCCCATATGGGTTGTTATGCATCATAGCCAACCACTCGCTATTTTCTTCTTCTTGATCATGCTCAGTCCAGTCTCCTAACTCTTTGACAAAATTTCTTTCTTCTTTATTCAACATGGCATGATTTTCTTCTAATCTTGTTGTTGGTTCATTGGTGATATGGTATTTGGATAGTGGTTTAGATAGAATTTTTATCTTTGAACCATATCTGGTTCTCAGGATGAGGTGGGACCAGTCAAGAGACATATATCCTCTTATTTTTGCCGTGAAGTCTCTAGATAAACATAAACCAAAGATAGGAGGGATATCTATGACAACTATATCTTGGTTGACAATTATGTTGGGACATGTGTATAATTGCAAGGGGAGTTGTTTAATTCTCCCTATGGTTTGCACTATTTTTCCATCTAACTGCATAACTCCATTTGCAAGGGGTTCATATTTTATTTTCAAGGCATCAGCTATTTGCTTGGGCATCATAGTTGTACTAGCTCTCGAATCTATTAATGCATTATGCAGGAGTTTATTTCCAACTATTAAAGTTAAATTGAAAGGCTTTGGCTTGGATTTACTTACTTATGTTGCATTGTTCATGAAGACTGTTGTCGTTGGAGGAACAGTATCATTGATTTTTTCCTTTCCAGCAGGTCCTTAAAGTAACAACACCTTCGAGCACTCCTTGCCCTTGTAGAGCTTCTTGCAGTAGTGTCTTTTGCTTAGGAATATCCAAGATATCCCATATAGATACTTGTGTTGGAGTCCTCTTTAATTGGTCCACTACATTGATCAGTCCCAGAGACTGAGTTTTTTGGTAATAGGGATACCTCATTTTTTCTTGAATCTGGGTAGGAATCCCTTGGTCTTACATTGGCCGAGGCATCTCTTGTCTAATAGTGGTGTTTCTTTGCCCTTGAGATGGAGGATTATTCTTGGCTTAACCACTTACAAATTTAGGTTGTTCCACCATTCTCCTCTTCGATCTGGTATAGTAATCAGATTACACTACTGGCCTTTGGGAGGTAGACGCTTCGTTCAAGAAAATTGCTTCTTCATCCTCAACCCATGAGAACAAAGCATGTTCTGAGGCTATTTATTCCTCTTGTTGTAAGGACATTCCTTGCATCTGAGCCACTAAAACTAAATTCTGCATGCTGAGAGACTGGTAGGCTTGATTATTACTGGTACCAGCAAACTGACTGTCCATCCTTCTCTACTCAGCCACTCTTTGTTGTAGATTACCCCTAGGACAATCTCTGGGTGTGTGAGCATCATTGCAAGGGAAATACCAAGCATTAGTATCATCCACATAATTCTTCTGACTTGGAACCATCTCCCTATTTGGGTTGGGAGGAAGGGTCTGTGAGGGTGTGGGAACTGCAACTAATTGATTTGTTGGTTGCTAGTTAGTTTGCCTTGGAGGGCCTTGATATTGGTTTGGTTGGGATGAGAACATGTTTCCTTGATAGCCTTGATAAGGAGGCTTGGGGAAAGTATTATGCTACCTCTTCATATTAATCAACTCATTGGAGAATGTCCTTAGCATACTCTTGATATCATCCATCTCAGATGACTGAGCAGGGACCGGTTGCTTCGCAGATGATGGGTGGTAAGTGTACATAGACACAAGTGGGTTTACAGCTTTAGGAACTTATTGAGGTAAGGGCAAGGTAATTTTTGGGAATACAGGCATGGGAGGCCTTGGAGGTAACTTTCTAGCATCAATTAAATGATTCTCAGCTCTGACCGCAAGGTCATAAGCCACTGGGAAAGTGTGTCCTCCCAGTGACTGAATCATAACAGATATATCTAAATTTAAAGCCTTGAGATAGAATACTATGGCCATACCACGTGGTGGTTTAGCTGTAATAGGGATTCTATCCCAAGTCTTCTGGAATCTGGTGTTGAAATCAGTCATGTCCTCTTGTGGTCCCCTTTGAATGGTGATCAATTGTTGTAATAAAGAGGACTTATCACCTTTCTCTACAAATCTTTCAAAGAATTGATCTCCAAGCTGGTCCCATGTGGATATGGTATTTGGGGTCAAAGACTGATACCATTCTAAGGCCTTCCCTTTGAATGAGGCTGCTAACAACCTTAGGGCCACATTTTGCTCTGTGACACCATATATGTCACAAATGTCTGATACATCTTGAAGATGTTCCATGGGTGTTTTTGAGTCTTGCCCACTAAATTTGGGTAGAGCTTTTAGAGCATTTACTAGGATGGGGTCCCAAACAGCTGGTGGTATTGGGAGGATTAAGGGACTACTAGTGTTTTAGCTTGCATAATTTCTTGGGGGTACATGGGCTCCCATGTTTGGTACTGGTAGAAACTAGTTAGCTCTTCTTCTTGGACTAATTACCAGAGGTGGCAGAAGAATACTTGGATTTGCAGTAGATTACGATCTGGTGACTGGTCCATAGCTCGAACTCCTCGTAGCTCTCTGGTTCATGCGGTCTTGAAAGAGACTTCAAGACTGGTCCCACCGGGCATGCCAGAAACTATCAAATTGTGCTTGATCTTAACCAATCAACAATGGGAAGTTTCAAGCTGTGGGACAATGCGGCTTGAAACAACCACCAAATTTTAGAGAATATGGTCTCTTATTTTGTATTGGGTGTTGGGAAAAGGGATAGGAGATTAAATAAAAATGCAAAATGTAGAAATTGAAACCTAACTATGGCAATGCACCTGATTGTAATCCTAATCCTAACCTGAGCACAATGAAACTATCATAGGATTCAGTTACATTTAAGAGTAGACAAGTGCATGATCAATGTAAAAGATTGAAATAACAGAAATAGAGGCTCATAATAAGGGATTATTTCACTAAGACACAGAGAATGTCAACAAAGGCATAGTGTTAAATCTTCTTACTAGAATCTTTCAATCAGATAAGAGGCACAAAAGTCACATACAGTTATGTAAACCTTCCAATTCAAGAAAATGAGACAAAAGCAAATGACATTCTTAATCACAACTACTGAAAATCTACAGTATAGACTACTTTGCAAATGACATAGATAACACCAACCAAGGCATGGAGTTCAAATCTTCTTAATTCATTCAACCACATAAAAGGCACAAAAACATGCACAATTACATCAACTTTACAATTCAAGAAAATTGAGACAAGAGCAAATGATATTACTAGTCAAAATCCTAAAAAGTCTAAAACTATAAAATTCCCCCTTTTAATTTTTACAATTCTTCTTATATAGACTCGGATGTCTCTTTCGACCACTTTCTTTCCCACATAATTCCACTCCATCCTTCACTCCCAGGGGACAAAATAGACGGTGCATTCAATACCTTGGACGCATCCTAATCTTATCAAGAACTGTCCTGACTGTGGCATGGTGATCCATGTCTAGTACCTCTCTTCGCACCTAAAATTCTTTGTTCCATCACCTATTTGGACGCTCAACTGTCTACTCTACCTCTGCTTATTAGGGACAAATAAACGACATCTTCAATGCTTGCAAGCCCCAAAAATCTACCCGATGCATTGTTCTATCTACCCAGAATAACTCGCACTGAGTTTCTTTCCATTTTGCTATAACAGATAGACAGACACTCTGTTCTATTGAAACGGAAGAGGACACTTAGTTAATTTATGAAAATTCTCCCCTTTTGTCTAGAAGGCATCGAAGGATGACACCTAGCCGCTTCCACTTCCTCAACTGCTTAGCTTGTTGAAAGTCTTTGTCAAAAATAAAATGTGGGTGCCTCTATAAGACGTGGATGCTGACATATGGTGCACTCTGCTTAACTACTAATGGTTACGTGGCACATTCTGTGGTTCTCTGGAAAGTTACAAAAAGGCCTCAAAGGATGCCAGCTGATCGGCTTCATGCTTCGAAAAGTGACACTTGGTAGCTTCTGCTTGAATTTGATACTTGGGCAAAAATGAGACGAAGGAAACAAAAAGGGAAAAGGAGACCTGTGACTGGAGGGTAACACTTGGTAGCTTTTACTACACTTCGACACTTAGGCAAAATGAAAATGTCCTCTACTTCAAAACTCTGCCGCTTCATCCAAGATGCGCAAGAACCAAAAATGCAGTGCTCGACTGAAAATTTGAATGCAACGTAGAGTAAAAATTTACTCTACATAAATAAAATTAAAAAATGCATACACAAATATGACAAATCACACATAAGCACACAAGGAATGTCAGACTCTGTTGAAACTATATCTAAAAGTGTAATGGAAAGCTAGACGTCGATTTCAATTGAAAATGCATCCAAGGAGTAAATGAGGTTACAATTTTCCCATTGCAAGAAAATTTGAGGTTTTTAAGAGAAAAATATCTTGCCTCATATTTTAATCTTTTCAATTTTGGGAAAAAAAGTAGGCTTTTCCCCTTAAAATTTTCAATGTTATGATGAATCAATAAATTTCACCAATAAAGTTTACAATCTAATATAGAATCAAAATCAATAGATTTTATAGCTATCAAGATCATGGAAAAACATCAAACTAAAAATTATGGAAATATGGGTGATAAAGATGTAAAAAATAGACTTATCACTACATATATCTCAAAAAAATAGCCAAGGTGAAAAAAAATCACCTTCCCAAGCTTCACGAATCAAAAGTTATGAGCCTTAAAAGAAAAGATCTTCAAAGATGGCTCATATTGGTGAAGGACAAGCCCTTAGGGGCTAAAAATAACACCCAATAGGTGGTCATATAGCATGAACAGAGGTTGAAAATTGATGGTGGCATGATGGTGGTGCTGATGTTGGAAGTGGCGGATTTGGGTGGTACTCCACCTAAAAAATTGACCCTGTACCAAATAAAAACTTCCAAATTACCATTGACCTTCAAACTTTCACCACAAGTGCCTCAGTGCTCCATTTTTAGAAAATGAATGCTTTTAGAAAAGATATCAATGAGAGGAATCTACTAATATAATATTTTATCCATGATTCTACAAAAAATATCAAAAAAACCATCATTTTTTTATTTATTCCTCATTTGTCCTACAAAATAGAAACTTAAAAAAATCATAGAAAATCACCAAAAGCTCCAAAAAGTCTAATTTTTTTTTTTTAAATTCATATTTTTTTTAGTATAATTCATCAAAAAATATAGGATCGATTCTAGAGATTTTATATTTTTTTAGATATTACAAATAATACAAATATTCTGAATATGGAGATCTGAATATACACAGATCTAAAATTGTACATATTTGAAATTGATATAAAAAGGGTTTCAATAATATATATATATATATATATATATCAAATTAAAAAATGATCAATATAAAATATAGATTCAAATTTTAAATTGTAAAATTAAACCCTCTTCTACAGGCTAAATACAAATAATGAGTTCAAACCCTCATTAAAAAAAATGTCAATAAATGACTGAATATGAACCCCTTTTTTAGCCTAAATTGATGCAAAAATTTCCAAAATTTTACAAAAAAAAATGCATGTATTGACAACTATTCTCCTTCCATAAATTGGTTAGAATTCTGGTAGTGTTTCAGCTTGGGATGGTTAAAATTAGAGCAGTGTGACGCATCTAAGGATTGCACAAACTTTGCTCTCGATCTCTACTGAATCTCCAATGCTTTGAAAAGACTCCTTAATACTTTCTAGCTCTGGTACTAAATGAAAGCTAGAATGAATTTCAATACTTGAATTAACAAAATCACTACTCGAGGTGTTTATTTATACAATAATAAGTGAGATTAAATCTCATAATCTGTAGGGGATTATGACTCACAACACAAATAAACACACCTAGGAAATACCCCAAGTAACTAACCTATGTCAATCAAAAGTTAATAACACCTTGAAACATTTATTACAAAATAGCTAGGATTAATTATTCCAACACTAGAAACCTTATGGACATGAAACATGAGTCTCTACCTTCTTTCTCTATCCATTTGCTTACTAAGTCCAATACAACTTTTGATAACTATAGTAACTTCTTTAAAAACAAGCTTGTAACTCAACATTTTCTCTCTTATCTCTCTAACCAATACCACCTAAAGGTATGTGGGAGAGTCCACTCTTAGCTCCAATATCTTTCCTAAGAATACTAATCCATTTTGGGCACTTTTGACCAATATTTTTAACATTAGGTCTTTATTAGGGTTCTAAGAGGGTCTAAACCTATTTCCACTCTTAACGATCATTCATAAAGCATAGCCCCTCAATCCAAAAATTAATGCCTAAAAGTTTGAGCTATGACCCTTCCCCATCTACCATGAACTACTTAATTTCCCATGCAAAGGTTTGATGATCTAATGAGTACAAGAAAATCCTTCTTGGGTTGAGAACTCTTCATTCTGAGCACTCGAGAGACCTCCAAACAACTTTTCATGCCTTGTCCTTTACATTATGACCTTAAATTTCATGAATAAACTTAAACCAAAATACCTTACCTTTAATAATTCTTACATGATCTCAAACACCTTAAAATTTGATCATGACCCCTCATTAGGCCACACTCTCTCTCTTTGCTCTCTAGACCTTGACCTGCGAACCATATTAGGCCTTAAAAATTACCTTCATGCCTCTTTCCATGCACTCTCCTCTTCAATCACATACTCAATCAACCTTTCCCATGCTTGAACATTTTCATATATCCTTCACATTCCTTAACAATAAATCATGATACCTCATTAGGCTAGGTAGGGTCTAGTAGAGGTTTAATTACAGACCTAAACTGAAGGTCCTACCCCTATAGGCTTACCCTAAAACTCTCATGAGTATTATAATTCCTCACATACATTCTTAAACAACCTCATATAGCCACTCATGCCTATGTGCACTCATCTCACCAAGCCACCATGCTCAAACCTTCTCACAAGGTCTCTTCATGTAATGACTAGGCTCAGGCTACTTAAGCACTTGATGCCTTGACCTATTCCTTCAATGTCATGACCTTAACAAAAATTCAATAAAGTATATATAAGACATTACACCTCACTCATATCACTATACCATTCTCTTTTTTATGACAACAAACTTCCATAGCCTTAAATAGACCAAAAACCACATGACCAATCATCATATGACTTGACATCTCTCTTCCATGCACCTAAGCACCTTTGATAACTTAACCTATACCTTCATGAAACCATAATACATTATTTTCCTTCAATTTCTCTCTTTCCTTCAAATTAATTTCTTGCCTTTAAATTCTCTCTTGTCATATGGATTCCTTACCATATCAAACACACAAGCTCATACCTTAAATACCTTTCACCATGCATTTTCACCATATGCACTTTGACATCAATGATATCAATCTTGAAATAAATGACATCAATTAAAACAACCTTGACATCAATGACAACACTTTTCAATAATCTGAGCCCTTTTGAATGCATTCCCACTCACTTTTTTCCATTCAGGTCTTACACAAGGGTTTAGGAGGGATTTAGCAGGTTTTGTCTCTTAGGGATAGTTTATAAAACTTGGACATTAAACTTTAAAAAATTCCATAAAAACCAATTATAAGTCCCTACTAAACTACCCCTATCTCCTTGGGGCACCATGTTTGGTGTCCATACAGCTGTGAGCTCTTGAAGTTGGCCTATCGATCTTTGGAATGCATTCTGTATACCCATGTGATGGAATAGGCCAAATTTGGCCAACTTGGAGAAGTTATCTATAGATAAATGTCTTAAATCAACCTTATACCTTCCCTTAAATTTTCTCAACTACATTTCAAGGTTCATCTTACCTTAGAAGTGAACTCAAATCCATGTAGAACTTAGGCCTATTCTAGGTATAATAGGCCTGACATGTGTTTCATGACCTAAAATATCCTTTGAATGATTTTTCATAACTAAAAGGCATCATTTACACTTTTAAATTCTCAAAATAACTCCCCACACCCTTATTTTAGTGTTCCAAAACTTTATATCTCATCCCTTTACCATTCACTCACCAAACTTGTAGTTTTGGCTATTTGGGAGTGCTCTCTATCTGAGATAGTAAAGAGGTAATCTCCCCTATTTTTCCTACAAAATTTAATATATGAGATATTGGGTCATGAGTACCCTCTAAAAAAAATTCATGGTTGGATCACATCTCTAGGGTCCCCAATCTTCACAAACTTTAAGGTAGACCTATATGACAATGTACTATGTAGGGTTTGTATGCAGGGTTGAGCATGCCTATAGGGTGAGGTTTTATTTCAACCTTTATTTCATATTGAACATAATATTTAACTTATATCATCATTATGAGGGTGAAAACTATATGTTTATCTCATCCTACATCTCTACCCACTTTCAAACCATCTTTTCTCACTAACTTGTACTAGTCCATAGACTGTGTAAATTGTAGGTGGTAGTTTTTTAAGGCTTCTGATAGATGATGTTCATGATTTAGCCCTATTTTAAATTCCCTAGGTTCTTATTGGAGTCTCTGATATCACCTCATATTCAAACACATTCATATCATGCCTAGGGCTAGGCCAACACCTAAATTACCTATCGCCAATATGTTATCAATCTACAATCAAACTGTAGGTGCTATTTTGAGGACAAAAGGGGCTCCTATAGGTGCTACTCTAAGTCAAAATCTTGTATCTCAATTCCATTTAATTTATCATTATCACCAGTGTCATTCCAATTTTCATAAATAATTATGTTTACAAGGTTTAATTCTTACGTCTCATTACCAACACACTATCAGTCAGACTGTAGGTGTTCCATTCGAGGGATCATGGAATATTTTGTAGGTTTTGATTCCTTCTTGACACTAAATTTCATCCCCCTAGACCTTCTTAAGTATACTAAAAATATTACAAACCAAATATAATCACTTCATGCCATTGAAATATGCCACCATTATGTCATTGTTGGACTGTAAAGTCATTTAGGCTTCAAGAGCTATAGATTTCACTAAATGTCTATAGTGTGAATTTTCTTAAGATGGAAGCCTATCTATAAAATATTTCTTATGACCAAATAATTCTTTATTAGGTTAATACATTGCACCTATGCTTGGGATTCATGATGAAAACAACTAGACTTATACAGACCTCCAAACTCTTCATCACAAGATGACACTATGGACAAAAACCATGATTTGGAGGAATTAAGGTAAGTTGTCCCTCTTGCAATTTTCTTAACCTATTGACATAGGATTCAAGTCTGCCTACCATCTTATGACTCTACCATTGTTACTATGACACTCTTAATGCTCCTAGACCTCAATCAAGGTCTCAAATGAGTTCAAATGCCTTCATTCAAATCTACTTAGACCTATGTTGGAGTCACATTCAGACCATTATTGGAAACCTATAGGTGTTATTGCATGATCTAAGACAATATGTGTTAGATTGGTTCTCTAAACCAATTTCTAACATTTTTAAAGGATCAAACTCATTGTTTCCATCTTAGAATCTTTCTCACCACCTTGAAGATCTCCTTGTGTCATGAACATGACTGCTCAGGCTTGGTTCCATCTGACTATGGATGACTACTATAGAAAAAATGGTTGTATGATGTTTCCAACTATGTTTTACTCCATCAGTGTTGTTCTTGGGATTCAACCTCCAAAATAGAAATTGGTAAACATTTTTAAGAGAGTTTAGAAGCAAAAAATATCGTTTGTCCTAAAGATCAAAGGCAAGAAATATTCTTAAAACCCTATTTACAGATTGGTAATGGAGTCCTCCTAGCAAACTTAGATAGGTTGTGCCAATTATTTGACCTTTACACATGCAACCAAACTAAGAAACTTGTGAGAATAATGGTCATGCCCTTCTAGAACATGTGCAACATTTAGTTTGTATAGACTCATACTCAAACTATAGGTTATCATGGGGGTCCTTATAGTAGCATGACACCAAATTCACAATAAAAGAAAGATTAAGATGAGTATGAGTCAAGTATAGAAGACTTCCCAATAGTTTCCTATAGATTTAACATTAATCAAAGGAGAATAACACTTAGGATAAATTTTTAATATATATCAATAAGGAGTTGGATTAGACTTATAGTTTTATATGTTGAAGTAATGAATTGTCTTTAACATACTTGGACTTATTCACAAAACATTTTTTTGTATACTATAATATATGAATTCTAAGGAAAAAATGTAGCAAGCCCAAGTAAGTCATATCAAATTAAATTTATTAATTGTGATTTTACATCATGAATATTTTTTTTGGAACTCCCTATAATGATTAAGTCATTGACATAGAGGATCAAAATCAAGAGTTTCATATGTAGTTTCTTTATGTTATACTTTGGGGTCAAAGGGACTCTATATAAAACCAATTTTGATTAAAAACATGTCAATATTTTCATACCAAGCTTAAGGGGCCTATTTCAAGCCATAAAATTAGTTTTTAAATTTTCATACATAGCTATAATTATCATTATTAATGGACTCAGGAAGTTATGACATGTATATTTATTTCTAAAAATTACCATGTAAGAAGGCACTCTTAACATCCATCTGACAGACTAGCCATCTATGTGTTGTAGTTAAGTAGATTACTATCCTAATGAAATTAATCTTGGAAACTAGAGAAAAGGTTTTATGATAATCAACACCTTCAATTTGTGAAAAACCCTTTGCTACAAGCATATATTTGTACTTGGAAATACACCCATCTTTTGCATTCTTAGTGAGGTACACCCACTTGCACCTCACTATTTTTATTCCTTTTGTAAGTGAAACTAAGTCCCAAGTTTTATATTTATTTGGAGAAATAATTTATTATGAAATAAATTCCTACCATTCATTATGCTTAGAATCATCATGATAAGTCTTTAGATCCTAACTCAATATGAATTATGATAAATGAAAGTGATGATCTAATCTAGTCTTGCAAGGATCTTTAGGATCACCTACCCATGCACCTAGCCTCATCATGAACTATGTGAAACAATTTTGGTTGATATTTTTGTAGTTGAGAAGGTGAATTTTGAATTACTTTTGGTATTGAAAATGGAACAATGTGTGTTATTAGCAGTGATAGAGTTGGTTATCCCTGTTACGACTCATCTTCCAAACTGTAATGACTCTTAAAATGAAAATCATCCAAACTATCTTATTATTAAAAATAAATGTCATGATATGTGTTTGTATTTACATAAATTAATAGAGGAGGAAGAGGAGGAAAGGGTGGCTTGTAAGCTTGGGATTGCTCATCAAACAACATATCCTATTGGTAAAGCACTTTTATGGTTCTTAAAATAAGAAGACAGTATGCCTTCGTACCTTCACAATAGCCAACAAAAATTCAAATACGTATATTCCTTTCCATGGATTTACACTTATAATATGGGATGTGCACCCATGCATTATATCCAAAAGACTCTAAATTTAAAATCAGGCTTGACATAAGACTACTTTTATTCAAGAGTCATGTTTGGCACTTTTGAGTGGGGAGTGTAATTTTGAATGTAGTTTGCACACTGAATTTCATTTACCTATAAATAAGAATTAAATTCCTTGGAATGCACCATGAAATTGGTCACTTATTTAAGTGTATGACTCTTGAGTTTAGTTACACCATTTTGCTAAGGAGTTTAGGCCACGGTATGTTGAAGTTGAATTCTTACCTATTCAAAAAAATTGATCATCTTATTATTGACATATTATCCTCCATTATCTATTATAAAACATTAATATTTCTCTCTAACATGTTTTAAATAATGGATTCAAAAAAATTAAGTGCTCAAAGACTTCACTTTTTTTTTCAAATAGTAAATACAAGTTTTGCGAGATAAATCATCAATGAACATAAGTACATGTTTATGTTTTTGAAAATAAACATGTGAGAATGGAATGAGATCACTATAATTTTACACTTTACCTATAAGGTTTCCCTTTAGGAAAAGGATAAATCTATTTTTATCCAAGTTCATAACTTGGACAAACTCCATCTTTGAATGAAACTTTCAGCAAATCAAAAACCATGTTGTGCTTACTAAGGTCCTACAATGAGCAATACTTTAGGTGACCAAAACACCTATGGAAAATTTTACTCAATTAATTTTCATTCACAATCATGACTTGTGATGGTTGAAAAAACACAAAGTTTTCAAATTTGTAAAATATGGCTTCATGATCAAGATTTTTAGTAGTTACAATAGCAGACTGGGCTTTTTCATTTTTTATAACATTGGTAGGTGTAAACTCAATGGTTCTTCCTTCACTTAAGTGTGTGATATTAGATATTGATATGAGTTTTGTAGGAAAATAGTTAGCATGGATAACTCTTATGAATACACCATTTTCCATCTAAATGGATCTTTCACCCTCAACATCTAGAGGACTAGATTTTTCCACAAAAAAATTAGTTGTGTGGCTTTTCATCAATATTATGAAATAGTGAGCCATCATGTGCCATGTGGTGAGAGGATCCTAAATCAAAAATACATTAAAACATACATTATACATTTTTTGTTTCATAAAAATTTTCTCCTATCTTGGAGGGAAGGAACTACATATTTTTCATCTTTGCTTCCAAGTATGCCATTTTCTTGAAACATTGATGTTCAACATGGCCTAGTTTACCATAAAATTTATAACACTCTTTTTTGATATTTGCATTCTATTTTCCTTTGCCTTTGTCCTAATAAGTGGAATATTTGTATTAATTTTATTGACAACCCTAAGGCTTAGGTTATGTTTTCCCTTTTCCTTTGATTGGACCCTTGACTTTGTAAAAATTGGGCTGTGATGTCACATCAGTATTATTGAAAATTAATGCATGTTCTCCATCAAACTCTGTTAAGGATAACCATCATTTCTTTCTCATAAATGTTCTCCATCAAAATCTTAACCTTGAGTTTATGAATCTCAAAATTAATAGGCCTTCCTTCTTGCATAAGTACTTACCCCATGTCATAAACCAAAGCATCACATTCAAATATGGAAGTCTTGTAAAAAATTTGGGTAGATAGTAGAGTGGTGCATGTGGCCTCCATCATCTTCTCAAATGCCTTGGTAACTACCTCATTCCAATGGAAGGAGACCTTCTTCAATGAAATTGTGATCTTTTCCATGAAACTTATACATGTCCATTTTGGCCAACATGTTTTGAGTACTTGAATTATAACTAGCTAACGGTGAGGGTTGTGTTGTATTTGGATTTGGAAAATGTTGAGCATAAGATCAACCCTAGTTGGGTTAAATTTTGGTAAACTGAGGCTAATTTTTCAAATTATTTTACGTGATAAACACTATCTAATCTCCACATGACTCATCTAGTCGCTAATTAATTTTATCTGAATCTCCTTTATTAGCCATTTCATTTTGTAATTTTTACACATTATAATCAATTTAGCTCACTCTATGATCTATCATAGAAAACCCTAGAAGTGAAGATCCATCGACCTCAAAATCCATCTTTTTATTGTTATGTTTTTTTTCCTATAGTGTTGGAACCCTTACCTAGGCCTCAAGTGTGCAGACCAGTCATGTAAATATTTTAGGGTTCAGAGCTCAAAAATAGGGTTATCGCATTATTATATTATTGAAATCATCTCATGAAGATGAATCTAATGATTGGTATATTATGTTAGGTGCAAAAAAATTGAATAATATGATAAACATTAAAAATAGGGTTGATAAAAATATATACATTATTATGATCGCTAGCCAATATGATTCCAATGACTGGTATATTGTACAAATGTTTTTGAAAATTTTCCATACATTTTGTTAAAGAAACCTAAAATAATATTGTGCTATCAAAAAATGTAAATTCATTCCAAATCAAAAGTTACTTTTTTTGTGATTCTTCCATGACACTAAATAAAGACTGATATCGACCCAAAAATAAGAAGTAAAATAATATTTCTAAAATCAAAGCTTTAATACCACTTAAGATGAAATCATTTAGATAGATAAAGTAGATTCACAATAATGGATGAAAACACAAATATCAAGAGCACAACAAAAATAATAATAAGAGCATAATAAAGCGTATCCTCACCAAATATTAATAGCAAATCAAAATAATATAAATATATTACTAAGTCACTTAGAAGGGTAAAACTCCACAAGTTGTGATAAGATCAAAATTTATAATTTGATGATATGATACTAACCACTACCCCTTATAAATACTCTACTAATGCTATGGATACTCCATAAGATGACACTATTAAAAATATAAACATATATAAATTATAAAATAAATATTTAAAAGGGTATGCTAGCCACAACTCATCCACACACATCCTAATACACACTACTGGTTAGCAACATAGTAAAGCTTAAGGAGGGGTGTTTTTGTTATCCCAACTTTAGACTTGAGAGGAGAGAAGGGGGATATAAACATTGTGTGCCCTACCTTGACAAATTGTTATAATAGCTACCTCATAGTGAATAATCAAATAATCAACAATATAAGGTCTATCACTAGGATGAGGTAAGCAAATATATCAAATGTAAGTGTATCATCGTGTAAAGCATCATATACAACCTTGTCATGTTTCAATCCATAAGCTATTATTATATGATAAATGTGAGGAAAGAAGTATGGAAATATTAATAAGTATTTTTATACCAACCATATCATCACCTCCAAGAACATGTAAAATATATAAACCCCACACCTTTTCATAAATAAGTGTTGTATATAAATATGATATAGACATAAGAAAAGGGAAGAAACAGAAGCCTAGGTATAAGCTACCAAGGGGAAGAAGAATAAAACCTATCAAAGTTGACATGGTCTAACCAAAATGAAGCCTAACAATAAGGCACAATCAAAGAGAGTGTTTGGGAAAAAACCCTAAAATAATCATAAGTCATAAAAATAAGAGAACTTAGAAGCAATAGGGAGCAAGTTATGAAATCCTAGGTTGGATAATTGTGAGGATCGACTACCAAAATGTTTTAACTATTTGTGGTCTTGGTTTGATGTCAATATGCTCAATAAGATAAAATAAATGCACAATAGATATCCAATAAAATGTAATAATAAATAATATATAGATCTAAATAATGACTAAAAATAGTAACTAAAAATACTAAGAAATGATTAAACAAGAAATAATAATGAATGAAAATGGAAAGAGAGAAAAAAAGACTAAAAAGAACACACTTGATAACTATAACTAGATTTTATAATTGGAAGCATGCTCCTGAGACTGGCACATAAGAAACTCTAGGATCTAATTATGATTTAACACAAGGTCAAAATCAGTTGAGCATCGATCTTATCTAGGTCAGAATCAACATGTGGTTGATTTTGTCTACAGATTATGTCCTATACCATCGATTTTGTCCTCTACTAGTTTTTAATATCTATAACTTTATGGATTACTTCAACAGAATCAAATGAGAGAGAGATCTTGGCTTCAATTCACAAAATCGATGGGTAGAATTGTGTAATTGGCTTCTCTTTTGAATTTAACCTAATTACCTATCATGAATCAAGAGAAATAAAAATGTGTAAGTTATTTGGTGCAATAAACCTCTTAAAGACTTAAAACTATTAATCCCACACATGCATTATTAGGTATTGATGTAGTTTTGGTGATTTGTGAGTGTAATCCCAATCTAAGTGAATAATAGGGCTTCACCTTCTATCCCTAAATAATCAATTGTAACTATATAAAATTCTATATAATTATTTTGGCATAAGTATACAGAAATTTAGATCATTTGAATCACTTTTATAGATACCTAAATTTCACCATTTAGTGTTGAAATTAAATTTAACATACTAACCCTTCCTATTCCACAATTCAAATTCAAACTAACATCATTTCCCTCCAAGTTTTGAATAAATGAGTAAGTTTTAATTGATAAATTATGCACACCTTTTATTTCAAAAATAATTAATAATCCAAATTTTTTATTTCACCCAAACATCCTCCACATTTATCTCAACCATGTGTCGACTCATCCAACCACCCTCCTCAACTTCTTTAACCACTTGATGAGTCACTTTAGAAATTTTCAACCAATTTGACCCTTTCTTGTTTACTCACACAACCAACTTCTCTTTTCTCTCAATCTATGGAATTGGTCATCATCTTCATGAATGAGGATGAATTATCCACCGTTGATTATCTAGAAAATTATAAATATTAAAATAATATTCAACTATTCGATGACTTCACAAAAACCTATAAATAAATGTACAAGCCATCACTTTCATCCATCCTCACTTATACTAATGAAGTGATATCAAATTCTCAAGTAAATAAAAGTGAATCTAAGCTATCAAAAGTCTTTTTACACATCAAAACAATGTCCAATTCCTATTGCATTGGATAAAATTGAACAACTACATTTAGAGAACAAACCACTTTTAACCGTAATGGAGGAGGCTCACGGTACTTAAATTGTGTAAGTTTGTGTTTTTGTTTCCTTTAATGTGTATCTCTATCCTTAGGTTGAGTTGATTTTACATTAGATATTATTTTTTAATTGATATCTTAGCTTACCTACATTCTAGATTTCTTTCACCCATTTTGGCACACTTGGTGGGACTTTTTCCAAATCTTTTTCATATTATCATTTTTTATTTTATTTTAAATTTTGAAACTTTAATTAACTTATTTTTTTTTATTATAGAGGTTTTAAGTTAATTAAGATCTAATTTACTTGTTATTTTTATTCATTTTTATTTTTTGTTTTTGTTTTCTCGAATCTAATTTAGTTTTTTTTTTTTAAATAAAAACATGTGACTGTGAAAAAAGTTATAAATGTTTAATATACAATATAGATAATTATAATTTTTTTAGGTTGGTTTTAGTTTAAACTTACTCTAATCTGTTAAAATTTCATGAAAATCATATTTGTATTTTAGGAGATATCTTAAAATTTATGACTATTTTTATTTATTTAATTTTTTTAATAAAAAAATCACGACTATTAAAATGAAAATAGTTTTTTTTAAATATAATTTTTTGTAAGGATGTTCATATTTACATTAAGAACATACAGTCAAAATTTTATAAAAACCTAGATCATATTTTAGAAGATATCATCAAAATAGTGGTTGTTAGTTTTTATTTTTCTGGGTTGTTTTTTTATTTTTATGTGTGTGTGTGTGTGTGTGTGTGTGTGTGTGTGTGTGTGTGTGTGTGTGTGTGTGTGTAAAATATTTTTAGCTAACTTTGAAGGTTGCCTTGAGCATTTAACTTTCAAATTATTTATAATAATTTTGTTGTAGACTATTAGTCCAAGATAAGTAAACGAAACCAAAAAATAAATTTTTATTGCTTTTAATCTTTTCTCCATCTACAATTTTTTTCCTAACCTTTTTTTTCCAAAATTGCTAACCATATTACTCCAATCATTTTTACATTTTTTTTAAATAGATAATTAGCTCGCATTTCATTTTTGGATTTAATTTACTACTTATTTTCTCAATAAAGTAGTAATTATTTCACATTTCAATTTTGTTGCTTAAATTAACTATTTCTTTTCAAGCACTATGTTTTTCAAGCATCTTCTTTGTGTTGCTCTTGTTGTGTATGATCTTTACTTGGCACATTGGTGATGATACTAAGAAATCAAAAATATCATTTGTAACTTTTTTTAATCCGAAGTTATGCTTGTGTGTATGCTCTTCCCTTGGCATGACATTAGTGATTATACCTAAAAATCAGAGATAAGCATTAACTTCTTTATTTTTTATTTTATAGAGGGGCTATCGACTGTAGATTTCATCACCATACGATAGGCCAACCCTTTGTACTAGTGAGGTATATAAATTGAGTTAGATTTGTCACTTTTTGCTAAGTAATTATATGTTTTAATTTCACCATAAAGTGAGGGTTTTTCACACTCTAATACCCAGACCTTAGATAATATGACTCGAAGTCTAGTTTTTTTAGTGCCAACACACTGAGACCTTAGATAATATGACTCGAAGTCTAGTTTTTTTAATGGTAACGGTTATGTTGGGCACATTGGGATAAGACCCATTTGTGTGTATTTGTCAAGCTAGCTTCTTCCACAGTTTTGGGTTTCATTATACTAAAAGGTATATTAAGGACTCCCCTAGCTGAACTTGTTTATACCTAAAGCCTAGTAAAGCCTTCCTTACCATTTTCACACTCTAATACCCAGACCTTAGATAATATGACTCGAAGTCTAATTTTTTTAATGGTAACGGTTATGTTGGGCACATTGGGATAAGACCCATTTGTGTGTATTTGTCAAGCTAGCTTCTTCCACAGTTTTGGGTCTCATTATACTAAAAGGTATATTAAGGACTCCCCTAGCTGAACTTGTTTATACCTAAAGCCTAGTAAAGCCTTCCTTACCATTTAATTTGTAGTGCATCAATCAGTCGTTAGCACAAATAATTTACTTCCCTCATACCTTTGAAATTGGGCTTAGTGGGCCATGAGAACAACTTGATCCTCTATGGTTAGTGTTTTGAAATATTAGGCCACAACTAATGAAATAGACAAGTCAATGACACAAGAATCCTACAGGTTATTAAATTCAATTTTACCTAGATTTTCACCTTTTTGTGCAGTTGTATGTGTGTTTAGAATAGAATTTTTTTATTTATTATCTTTTTCTCTACCACATGTTGAAAATACTTGATTGAAACCAAAATATGTTTTATAATTGAATTCAATAAACCAAGTTATAATCCATAAGCTTTAAAATCACAAGTCAAATCTTAAAAAATGAAGCTCAAAAGAATCTTGTTGTCAACCAAATTTTAGTCACTTTGATATTTTTAGAATCTAGTGTTAATATTTTTAATCATTTGTTAATTCAAATCCTTTTCTTTGGTAACCTCACCTATCACAAGGCACATGACTATGCTAAATAATCCTAGATTGAGGGATGAGCCTTTTGGTAATTACCCTTTTCACTTTGGAAATCAAGAAAATAATATTGAGATCAAAGACAATCTTGAAAATAATATTATCCCCTTCTCAAACATAGGGTATATTCTAACCAACAAGAATGAGGTCTTGTTATGAGCTTTAAATCTAGGAGCTAAGCTTTCCCTTAATATTGACCCCAAGGCCTTACATCATTTACTCTCTAGGAAGGAATCCATGCCACTCATCTAAAATCAAACCACCTCCTTATCCCACTTCATTAGAAGGGAACTCTAAACCATTCCACATCAACATCAACTTGCCACTAGTAAACATATTACCCAAAATAAACCAAGTATCCCATCCACTAGTTATAGCCTTGATTCCAACATCTTTCATCACACTAGCAAAGGTAATATAGTTCTAGCACATGTACTATCTAGCAGTACTCAAGACCCAAATCCACAACTAATACAAAGCACCCAACCTAATAACAACACTACCATGCTTAATGTTTAGCCTAGTCAAGAGAATGGAAAACGTAAATTCACTTCTTTGGGAGAACCATATGATATATTCTTTCAAAAGTTGGTTATTGTAAACTTGGTCATATTTCCCAACACCAAATAATTTGATGAAAACATCCCAAAACCTAAGTTGTATAGAGCTAACGAATATTTTTAATACCACATAATCTAAGGTCATTCCACCAATCATTGTATGAGACTCAAGAATTATATCCAAGATTTGATTGACAAAGGGTAAATTAAGGTAGATTCAAGTGTATCTACTTTTGAATATCATAGCTTAGGGGTATGCCAAAATGTCTTTCTTGAGCCTAATCAATCTAGTCCACTTCCAATTCAAGGTGATAACCTTCCATCCATTTCTCACTAACCTCTTTTTGACACCTCCATTTTCAAATAAGCCATAGTTGACAACTCATCTTTAACAACCATGGTTTACTTTCCATTTTTATGAGCCTATCTTCAATAAAGAGCCTATTTTTGACTAAGAGCCTATCTTTTTCCAAGATCCCATTTTTTACCAAGACCCCATCTTGGACCCATCATCCTCCAACCAATACTCACCCATTGACCAATCACCTAACCCCTTGTCACATGTTGAATCCCCCATCATTCCACAACATACACCCAAATTGACAGAGGTAATTGTAGACAACGAAATACATGAGCAAGGCATTTTAAACCCCATCCATTTTGAAGTAAATAATGGACCTCAAAACATTTTCTACAAACCATTTATAAATCAATGTAGATATGTTAGTGATATTTTTGCAATTTCTAAGGAAACTTCATCCATAATCGAAACAGGATCCATTCATAATCCTTATGAGGATCATACTACCACCATTCCTTTCATTCACACCACCAATCCTTTATCCCATATTACAATTCAATATCCCACACCTATTTATTGGGACTAATAAATTCACCTACCTGCAGTTTCCTTCCATGATAATCAAATAATCATAAAATTCCTAACTGGCCTTTGGCAAGAAGAGCATTATGAAACATCTACGTATTCTAAGAAACAATAAATGTTTCTCAAGTAAAATTCCTACAATCCAAATTTGAAATCATTTTCCCATAGTGAAAATTTATTTGAGGCACTATTAAATGATCAAAATCCAAATTGCAATCCAAATCCCAATTTAAATCCATAAAATCAAAAATATGAGTCCCTTAGTGAAAACCTTTTTGAGGCACTATTGGACAATCCACATCAAAATCACAATCAAACTAATCAAGAAAATTCCCTTGGTGAAAACATTTATAAGGAACCAATGAATAAATAACTTAATCTCCCTCTTGTGTTATCACAACCACAAGATGACTCTCCTTCATTATTGAAAATACCATTGATCTAAATGTGAATCCCCAAATCATCCAGCTTGTGGTTACTCTTAGTATTGTTGAATGTGAGATTGTTGGTCCCAATAACCCTTCAAATCATGACACTTACACTTATCCCTATAATCATTCCATCCCTCTAAACCTTTCCCACACTCAACTCACATCCTTCATCCACCATACCTTCTACTTCACCCTGTTTGGTAACACCCTCTATCATAGGGGCTATGATGGTATCTTGGTAAATTTGGAAGAAGCCAATTTAGAAATCAAAAAAGTTACTAAATACATCTCTGAAGTGCATACCTAAAATATCAATAGGGTACATCATCATGCATATCATGCACTTCTATAATTGAGATGCCAAGAATTTACAAAAATATACATGAAAAAAATAAGCAAAAAAAAGAGAGAAGGAGAAATAATCCATCCAAAAGTGAAAACCATTATTATGGTGCTTTAGGTAAGTACCATGATTAAAATAAGATTTTGACATCATTTTTAAAATAATCAGTTGTCTATGAGTACCTTACACTCGGGGGTAAGCTCATTCCATTTCATTCCTATGCAATCTAAATCATCCCTCCATCTTTACCCGTCATATGCCTATTCACATCCATCCTACACTCATCCTCAACCATCCTACACCATTCTTACATACCCTTACCTATACAAACAAATCCTTATTCATTTAATCCCAAATCCAATGTAACCCATCCTTAATCCAATCTTTCCCATCATAAAACCATATTTCTTCCCATTTTGACCTTGATAAGGAAGTGGAAACGTCTTGAGACACATTTTAGTGTATCCTTGAAATGTTATTTTGATGATTAGACACTTGGTTCATAGATCACATTTTCCTTGGATTTATCATCTTAATTCCCATATATTCCTATTCATCCATACTCCATCCATAATGTATCCCTTTCATCCACTTTTGTTCCCTTCTTCGGTGCTAGAACATGTTTTCCCTTTGCTAGTAACCCTTGTATGTATGTATGTATGTATATGTATATATATATATATATATATATATATATATATATATATATATATATCCACAAAAAATCCAAAACATCTAGAAATCCATAAAATCCAAAAACATATATAAATCCACAAAAAATCCAAAAAAAATAAAAAATCCCTTATTCTTAGTTATGTACCCTAGTCATCCCTTACATAGATTACTCAAATGCCAAAGGGTTAGAATCTATCCAAGGACATACAAAAATTCATTTGCTTACTTGTTTGTATAGTCATTTGCTTACTTATTTTATATTTACTTTCTTGTACATCCTAGGTGTTTACTTAATTCCATAGTGTTTGTTTACTTCCTTAGTTGTTTTACTTACATGGTTTTCATTGCTATAAACATTTATTTTTATTTTATTTTCATTATTACTTTATACATAAGATCATTATGTATTTAAAAATTTTATTATTATGATCTTCCATATCATGATACACTAAGTCTTGTACTTGTGAATCTACCATTCCCTACACATATAACACAATAATTGCCATGGTTTTTCCATACCATTGGTGCATATTATGATGCACAATATCAAAAACTAGGTTACTCAAATCTTATTCAGTAATTAATGTTGGAAATATTTTTTAAATCCCAAGGAAAAGTAAATAAACAAAAAAAGCTATCAAACCATATCACATCCTAAGACGAAGCATCTATATGTTATCTCAGACAAAGTCATTGTGGTTTACTCCTCAAAAGACTCATGACATGTTAATAAGACTAACCCATAAAGTGCTTAGAGGTTGTAGTCCATGTCATCTCTCCCAAACATTTTTAATTGAAACTATTTTAATCTTAAATAGCTAGATATCCATCTCAAACACACTCATTAACATTCACAATCACATCAACAAGCACTTCAATTTGTCAAACAACATTATTCTTATCCACCCTAAAAAATCCAATGAATTTTCCATTTTTTCAATGAATTATCCCAAATCAAAATGTAATATGAGTTCATGGTGACATTATCCTTTCCAATACCTTCATTTTGGTGAAAATGATAGTTCAAATGGAGTTCCAGATCAAAACTTATGCCCTCTGGAAGTTGGTCACTTTGTTTGCTAAAAAAATTGACATTTTCTTCAACGAATTCGCTATTATCCATGTCAAATTATCCATTTTGAGAATTGTAAAATCATTTTCTTACCAAATTCACCACTTTTTTTAACATGAACACCATAATCTTTGTCGATTTCACCATTCTGAGAATAACAAATTCATTTTCATCTCCTTTTCTAAGCATTTAACTGTAGAAAACTAAATTTATTACCCCATACATCCCATAATCACCTCTCTCTTCCATCCATATCTAATCCATACTATCCAATCACGTGGTTCATCATAATTAATACAAGTAGTCACTTGATTTCCTTATTTATACTTGCACATTAATCATCCAAAATCATTTCCTACTCTTTCCATTCAATATCCCATACCTATCAATTAAGATTGATAAAATCATAATATCTATCCTTTCTCCATCAATCCATAACTCACTCAATCAATCAGTAAATTAGTCAACCAATCCAAGCTCACTGATTTTCAATTGAATGCATCATTCCCACAGCTACTCCTACGAAGCCCGATTCATGAGAAACTTCAAAGTGTGTAACTTATCTCGAGATATATCATTCCCAATCCACTCCTTACATATATCATTGCTTTGGGTAAAATCAATCCATCATCACATCCAATCACAATGTCCAATCATTAATTTAAATAGGTTAATACCCTCCATGAGTGAATTTTACATTACATCATCACTTTACATCTCTTCCTGCATTGGGAGAACTACATCTAGCCTAATATCCCCAAATGGATTATGTCCACGGCGATTTATTTAGGTAACACTTAAAGGCATGGGGTCTTTAGGGTCAATTTGGCCCCCATAATCCATCCAAGTCATTTCATCCAAATGTTCTACCATCATTTAATCAAATTACTATAAATCTTTATCAATGCTTACAACCTTTAATCTTGTAAACTTTTATCACACATCGAATGGTTTATATTTTTTATTTTACGACCTTTAACTTAACATTGTTGGGATATATCATTCCCACATCCACTAATGTGACCCCTGAATCCTGAGCACCATCCAAGCATGTAGTCTATAAATGGGAATTATGATTGTTCTTATCTATTCTATAGTTTTTAATAACTAGGGGTACATCATTTTACACATGTTTTAATCACGCAAGTATAGTATCAAATTTTTTTAGTACTTCAATTTATTAACCACTTCATCATTCTCATTTCAAATCATTTTGAGCATTCCTTTGCTTTCATGCATGAATACTCGAGGGGGCATCATCCTAATCATTTTCATTTATCTAGGGAATTTTTTCTTATTCACAATCATCAATGATCTACTTTACTATTCTTTGAAATGGTCTTACTTCGTAACACCATTTCAAAGAGGGGCAAATGTAGACACCTTAATATCACCATTTGGTGTCAAAATTAACTTTGACACACTGACCCTTCTTCTTCTCCAATTCAAATTTAAACTAACACTATTTCCCTCCAAATTTTGAATAATTGAGTTATTCTTAATTAATCAATTGTGCACAAATTTTTCATCTAAAATTAGTTAATAATCTAGATTTTTCACCTCACCCAAACATCCTTCACGTTTATATCAACCATGTGTTGACTCATCCAACCACCCTCATCGACTTCCTCAACCACTTGGTGAGTCACCTTGGAATTTTTCAACCAATTTGAACCTTTCTTGCTAACTCACTCAACCAACTCTCATTTTCTCTCAATTTATGGAATTGGTCATCATCTTGATAGATGAGGACTAATTGTCCACGGTTGATTATTTGGATAATTGGAAATATTCAAATAATCCTCCACCATTCGATCGACCTCCTAAAAACTTATAAATAGACATGCAATCCATCACTTTCATATATCATCACTTACACTAACGAAGTCCTATCAAATTATCAAGTGAATCCAAGTTATCAAAAGCCTATTTACACACCAAAACATTTCCCAATTACCTTTACGTTGGAAAAGATTGAGAAACCATATTTAGAGAGCAAGTCACTTGTAATCACAAAATGAAGGAGGTTCATGGTACTTCAATTGTGTAAGTTTATTATTTTGTTTCCTTTCATTTGTAGCTATATCCTTAGGTTGAGTTTAGTTTAGATTAGATTTTATTTTGTAATTGATATCTTAGCTTAGTTGCATTATAGATTTCCTTCACACAACTTGCAATCTTAAAGAGATTATTTGAAAGCTTGAAAATGCATCTAAGACGTGTGAAATGCCTTACTTGTTCGATTACTTGTTATTGAAATACTTTAGGAGAGTTTGCATATATAGGCTTCTCAAATTTGAATTAAGAACCTATTGGCATGCAAGCTAACAAAAGTAAAGAAGCAAATTTGATAATTATGGATCCACACATCAAAAGGAGGAGGGAGAAGGGAAGAAGGGCCCACATAAATAAGAGGGACACAATCAATGGAGGGTTGATAATGTCCAAGATAGAATTAGTTGACTATCTATTCTAACACCGTCATAGAAAAGACAAGAACAGTAGAGGAAGACATCCAAACAGAAAACATAGAAGAGAGAGAAAACAAAAGAAATAGAATAACACAAGACCACTCAAAGAAGGAGAGGTAGGAAACACATAAAATAACACCAATAAGACCCTAATTAGAACATTACAATAATAAGCCTTGTACTAAAATTAAGTATCTATAATTCTCACTTGATCTATGTCTTAGGGAAACATGGGATAATTTATCTTGGCTCCAAGGTGCATGTTCCTAAATTTCATATCTTTGTGCATTATAATTATATACTTTTCTGTAATAAACACATAACATCTTTTTTTTTTTTTTTTTAGAAATAAGTTTCACCAATTCACCCATCTTAAACACGGGGAGGGGATATATCCTACTCATTATATTTAGAATCATGTTTATGGGCCATGTGCATTAGATATCCAACATGGTAGATTTAGAGGCTTGTATCCAAGAGGGTGCCTAACTCCAATGATTCAAATTTTATTTAGATGTGGAGGGATGTATTAGATAAGGGTGTTTAAATCCAGTTCTCCTTCATGTCTTCGTCATCAAACAATATTTTATTTTTAGTATTTTTTATTTCAACATTTATTATGATTATTTGGTGCTTACCCCATGGGGGGTCACCCTTAATATAAGGCAAATACCATGTGAGTGCATAAATGGGGTATATTTAACTTACAACTATGGCACCATTCTATTAGTAAAGTTAGGGATAGTAATGCAATAGGGGTTGCAATTATTAGGAGGAGGTAGTGGTAAATTCAAAAAATAAGCGGTAATATTTATAATCCTATGAATGCATGTGTTCTAAATATTTTTATAAAGTGATCGTCTCCTTGATTTGCCTCCCACTCCCTCCTTTGCACCTCCTCCTGTCTCATGACTTACCCACGTGTGTAGAAAAAAGAATGGTTTTGCAGGTTCTCAAGTGCATCAATTTTAGTTTCGAAGATTTAGGCATACAATTATATGCCTTTTATATATTTGTTTTCTACTTTGACGTGTGTAGTTACACATACACCTAAAAGTGAGGTAAAATGTAAACACCTAAAAATGTTCCCAAGGTATTTATTAACATATTTTTAGTGTACTTATCTATTTGTTGATTATTGTTCCAAATTAGTTGTTATTGGCACATTTGTCTACTTTTGATGGTCCACATCCTTCATCTCAATTTCTCGACTCTCCTTCTCTCTCTTGTTTTAGAGTTTTGATGTGGAGCACCCCCGACGCTCCTAAGCCCTTTTTTTAGTCTTCCCCAAATTAGAGTGCACTCATTCTATTTGTCCCACCTTTTTTATTTATAACCAATTAATGTAGGTTTTTGCATCAATATGATCCTAATTTAAAATCAACGATCTATAAATAAACACTTATTATAATTCATTTATACCTAGATATAATACATGAAATTATTTGTATTCTTTTATCTAAAGAGATTAAATAATCATTAGAATATTTAACATTATCTTGAAATTAATAATTCTTACAAAACATTTTTAAAATACAACTTAACGTTTTGTATATCACATAACAAAATATGCTATTATTTATTCATGTTATTCTACACCCACAAGTTGACATGAACCCATTACAAGTTTACATTGGGTAGAACCAAATCTATCAACGTAGGGTGGGTTTTTTTTATATAATTAACCAATTCCGTAGATAAAATACGGTACCTCTTTTAAAACATGAAAGCGAAATCGATTTCGGCTTCTTTCATCCCAAACATCACATCTAACCCAGCTTTGGCTACACCGGAATCATTCATTCTACTAAGTCACGATATCTACGATGCCAAACCAACTATATACCTTGAATAATACGAAATGTTCCCCCAAATATTTGCCTTCTCATTATCATTTATCTACCTTACCAATTTTAGAAAGATATAATATTTTCTAGCCGATGAGTGGGCTTTAAGCAAACCCTCGACAATGAAAGGAGGAGCCCACCGGAGAATTTGATCCTAACCCTTCTTATCCTCATTCTTTATCTTGTTAAAAATAGATCTTTTAGAGACCCTTATCAAGATATTAAGACAACTAGTCTCAATCCAAAAATTAGATATAAGGTTCCGGATGTGGATGCCTTCGTCCTTATCCTTTATTTATTTTTTCAAAACATAGATATTTATATTTTATAAAAAAAAAATTGATAATTTAGAAAACATGTAATATATTAAGCCACATAATATGGGTAAATACATTACGATTAAATGTAATACATAGGGTTTCAATATATATTACGAATAATATGTTGTCGAATTGTTATTTGAATCTCAATTTGGAAACGTGTACTCAACAATGTCAACAACCTCACCTAAAAGTTTGGATCTTATCAAGATTTGGTGTACAAAGCATTGAGAGCACTATGAACAATCTCCAAGTGCACCTAACGCTTCAGACAATTCCCAAGGATGTCTAACACTTTAGACATGTGATATGTATGGTCTGAAACAAATTTACAACTAGATTCGTCTAGGTATGATCTCTTGTGTCCTTGTTCCAATCTGTGCACTACAACACCTATATACCTACAAAATAGGCTTTCTTCCTTTATCTACAATATCTCTACATGCCTCTGAGATATTTGAAAACCTTATAGAAATTAAAGTGATCTTAGGGGCATGTATTGATGGTTAGCAGGGTTCATACACCATCAAATTATGAAACCCATAAGGGCAAGAACTATGATATAAAGAATGTGAAAAAAAAGTCAATTGTAGGCAGAAAAGGAAAGAAAGCTCCCAAGCCCAAAGGTAAAGGTTAGGAAAGAGATCAATTTGGGATAAACATTAACACTTTTGCAGCATTAAGTACCAACGCAGATGATGACAGTAAAGTTTTCATTTTAGCAAACCTTCAAAGGATAAAAAGGGATGAAATAGTTCATAAGGTAATTGCCAATCCCACTAGGGAGTCTTTGAATGGCCTATTTGAGGCTGCTATTTATCTTAGTCAAAAGGGTATGGAATAGGGAAAGGCCACTTTGACCCCTGTCAACCCAACCAAAAGTGTAGTGGAGCCTTTGAGCAGGGTGTCTTAGGAGAGAACTCCTAATGTTGTCCTTCATTGGTAAGGCTAGTAATCCCATAGACCCTTAGATTGATACTATTCATGCAATGTTTGATCCCACACCAAGTGAGCAATAGCCCAACTGGGCTAAGCAGGGCATGTGTTCCACCAAGAGATGATGTTTTGGTGTATGTATGATGTTCTTTGTTCTTTACCGTATTATTATACCCCTTAGTTTTATTTTTGCTCTTTGAGTTTTGATTTCTCTTGGTCATATGATTGATGATTTGGAGTGTGATTCCTTCCACTCATTTTTCGTATGAATAACGATGTACTAATTATTTTTAATAGAATACACTTTTAATCCAAAAAATTATAAATTCAAAAATAGATAAATCCTAGATCATGCACGAAAAGTGATCTATGCGAAATGCTAGTTTCAGATAATTATAAATGCTTTAATAATTTGATGGACCTCTTTTGAATGCTAGTGAACGTTCAATAGAATATTTTGCATCAATAACTTCATGTGTCTAAATAAATTATAATGCTTGTATACTTATAGATGTCATTTTAATTCAAATCAATAAATATTAACATTCATGCTAACTTCCAACGACTAGGACCTAAAAAGTGGGAAAGAGGGTGACACAAGTACCTTACTTAAAGGAGATCTAAAACATAAGGTAAGATAAAGACAAGCTCAGGGGTGCAAATGATGGGATAGGTAAGATAAAGACAAGCATAATATGTAGAGAAACCCCCGCCCAAGGGGCCCAAGACAATAACTCTATAAATTTGCTTTTATTTTGAATGTATTACTAGGTGTTGAGCCTAGATTAGGGTTGCATCAATAGAGAGAAAATTATGACATCCATGTGCATCATTCTACTTATCAAAGAGAGGTTTCTAGACATCTGCTACTAATGAATGGCTTTAAAAAGTTTTGGGTCCCATGGATCTACAAAACCATTTTTGGAATTGTCTAACCATATTTGGGAGGATTGCATTTTTGGGACATTCTAAAACTAGATTTCTACTTTTAATCCATACAAAATTAGTCCTGAGATCACTATCTATTTTCTAGATGTTTTTCTACACTTCTTCAAATTTCCATTTCTAGCATTCTCAGTCTTTGTCAAAACTTGGGTAAGTCAAAAAACATGTATGCATCTCATTATCTCTTTCTCCTTTCAAATATCAATTGCTCTAGGTAATTTCATCCAATCTTACAATTTAGGTCTTTATTTACTACTTTTTTTATGTATATCATGTTTGAATTTCCCTTATAATTTTATGTGGTTGTTGTCATGTTTTGAACATTTGTGCATCTTTCACATTAACTATTTTGGTGAACCCATTCTTATTGAATATCTAACATTAGGGTTTCATGCTCTTTTTACCTATATGGTTTGATGATTTCTATAGGGTTTTGCATTATTATTGTAATATTATTAACCCTAGATTCTTGCATGTTCTTTATGTTTTCATCTTATTCCAATTAAGAAAGTTATATCTAATATACCTACTAGGCAAAGTGTTAGATTGAGTGTTAAAAATATTTATTTGATTCAAATTTTGTTTCTTGATACCCTTGCTAGTTTGAAAAATACAATGGTGAACATTGATGACATTCCTAATCCTCATGTTGATGATGATGATGAATCACATGATTTTAATGATGAAAATATAAATGTTCTAAATGGTAATGCTTGTGATGCTAATTTTGTGAATGGAAACACTTTTGATGATCATGGTATGTTGTGATAATGTTATGAATGATAATGCTAGTAATGATTATGTTTTAAAAATTACTACTATGATTAAACATGAGATAGAGTGCTTTGAGGATTTTATTTCATCATTTCTTAAAGAAATTGATGCCTTGATTTATGTTTCTAAAGAGGAACAAGTTAAGATTAATTTAGCTAAGTAATATTTATTTGAGGAATTACATGTTGTAAATGAATATTTGAATGCTTATATTACACCCACTATAGGTTCTCCTTTAGGAAACAAGGTTATTATTCCTAATGTTGATACTTTTGTGCTTTCACCTATTACTTTTAATCAGGTTACTATGTCTATTCCTTCTCATCTTAATGCTTCTTTTTGGCCTCCTACTATTTCTCAACCTACTTTTCAATCTTCATATTTTGGTTTAAGTATTTCTCAAAACACTATAGTATCTATTTCTACACATGTTGTTTCTACTACTCAATACACGCTCCTTCGATAAACTATTCAATATATGCAATAAATTTTTTAAAAAATTTCCAAAATATCTCAGAGATCAAGCCGTGCAGTGACTTCTAAAAGAGTGTGCCAATATCTCTAAACATATTTCATGCAATCAATGTTGAATCCTATGAATTAGTGTGAGAGATCCAAAATTCCAAGAGAGGAAAATAATGCATTGCCTTGTGTATTGCAAAATGTGAATGAGTCGATTCTTCATTAACCTTTCAAAAAGAAAAAGTGGGGTACATATAGGGAAAATTAAGGCAACATGAGGAAGCCTCTAATTTTCTTAATTAACTAATTAAAATTAAATATAATTAGCTTATGGACCCTTTATAACTAGCCTAAGGAAGCTTAAATAATATAGAATGGCCATACGACCATGTAGGCAAAATCTATTGGGAAAAAGAACTACACTAACACCCCCCCTTAAGCATAGCTTATGTGAATGAGAATTGGGTCCCAGCATTAAAAGCCTGATGAGGTACCCAAGTACATAGTGATGAACCTCTATAGGAGGAAGAAGAAGGTGGAACAACCCTAACCCTAATGAGAGTTCACAGATGAATAAATTTACTCTCTATGAAAGGCTTAGTCAAAATATCTACAATCTACTCTGATGTTGGACAATATCAAAGATCAATGACTTGCTCATTGATAAGATACCTAATGAAATGCATGTGAATCTCTATGTGCTTAGTCCTTTGATAGAGAACTGGATTCCTAAAAATCTAGATAGTGCTTTGGTTGTCACAGTAGATGATTGTTGGCTTATGAGAGTCCCCTAAAGCCAAATTGTGTCAATGGTGGCATTGATAGCCCCTCTATATTCTACCTCTATAGATGATAAAGCAATTGCATGTTGCTTCTTGCTTGACCAACTTATTGGACCCGAACTAAGTGAAAAACTGTAGCCTAAAGTGGACTTTTGACTCTGAATATCTCCAACCCAATATGAATCTATGCATCCAATCAAATTAACCTCTGTTCATACTCCATAGTGTATCCCATAGTTGTGCAAACCCTAAAAGTAGTGAAGAATCTGCTTTAATGATTTCTAGTGCAGCTCATGTGGCTCTTGCATAAATCGGGAGACCAAACCAACTGCATAGGATATGTTAGGCCTAGTGTGTGTGAGATAGATAAGACTGCCCACAAGTTATCGATATGAAGTTGCATCAATGAGTGGTGTAGGACAATCAGCCTCAAGCTTCACACTAGATAAGAAGGGAGTAGGAGCTGGCTTACAATCAGCAATGTTAAACCTTGTAAGCAAATCAAGAGAATACTTAGATTATGATAAAGTTATCTCAAAATCTGATCGAATGATTTCAATCCTAAGAAAGTAGTGTATCAATCCTATGTTTGTCATTGAAAATCTATCTGAAAGTGCAATTTTCACTACTAAGATGGATGATTGTGAGATCCCTATAATCAGTAAGTCATCCACATAGAGAACTAGGATCAACAAAGAATCATCCTAGCGTAAGATGTAGACATTCAGATCTAAGAGGCATCTAGTAAACCCAACTATGAGGAAAAAGGAGTCCATCTTGGCATATCATGCCCTAGAGGCCTGTTTGAGTCCATAGATAGATTTCTTAAGTTTGCAGACTAAGGAGGTATCTTCCACAAACCCTTGTGGTTGCTCCATATATATATTTTCTTTGAGGTCACCATGTAGAAAAGCATTCTTCAAGTCCATTTGGTGAACATCCCATTGATGTGTGACTGCAATAGCTAGAGTGAGTCTTATAGACGTCATCTTGGCTACAAGAACAAATGTCTCAGTGTAGTCTATGCTAGGCACCTGAGAGAACCCTTTTGTAACCAGATGAGCTTTGTACTTATCGACTAACCCATCTATACCATACTTGGTATAATAAACCCATTTATAATGGACCAATTTTCTTCCTTTCAAAAGAGGGACCAAGTCTCATGCTTTATTCCTGATTAGGGAACTATACTCTTCTTGCATAGTAGAATCCCATTCTAGAATGCCAGATACCTCATGAAAGGTTTGTGGATCTAAGGTAATGGCCAAGTAGGCATGTAATGTCCCTTGAAACTATGATCGTGTCTGCCTTGTATCTGATGGATTTCCAACCCATCCTCCAGTACTTTAAAGTGTCTATCTAGCCGAAATAGGACCAAAATTGTATGAGATTAGAGAATCAAGAGGTGAGTCCTCATCATCTGTAGTGTGAGTGTGATATGGAGGAGGAGAATCCTCATAACTACTCTCACCACTTGAACTTGAAGAAGAAGAAGATTCATCCTCATCATCAGGAGGATCTTTAGGTGGATCTACGTCACTATCAAAAGTGGAATCAATGTCTAGTGAGACTTTTGAAGAGTCTAGAGTGCCATGATTATGTCCAAGTGGGACCTCATGCAACTTAACACTCCTTCAATGAACAAATCATGACTTTTAGGATGGATAATACTATATCTCTTAACACCCTTTTCATACCCCATAAATATGCAAGACATACTATGAAGGTCCATTGCCTTGCATTTCTTCTTGGGAATCCAGGCCATTGCTGGTGATCCAAACACTCGAAATTGATCTACTATAGGGTTATGACCATCCCAAGCTTCAAAAGGATTGATTCCCTTCAAGGCTTTATGTGGAGCTTAGTTCTGAATGTAGCATGCATAGTTGATTACTTTGACCCAATACTAAGGAGCAAGAGACTTTGATTGAAGCATGCAGTTAACCATTTCCTTTAAGGTACGATTCTTATGTTCAGCCACACCATTATGCTGAGGACTATATGGAACTATGTGTTGCATCTGAATCCCCTCTGATATTCAAAACTACTCAAACTTATTGTTGGTATACTCCTTTCCATTGTCAGTCCTTAAGATTTTAATGGAACATTCTGACTGCTTCTCCACAAGTCACTTGAAGTCCTTAAAGTGATCAAAGACCTCATACTTCTTTTTGAGAAAAAACACCCATGTGTACCTCAAAAATTCATCAATGAATGTGAGCATGTATCTTATCCTATTGAATGAAGGTTTTGGATATTGACCTGCTAAGTCACTGTGAACTATTTATAGTTTCTGTTGGGCTCTCCTTGCTTTGCCCTTATCATATTTCTCTTCTAGATGCTTACCAAAAATGTAGTCATTACATAGGACATCCATGAATTTGACTTTAGGCAACCATGAAACCATGACCTAATGACTGAGTTGCTCCAAGTAATGGTAGTTTAAATGGCCAAACCATTCATGTCATACTTTGCTCACTCCATCTGCATGAGTAAGCAGTGCAACTGAGGGCTAATCTAGGGAAAATTATGAAAAGGTTTATAGCCTAAAATGATGATTGGCCTTCCCATAAGCCACTATGGTGTCACTATGTAGCTCCTTAATGACCACTAAATTAGGTGTGAACTCAACTCACTTCCCTGCACCTATGTGAGTGATTTGATAAACTAATCGAAGATTGGTGGATAGTGAAGGAACACACAGAACATCATTGAAAGTCATGTCACTTACTTCTAATAATCCTTCCCCACTGACTTCTACCAAAGTGTCATCAACCATGAGAATCGAAGGCATAGAACATGGCTCTATTTCTAAAAATAGATCCTCTGAGAAGGCCATGTGATAGGAAGTACCTGAGTCAATAACCCAAGTCAAAGGTTGAGAAGCTACTGCAACCAGTGTCTTGCCCTTATTTTTACCCTTTTTGTTGTCTTTACCCTTTGTAGAATCTTGTGATAATGTATTCTGAGATGAAGATTTAGGAACACTAATGTTATTCCTCTCAAGTATCTTAGTCAAGGTGTCAATCTTTATTTTCATGCACTGAGATTCATCATGCCCAAGTTTCTTACAAAAGTTGCATTTGAGTTTCTCCTTTTTAGATTTCCTGATTGAGGAGGACTCATTTGATGATGCCTTAGGCTTGGCATCTAATTTTTTATTCTTCTTGTGCTTATGATTAGGTTTAGACTATTTCTTCTCCTATTTGCCATTGCTAGAAGGCTTCTTCTTGTCCTGATTGACAATCAAGGCATGCTATTTTAAATACTTCAGTGCATCCATTTGAACCAACTTATCTTGCTCCCGAGTTAGATCAACAATAAACTCATCAAATGATGGCATTTTCTAAGTGGATCCAAGTGCATGCTTAGTAGCATGAAATGTAAAACCAAAAACTGAATAGTCACGACCCAGTTTTGTAAGCATATATAGAATCAACTAGTCATCTATTTTCTCAATGCCACATTGCTTCAATTGTAGTCTCAGTGATTTAAAATTTGTAAATAAGTCTTGTAGGGTATCATAGTCACTTGGGCTCAATGTGGTGAGCTCATTCTCTAGATCATGACCCCTCATGATGTTCTTCACTCCAAAAAGCTTATCCAAGATTGTCTAAACTTCATTTAGATTTTTTGTAGATTTAACATGAAACAAGATGTTGCGAGACATTGACAGGCATAGAAACCCATAGGCCTCATCACATCTGTTATACCACTTAACCTTTTGTGAATTTTTAGATGGCTAAATTTCCTCACCCATAGTAATATGATAGAGTCGTTTACCTCTCAAAGTGATTTGCATTTTAGACTTCCATTTTAGATAGTTAAACGGTGTGAGTGGTTCGATGTTTAGATCCATTAGTATAGATTAGAATGAGACAAATTGAAAAATTGAAATGAAAGTAAAAAAAATAGAAAAAATAGTATAAGTACCCTCTGAACTATCAAGAATAGCCCCCCTAAAGTTACAATACACACACACTCAGTCTTGGACGTCGGGCATAATCAAGAATGTGTCTATGAGCAATCAGTGTGAGAAAGTATGAGAGGGATGTCGGGCACTGTTGATAATGCATCCAAGAAGAAAGGTACAAAGGTTTAAAGAGAGTTTTAAGCTATTACACCATGTGAATAATAGATGTTATAAAAGTCCTGAAACAATGTCACCAATATGTAGAGCTCAAGAAAATATTCACTTTCAAAAAAATGGCACCCAAAAAGGACCTACAAATTGAAAGTTATAGCACTTACTGGTCATATTTCTTCATTACCTTTCACAAAAAAATTGATGCCCTCCTAAACGTTACATGGGGTTTGACAGTTGTTTTACTTAGGCTTTTAAAACTGCTTTACTTCAAACTTTTAATGCAGTAAAACTATTCTGAAATCTCAATTGGGTCTTGCAGCATTGATCAAGTTTTGTCAACTGCTTTACTTCAAGCTTTTGATACAATAAGACTACTCCAAAATCTTGATTCGATCTTGTAGTGTTGATCAGAGTTTTCTAACTGCTTTACTACTACCAAAGATTATTAATTCCACTGTTGAATTTGATAACTTCAAAGTAGTTGAGGTTGAGAAGCCCGATTACTTTTTGTAGTGTATTTTGGGTTTCTTAGGTTGCTTTACTTACTTCACGAGTTTGAAGTAAAGTAAATCAAAAAACATAATTTGGTCTATGATCAAGTTGTTAGGGTTGAGAATCTTGATTACTTCTAGTTGTGGCATTGGAGATGCCCGATTACTTCCAAGCAATGTAATTTGGGTTTCTTGGACTACTTTCTTAACTTCATGAATTGGAAGTAAAGTAATGCAAAAAACCTGATTTTGTTTGCAAGTAAGTTGTTACACTACGAAAACTTGATTTGGTCTGGAATCAAGTAATTGCCTTCTAAGAAATTGAATTGGTCTACTATGAGTAAATTGGGGTTTGCTGGCTTGATTAATTCATCCATATATACGTTCGACTAGATGGAATAAATTGATTTTTAGGAAAATCTATGAACTTTCTAAAAAATATAAAAACAACCCATTTTAGATCTTTAAAAACCCAGAAAATATATGCAAACAGATTTTTCATCAAAGGTATTCTAACATGAGTTTCAAGGTAGATTAATAAAATTCCTCCAAGGTCAAAAATGGTAGCCAAGACAGAAGAAAAATTAGCAAGGTGAATGCATGGAGGATCTTACCAGGGAGTCTAATGCATGAGGCTGTCAAGAAGGCTCTGATACAATGAAAGATTGTGCCAAGATCTTTGAACAAATTTCATGCAATCAATGTTGAATCCTGTGAAGTAGTGTGAGAGCTCCAAAATTCCAAGAGAGAAACTTAATGCATCACCCTGTGTATTGCAAAATGTGAATGAGTCGATTCTTCATTAACCTTCCAAAAAGGAAAAGTGGGGTATATATAGGGAAAATTAGGGCAACATGAGAAAGCCTCTAATTTTCTTAATTAACTAATTAAAATTAAATATAATTAGCCTATGGACCCTTTATAACTAACCTAAGGAAGCTTAAATAATATAGAATGGTCATACGACCATGTAGGCAAAACCCAGTGGGAAAAAGCACTACACTAACAACTTCTCATGAGATGTTACACAATTTATTGGTTTATGAGGTATTTGTTTGACATTTGCCTACCAGTTTCATTGTACCTAAGTTATAATTATGCAATGACAAAGGTGATTCTTCATATTATATTACATATTTTTATGTTTCATGTATCAATTTTGTACAAAATGATAGATTGTTGACTAAGATATTTCTTAGAAGTCTCAAGGACTATGGCTTGTATTGGTTTATAACCTTTCATCAAGGTTTGTGCATTAATTTGATTCTTTGGCCAATAGTTTCTTAGCACATTTACCAAATAACATTAGCCAAAATTTCATCTTTTCATAGTTTCCACAACTTAAATAAGGACCTAATGAGCCTATTAGTGAGTACGTGCTTAAATTTAAAACAATAATTATGAAGACGTCTCATAAATTATATTATAGTGAGTTACAAAGTAATTTTTATCAAAGTTTGCTTAGCCTATCAAGGAAAAAGTGATGTTTAATTCATATCAAACTTTCAATGAACTTTTTGATATGTTTTACAACTTTGAGATCAAACTTTTGTAGGCTAATATGCTTAGATATGGGTATAGTGCCCCTACCTCTAGTGGAGATAAAAATCAAGGTAAATCAACATTCAAGGATAAGTCTAATGATACTCCTAATTTTCAAGCTAAGAATGAGACCAAGAATGTAGTAAACATGCTATTAGAACCACTTGATAAATTCATCTTCCTTCTTAAGAGTGTATAAAATTTACACAATTATATTAGAGTCATCACAAAGTGCTTAAATGATTGCTTGAATGTAATATTATATATTTACCTCTTCAACATAAGTTTGACTCATCTCTACATTTACCTAAAAATTATGATGTGAAGGCATGTTTTTATTATCATATAGGTTTCGTTTACACTACCAATAGATGTTTTGCATTAAGACATGAGATTCAAGATTTAATTGATAGCAATGTTATTCAAGTGTAAAGACATGATAGGAATTTGAACGAATTAGTTGCAAAACCAAATCAACATTTGAAGTTATTTACAAATTTACTTATGAATCTTGATACTAAGAAGTTAGACAATGTTCACATGCTAACACCTAAACAACAAGAAACAATCTCATATGTTCATATCTTACATTGTTTCATAGTGGTGGTCACAAATTCATGTAAAGAGGTTCCTTCTATTACATTTTATAAGCATGAAATTCTAATATATGATTCTAACAAGGGATTATTATTTATACAAGATTTCATTGATTCACATTCAAAGTTAACAAATGGTATTATGGTTGATAATGATTGAATTTTAAATATACACAATGAAATTTCTTGCTAGTAGAGGGTACACTAAAAATGACTTACTTGGTACAACCATTGTTATTAAAGGATATGCCGATACTACATGAATACCTATTAGGGTAATCACATTCCCTACCACCGTAAGTCATAGGACCATTTTAATGTATTTCAGTGTATTTCCAGATAACTAGACATATGATCTATTACTTGGACACCCTTGGCTTAATCAAATGAGAGTTATCCCATCCACATTACATAAATTTTTATAATTTTTGCATTATAAAAAATTGGTTATTATTCAAGGCACATATCATGATTTACCTATACAATAAAATCATGAGGTATTATCCAAAGTGCTACCTAAACAAAAAATTATACAATCTCAAGTAAAAACATCTAGAGTTCATGTACCTACTCATCCATGCACTAAGTTGGTATTAACGTAACCTATTATAATTGTTCAATAAAAAACACTTAATAAGGTTTCAACTACCAATTATTTATTTTCAATAGGATAAAAAAATTATACAAATTCAAGTGAAAACATCTAGAGTTTATGTACTACTCATCCATGCACTAAGTTGGTCTTATTATAACCTATTGTAATTATTCAAGAAAAAACACTTGATAAGGTTTCAACTACAAATTGTTTCTTTTCAAGAGGATACAACAACTATTGTAGCTAATTTTCATGACAACTATTACACTATTATTGATGATTTATTAGGTTGTTATATAGCTCATGATTACATTTCAGATACTATTAGTGACACATCTGACTCCTCAACTTCATGGTCTATGAGATCCTTGGATCTTGATTGTGAAGATGAGTGGACATATATTATACATATGATGGAAATTTAAATGCGATTATTTTCTATCTTTATTATATTTATCATCTCTCTCTAGTGCTCTCTCTAATGTTGTGTGTGGATTTGGGATTCATTACACTCCTTTCTAGATTTTCATTGCTATCCTCCCTTGAGTTTTTTATTGCTTCATTTTTTTTCTAGGTTTGACATTTATGTTCTTTCTTGAATTTTGAAGTTTCATTCTACTTTCATATTTTGGTTTCCTAAATCATTCTTCTAACCCTCTAGTTTATGTTGATTGCACTATTTCTTTGACCATTGTCTTTTAGGAAATTTACCTACACAAAATGATGATGATAACAATAAAAGAAAAAATTATTACAACAATATAACTTTCATTGATTGTGAAATAAATTACAGTTCAATGGAAAAATAATGTTTGGTCTTAGTGTTTTTAACTCAAAAACTTATACATTACATGCTTAACAACAAAATACGTGTGAATGGTGAATTTGATGCTTTAAAATTTATGAATTTTAAGCCTTATCTATCAGGTAGAATGACCAAATGTGTCATGTTGTTAATGGGATTTTATCTTAATTTTATCTTATAGAAATAAATGAAAACAAAATTTATAATAGATCAGTTATTAGAGGATCCTTAATTAGACCGCACTCCTATAAGTGATACTTTTCATGATGAATTTATAATGAATATCAATGAGAATGAGACATGGAATATCTAATTTGATAGTTTTAAGTGTGCTTCCACTGTGGGATCAAGAATTATAATTATCACTCCTCAAGAAGAGACTATGCCATTAGCATCTAGATTGGGTTTTTCATGTAATAATAGTATTGCATAATGTGAGGCAACGACATGTGTATTGAAAGTTAAAGATATGACAATGAGGATAATATAAGAGGATGGAAAGATGGCCATCCTAGAGATAATAATGGAGGTGATGGAAAATCATTTTTATGCCAAATAAATTTTGAATCCTTGAGTAATTAAGTTGAGAAGGAAGAGCTAGTGGAAGAGAAATACTCTTCGAGTGAAAGAGTATGTGAATCTAGTGTAAGGGACACTTGGTGGAGGTGGATGGATAGATATGGGAAAAATCCCAAAAAATATTGGATAAAGATAAAGAGAGAATACTATATGAGTTGATGGAGTATGCCCATGAAATGGGAAAGGGAAAGAGGAGGGTGATCAGAGATAGGTGGAGGAGGATAGTCTATGGTCTAGCAAGTGGTTGCAAAAGATTGAAATAAATCACATGGTGGAAGGGCACACTTTGGCTTTACAACTAAATTAAAAAATATATGGTTTTCCTATCTAGCCCAAATTTATGTGCACTACGCTCATAAAATTCTTAATTCAATTATATAATGCAAGAGCATTTGGGTCCTCAAGCAGTCTTACATCAACCAAAAATATGAAGGGGTGTGTTTGTGTAGATTAGTTTGTGTGTTTATTATTTTGGCTTGGTTGAATTTGATTTTTGGGAAGCATCAACACTAAAACACTTCAATGGCATTAAGTATATCCTAAAAAAGCAATTTTAGTCAACAACATGGTTCCAAATGAGTTAATTGAGTTTCTAAACAATCATAAAAGTTGGGAAGTAGTTGTATCTATTGAAGGCCTACAAGTGATAGGTTTTGGAGCAGAAGAACAAATGACATTAAAAACACTTAAAAACCATAATATGATTTTAAATCTAGATATTCCTCAAAACTTTATGCACTTTAAAATAAATGGTATCTAATTTCAAGTTCGAATGCAAAATTTATGGCCTCCAAAAGCTACCAATTTTATAAATTATGTGTAGAATGCACAAAAGTTATGAAAATGTGCACATAAGTCTATAAAATTTTGTATAATGCATAAAAGTGTGCAAAAATATATATAATGTTCATAACTTCATGGAATGCACAAAAATGTGTAGAATGTGAAAAATTGAAATGGTTTGCCTTCCATAATGGTTCTCACAAGAGTGCCTATATAAAGAAATGAGTCCTTTGGAAAAAAGCTTCGATCCAAAAGATATAAATAGTTCATAGAGGTAACCATTAAAGGGATACGAGTATAGAACTACTAGAGTGTGTAGATATAAGGTGAGGGAACTATAAGATTGAATCACATCCATGACTAGACTAGTAATTGTAACATTAAATGTATTTATTTTTTAGTAATATTATAGGTGGTTGTAGTTATGTGTGAGTGCCTTGTAATATGTCATTCAAAGAAATGTAGATAATTTGTTGCTTTCCATTTCATATGGACTATGTGTGTATCCATTTTTTTATTGAGTTTATAAGCTACATGATCTAAGGAATTCCTTCATTGGATCCCCTAACTGTGACTGCATCAATCTTACACATGTTCCTTCATAATAATTTCAATCTATAATGTCACCATGGTTATTTTCTATACAAGGTTTTGAGTTAGTTGGTAAGATTAACCCTCCATCATTAGAATGTCATAACTTTACCATTACCACAACATATTACTTTACAAAGTGGGTAGAAGCAATTCCCCTTATCTCAACAAGTGAGGATATTTGAAAGTTTCTCATTACTAATATGATCTCTAGATTTTGCCTCCTTTATATAATTATTTTGGATAATGGTTCATCTTTCAAGAATAAAATGGTTTAGAATATTAATGATAAGTTTGAGATTAAGCACACATTCTACTCCTTATTATCCACAAGGAAATGCCCAAGTTGAGGCTTCTAACAAGACTAAAATTAATATTATATAAAATAGTGAATAGATAGGGTATGATAGGCATAACCAAATACAACTCAAATTATGGGTATTATATAGAATAAGTGTTAGAACATCTACAAGGGAAACTCCTTATTCACTAGTATATGGGGGGAAAGTAGTATTTCTCCTTGAGCTTGGGCTTTTGTCTTTGAGAGTATCATTAATATAAATTACTGAGAAATTGTTATAAAAAAAGAGATAACACCAACTAGACATGCTAGATAAAAAGAGACTTAACACTATTGAGATACTGATATTTTTTCAAAATCGACTAAAAATGCTTATAACATAAAAATGCTTACAAAAAGAGGATTAACATTATTGAGCACTTGATATTCACACACTTCATCCACTTTTCTATATTTAGATATTTTTAAGTAAATTCATATCCCACATTAGGCCCTCCTTAGCCCTTGGCCTTTTAGATGTCTTTGGTATTCATCCATTTTAACTTTTGACCTTTATCTGCATATCTTCTAAGTTGTTTGCACCCATTTTGTACATCTATATATCTTGGGATGAATCCATAAGTCTACTATCAAATCTTCCCCCTAGATATTTAAAGGGTTGTTGATTCTATCCCCTTTATTTTTATGGGTCCTTTTGCTTTGGTCTGATTTCCTATGCCTTTTAATTCACATATCATTATTTTCTATAGTCAAACATTACATGTGTTATGTCATAGATATTCATGTATATATAAATCATTCCTAGTCATTTATAGGAAGTACGAGTGAATGTTGAATCCTTATCATAATCCAATTTGGAGCCTTCAATTTGCATATCTATTGTTACACTTACATTTTTTATACTTGGAGTCTTCTTCAAGCTAATGTGACATCATCTACTTATACCAAAATAGTGTTAGGAAAATGTTCATGTAGTTACATCATCACTTATATGGAAGAGGATTTTGAAACCCTTATTTGACATTCCATTTGCATTTCATAAGAACCATGTGGGGTCTGATTCTAATATGCAAAATACATAGTTACAACTCCTTCCCACCAATTCAAATAAACATAAATAAATGACTATACAAAATCAATAGGTGAACTTGCACAAACAAATTTAAAATCCAAAAAGGTGCATATTATGCATTTGTTACCCAAGAATTATTGGTCATAGAGGCACAATGCCAAATCTTCCTAGGGTATATTTGTCGATAAAAATAATATGTGTGAATTTGTTCTTCTATAGTACGTAGCCCAAATATCACACATAGTTCGTTCATTCCTTCTATCTCAGGGTTGTAATTCCATAAATCTATATGTCTATCAAGGTGTGATTGTTCCATCTTTTTTTATTTTCAAATTGTCTTTTGCTTATCAAATCAATTTCAATTGTTTAATTTTAGTATTCTTAGATACTATATTAGATTATATTTATTGTTTTATACTACTATATTTTAGATATAATTTGTGCATATTTTTTTACCATTACAATGGTGTCATTATTCCCTAGTGTCAAATTTTTGTAAAACATTTTAATGAACCCCTCCATTCTTTGAATGCCTATATATTTTGAGGGATTTTCCCTTGTGATGTTATGTCTAATTTTTTATTTTCACTTTTTTATTTACTTTAAGGTTTCATACAAACCCTTTCCTTTCTTTGTGCCTTACCTTTTAGGTTTCCATTGACTTGAATCATGATGACTATATTTTTCCTTGGTTTCTTATCCCTTAACGGCTCATGCTTAGGCTTGTGTTTATTATCATATATCATGGGTAGATAAATTTTACATTATGTATTGATATTTAAAAATGCATGGTGATAATTTGGTTTCTATACATTGATAGGCTTGTTTACATGGTTATTATACAAATGCTTACCATTATTTACATGTGTCTTTCCTAACATTTATCATAGAATATTAGCTTATGGATTAAGACGTGATAGGGTTTATTGTAATGATATATGTGATGAAAACCTTGAGCTTGATAGATTTGTTTTCCCCCTCTTAATGACAAGCCTACTATTGTTAATTGTATGATGATTCACTATGAGATAAATGTTGTACCAACTCAGAGAGGAAGGGCATGTAATGTCTCCACACCTCCCCCTGTTTCTCTAGGAGGGAACAACCGATATACCCCTCCTCAAAACACTAATATACCTCATTCTCCTTCTAGGATTCAAATTTAAGTACCTAAGCCCTATAATATTTTTAACTAATTTCAAAATACTCAAGCCAAGATATCCATTCTATAATTACTTAAAAAATACATTACCTTCAAGGACATATTGCATGATGCCACCTTACCAAGTAATATTGAACCTACCTATTTTTCTTATTTAGTGAAAACTTTGAAAAATAGTCACCATCTCATATCTGTTGAATTATAATATATATCATCTAGGAACATTATAGATGAAAATCTCCCATTATACATTCAAGCTAAAATTAATTTATCAGGAAATTAAGAGGGTCTTTATAGATAATAGTGTAGGATTCAACATATGTAATGAGGCATTCCTTAATGCACTTGAAATTGATCGTAAGTATCTTTCACCATCATATAGGATCATTAAAGGATTCAATAATCAAGCACAATGCCCTTTGGGAATAATCGTATTGAACATAGTGGTTGTTCCCAAAACTTTAGCTACAAAATGTCAAGTTATTTTAAATGAATTTAGCTACAATTTTTTTGCTTGGTCGACCATAGATTCACACTAGGACTACTATCCCCTATACATTACATAAAAATTTTAAATTTTTACATGAGGGTTGTATTTATACTTTTCCTATGGACGATGTCCCCTTACTGTACTATACAGTTATGGAACACATGGAAGTTAGTATCCCACACCTTAATATATCTAATTCAAATATCATAGTGCCTCGCTAACCCATTCCTATGGAGTGATTCAAACATATGATATGGGAATAAATAGTAATATTAGTGAGGTTAATCATACTCAAGATAATAAAAATGAAGAAGATCTCAAAACTTGATGCCATGGACGAACAATTATCTAGAATCAGTTTTACACCATGTGGCCCTAGGGAGTATCTTGATGACATGAATACATTTGGTATTGATCAATTACATTGTAATCCCCATGATTATGGTTGATCTTTACCTTCTCATATAATTAATGATAACCACTTATCATAGATGATGGGAAAAAACCTATGGCGAACACTTGTTTAAACACTCATCAACCAACACAATCTAGTCCTCCTCCACCCATTCACTTTGAAATATTTCCACATGATTTAGATGTGTAAAGTGAAAAAGTGGAAAGGATAAAAAATAGTTAAAAATGAAGAAAATCATAAAGATTCAATGATGCTAGTTCTCAATCAATCAAATCTTTGTAATGACTAAATAAATGAAACAAACTCTAAAGATATACCATCTCAAACTAAACACTATTTTGAGTTAATATACCAATCTTTCAATCCTTGTACCTCACTATTTTTTATATCCCATCAATGAAAAGTTTATAATGTTACATATTAAAACAAATGCAAGACACAAGCCTGACCATTTATGATTACATTATATAACCATGAGATGCCTAATGATGAATCAAATAATGATCATCTATATATTCATACATATGTTTCCCATCACCATTCAAGTACACATGACATTTTTATTCATAATGGTTATATTGAAAATATTATTACTATGTCATTTATATCCAGTCAAGGCTATACTGAGTAATATTTACTTAACACGACTAAAATATTCCATAATTATGATGTCATTACTCGCACATCACTTGGTAGTTTTACACTACTAGTTATATTTGGTCCTCGAATCCTTCTAGTTTTATTTTATGCCAATCCCAATACAGGATCGTATAATCTATTACTTGGACACCCATAGCTTAATCATATGAAATCAATACCTTGTATGTTATATTTTTATCTTAAGTTTGAGCACAATAATGAACTATATATTATTCATGACACACCTTGTGAGCTACCTATCCTACCTCCAAGATCACACATGCAATCTTCTAGTTTACCTAATGAGAAATGAATCATTCAACTTCATGAAATAATTGCTACTATGTTGCCACATTCAGTCATGGTTCCTAATACATTTGAGCCTACAACATCAGATCCAACAATTTTTTTTTCTCCTACACTTATGTATATGATACCAACACTATCTCTTATGTGAGCTCCTTGACCTTTGATTCATACAATTTTACCATTGAGTCCTATAATTTATACTAATGCATGTCCCAAGATTGATTTGAAAATTCTTACTACAACTTATATCCAATCATCTACTTTACCACAATATATTTTTATGCATTTGTTCCTAGAGTTCACTCTCCACATATCTCTCCTTGGGACAATGATTCACTTATGACATTGCTTGTGACTATTTTTATGATACTTTAAGTGACATAACTGACTCTAATATTATTGATTATGACATTATAGATTAAATCATTGGTTAGCCATATTAGTTATATATTGCACTTCATTGATAGATCATTATTCTATTGTAGCCTCTTTATTGTACATAGCTTATTTTCTTCTATATATTATATCTTTCATGTGATTTCCTCCATTGAGTTGGATTACATGCTTTCTATTTTTATAGATTTGACATCTCTGGCGCTTGCCTTTTATTCTACCTTGATATTTTTTAGCCCATGTGTTTTTTATTTATTTTAATATTGTATTGGCCCTTTCCCTTTGATTATTTATCCCATTCTAAACAATTGGACATATTTCTTGATGATGATAACATATACATCAAGACCTTCCATCCTAACATGCATTAAGTCCTAAGGAAAGTAGTAGGTTGTTTGGAATCTTCTTCTTCTTCCTTTTATTTATTGATTGTTCCCTTTGGCCTTCTTATTTTAATTTTTTCTAGCTTACACCCCTTAGATTTCTTTGTTTCTTTGCAAAAAAATCAAAAAATGCAAAAATTACTTTATCAAGCGATGCACAATATGCTTATACACCTGTGCTAGAGGTTTTTCACATCCATGTTTACACGTGCTTCTCATTGAATCTCTTTGACTAGGTGAGATGCAAGATATACAAGTTATATATAATTTTGTACCATCAAATGTTACGTGGCTAATCTTTTTACCACACCCTAGGGGCATGATCAACTTTATGATATGCCTTACCTAAGGGGAATATGTATAGAATGTATTTTATGGTGATACATTTCTCACTTTCAATTTATCATATTGAGCTATCTTACATCAATTATATCATATATTGATAGTGTCTACATCTTGAATATTACATGGATATCTATTTTGTGTGGTTACATTATTTGTGTAGTTACATTATGATCGTTACATTCTTGCTTTATGTTCATGCCTATGTTTGGTCGAGTTATTGAATGTGTATGCTTATGCATATTTGGATAATTTTTATTATATCATCCTTATCCATTGAGGATCCTTTAGTTTTTGCATTGTCATGTATTGTGAGTCATATATGTTCCCTTACGTGATGTTTTCCTATGTAGGTAAATATTTGTGTGTGATTTATGTGATATATTATGCATTATCATAAAAAATTTCCGTGATCTATATCATACATTTACTGTTTGGGTTACCATGAACTTACCTATACATATTACTATTTACAGTATTATTATGTTTGGTGCCTACATTGCCATGGTCCTTACCATGCATATATGGGGGCATACCACTTGTATGTGCTTTATTGTTTTATTTACCCCTACTAGAGGCACTTTTTGACATTTGGGGCATACTAGTTTTCCCTTCCTTCCTTTTCCATTTGGGGGGATCATACCATGTGCCTCTTTGAGTTACTAATATGATACCCATTTTATACACATGGAGCATTCATTGGGGCATACCATTTTCCCATAACTTTCGTATTTTGAGCATTACATGATGTTACCTATACTACTTGATTCTCATTGGACATAGCAATTGCCCATCTCATCTATTGCCACTATGGAAGGGCATGTTGTTTCCCCCATCTCCTTTAGTATTTTCAACCCCATATGAGGATGCACACAAGTGTATTGAGTTTTACATGGTGATATTTTATGATGGTTACATTTTCCAAACATTTATATAATTTTATTATGCGATGGTTACATGAAATGTTTATGATTTTCATGCATTTTTATGTTTCGGATATATATATATATATATATATATATATATATATATATATATATATATGGTGCATTTGACTCTTTCTTTTGAGATGAGTGATTGCAACATAACTTTTTCAATCCCTCACCAGGGCATATATCTAGATATTTTAGTTTTCATGATGGAGGAAAAAGTGTACTGAGTAAAATTTATTGATAAAAAGAGTATTGAACAAACAAGATTGAGTGAACTTGAGTCAATTAAAGCCTAAAAATGGTTCATTTATCTACTTCCTTGATCAAGAAGTGGATTGGGGTGTAATAACTCCCAAAATTTTCTCATTAGAATAGTGTTTTGTCTTATTTTCTTGCAATCAACAATGATATTGGTACCACCATGTGTAGTCATTCCTATGTTCCCTTTCAATTTACGTTTCACATTTACCACATTTTTCACATTAATTTGACATTGACAACTTGTTAAAATTGGACATTATTTTAAGTTATGTTTGCATTCCAGTATATAACAAGTCCATGTGGATGGAGCCTATCTTGATCATAATTCAATTCATCCTTCCTTCTCTAGGTAAGTCAAGGAATGTGTTTTAATTATTCATTTTTATACTTTGAAGTACACATACATTCACTTACCTACATACATCAAATTAGGGGGATTATGCATGTTTGTGTAAATTTTCAATTACACCTAAAGCTTACTTAGTGAGTAAGTAAAATTTTTAAGATTTCTTATTTTATTATTTATAAAATAATCTTATTTTGACTTGGAAACTTACACTAAAGTGGAATTTAGGCAGTCACTTCCAACCCCTTGCATTTTTACAACCACATGTATTTATGAGGCCTTTCCTGCTCTATAAAACTAAGACTCTCCCTCATCATCACATTGAATTGGTATGGCCTAGATTGCTCAGATTGCATTGGTATGGCCTGAGTATTGCATTTATGTAGATTATGCGAGGTCATTGTATTGTTTAGTCCCTGCCTTAGTACATTGTTTATACAATAATAGTGGTACACTATTATACCTAAATCTTTGTGTCTCTATTTTTTATTTTCATGATGTAAGCTATGTTTATGCCTAATATACTTGGTCCTAGCTAGTCCAAAATTTTAATAATGTAAACACCCAAATTTGGTATAACGCACTTTTTCGTAGCATATTTTACCCCTTTTTTTACACTTGGTCTACTTATCTATATTTATCTATTTTTAGGGAAATTTTTACCCAACATTAGACTCTCCCCAACCCCTCACCTTATAGATGTCTTTGGTATTCATTCATTTCAATTTTGAGCATTATCTGCATATCTTATGAGTTGTTTGTTCTTATTCTAGACATTTGTCTCTCATGGGACAGATTCATTAGCCACAAGTTTGTCACTAAATCTACCTTGTGTAGATTTATTGGCCTATTGAATCTATCCCCTTTGTTTTTGTGGGTCCTTCAGCCTTGACTTGAATTCCCACATATTTTATTTCATATATCAATATATTCTATAGTCAGCCATTGTGTGTGTCATGTCATAGAGATCCTTATGTATAAAAATAATTCTCAATCATTTATAATAAGTATGAGCGAACAATCAATCTATATCTATAATCCAAGTTAGAGCCTTCAATTTGCATATCCATTGCAACACTTACATTTTTTATAGTTCAAGTCTTTTTAAAGCTAATGTGACGTCATCTACTTGTATCAAAAGATAATTAAGCAAATGTTCATGTACTTATATCATCACTTCTAGGGAATATGAAGTTGAAACCCTTACTCAACATTTTATTTCAATTGCATAATAAATACATGGGGTTTGATTCTAGCATGCATGATATGTAGTTGTAACTCCTCTTGAGGTTACTCGACCCAACTACTTCTATCCCTTCTCCTTTGCATGTGTTGTGGTGAATTAGGTCAAGAGAGGGAGAAGACATCATTTCATACATTCTACCTGTCAATTCATAGAAACACAAACACATGACTATACAACATCAAGAGGTGAACTTGCACAGATAAATCTAAAATCTATAAAGGTGCACAATATACATTCATCGCCCAAAAATAGACTCATTAGTCATAGAGGCACAACACTAAATCTACTAGGGGTAAATTCATTAGTCAGAACAATAGGTGCCAAATTTGTTCATACATATTATGTGGCCTAAATTTCACATAGAGTGCATTCATTCATTCCAAACTAGGGTTGCACTTCCAAAAATTTAGAAATATATCAAGGTGTGACTATTCCATCTCTTTTTATTTTCATATTGTTTATTACTTGCAACATATTTTTACTATTCTTATCCACTATAATAGATTGATATAATTTAATTGTTTAGTCTGTTATATTCTAGATCTACCTTGTGCATCTTGTTTTACCAATTTAATGGTGTCATTATACCCTAGTGTCACATTTTGTAAAATAATGGGTGATAAAGTATTGATAGGTAATTAGGAAACATTATTGTATAAAATGAATAAATAGGAAAATTCAAGTTTGACTGTCTTAGCCCATTTGTTATCATAGAGAAGTTTTGATTGGGGACATATTGTCTTGCTACATTGGACGGTAAACCTTTCAATAATCCAATCAACATTATGCATCTTAAGTTCTATATATGAGCCCTCTTTTATTTGATGCCATTATTTCACAACAGGGGCATGTTTTTTTACTTCTTTGATTACTTGTCACTTTATTTATATTTATTGATCGATTGGCATTTCTCAAGGTTTCTTACATGATCTGTACTTTTTCATATTTTTTCATTTGACTTCGGTTGTTTTCCTTATTTTATATATTGCTTCTTAGTGCTTTATGATCATTTTCTAACCTTTGTAGCCTTAGAGTTTATTGATTTTTTGTCTCAGTATTTCTTTCACAGTTGATTTTTTTTACATTGAGCTCTTGTGCTTTGATTTCTCAACTTGTCTTTGTATTATCATATGTTGTTATGTGTAACAAAATCTCTACGTTTATTATGATCCATATCATGGAAACATCACTATGATTTTGCCTGTGTTGCCATGATTTACATCTTGCATCTTTGGGGGAAAGAAGTTATACTTACACTTTACATTGTTATAACTTCAACTAATTATCATACATGTTATATTCTTCATATTCTTCCTAGTTATCATACATGTTATACAGGGAAAACTATATTATATACATATATTTTTATTGACATGTTTTTATATGTATGTCAGTGATTTATACAATATATTACACAAGGTACATCTAATCTCTTTCTTTAAGATGTGAGATTCGTAGGTTTAACTTAAATCTCAAAAGGGAGTATATATTCCACCCTTCATATCTAGAAACATGCGTATAAGGCATGTTCAATATTTCATCAAAATATCTGGTAACTCAGACTTTATTTCATTTTTTTTAGATGACTTCCCCAGGGTGTTTGTTAGTACTATTTAGATTATGAAATGAGGATGACTATATCAGGTTGATAGTTAGTGTTGTTGAGTGTTATGTCACCAAGATGACACACCAAGATATTGTTTAGATATGCTTAGAGTTTGTTTTCATAATTTAATGTAGCTTTATTTAAAATTGTTGCTAAACACTGTACTTGGATGTATGTTCATGAGTTTACACAGATTTTGAGGCACTTAGTTCCATGTGATTATTCCACTTTTCCACCAAAAAATGAGGTACGTTGTTTTTAGTTTCTCTGACTCCAAGAAATTATTATTATTGGCATTCATCCATGTTTGTGTAGAAATAGAAAGGATGTTTTTGTAGATTCCTAGGTACATTAGCCTTTGTTCTAGAGTTGCAAGTTTACAAATGTTTGTATCGACATGTATACTTTTTACTTTGATATATATACACACAAAAAGATATAGGGCAAAATGTAGATACCTAGAAATGAAACATATGCATTTATTAGTTGTAAAATTGCATGATTTTAGGTTGTTTTTGTACTTGTCAATTATTAGTTAAAACAAGGTCATGTTATTGTAAGTTTTGTCAACTTTTGATGCTCCATAACTTTTCTCTTAACACCATCTAATTGTCATATTCTCTTTCCTTTGTTTTTCCCTATTCTGAATTTCTTGCCCAGAGCCTCCAAACATTCTTAGGTCTTGTCCAGAGCATATGCATGTTCTTCGGCTCTGTTTAGAGCATTTGAACATCACAGGGCCCTTTTGTGTAGTCCTTTTTTGGCTAGAGTGCACTCATTTTTTTGGTCCCACATTTTCATTATGTAACCATTTAATATTCGATGTGTGCCAATAAAACCCTACTTCAAATTCAATTTGTCTATACATAATACATACCCTAAATTATTACTCAGTAGTTTATATATTATTAACACTATTCAAATTTTTAAAATTCGACTCCTTTAATTGCACACAAACCCCAAATATAATTTGTTTTCCTTGAACTTTCAAATACTATGAACACCAAATGAAGAATTAAAAGTAGAGAACGTTCAAAGACAAGCTTCTCGAATCATTCTCCACTCGATACCCAAAACTATACTTCCTTTATCTATTAAAAAAAAAAAAAGGCTGATAGACAATCGTACACTCTAAACCCAAAACAAACAACCACAACCAACCAAAAAAAAAAACATTAGCACGATACGAAGAGGAGCACTCCATAGTGACATGGATGATGGACTGGGCCCCCACCACCCATTTAAGAAATGAAGAGTATCTTTTATCCGAGGGAAGACATAATTTCACAACTCAGAGGCATAGGATTTTATTTTATTATCCATCATTCCACCAATATGACAAAATGTTGTGTCCAACGTCGTAAATAATAAATGCCGGGTCATTTTAGTATCCGTAGATATTGGTCGATACATATCATCGATTTATCGGCCTTATAATTTGGCACTTGGAAGTTAGTCGTAAACCGTATGTGAAACGACAGGTAGTGGAGACGGTCAACCTAATGAGAAGAAAGCCTGCCGAGGGCGCAAACGGGGATTTAGGATCCCCGGACGGCGAGGATTGTCCCCGGGTTGAAAAATCGTGGCCAGGATTTGAGTTGGCCGCCTGACCCGCCTGCCTTGGGGACGGGAGTTGGCAGCATCGCTGTATAAGCGCATGAGCTGTTTATTCCAGTAAACAACTAGCCTCTCCTCTAAATAAAATAATACTCTTCTTTAACTCCATTTAAGCTCACATCCAGCTGACATACGATACATGCACCACAAGGGTTTGTTTCGGGTACTGGACTGGACTGTATTGTATTGTATTGTATTCTATTCTATTCGATTGGATTGTCGTTTTGGGTCTGCTTTCTTTTCTTTAAGCTTGGGTTAATAATAATCATTCTTATTCTCATTCGCAATCATTCGTGAGGGGGTTTGTTTCTGAGTTTGATCGCAGTGAGCCTAAAGTCTGGACATGGCTGCCACTGCGGAGAGCACTCCGGTTACCCTCCCTGTCCCTGCCCCTGCAACGGAGGAAACTGCCCCCTCGCCCGCCGTTACGGAGGAGCCCTCCAAAACACCAGAGGAAACGACCGAGTCGGCGAAGACTACAGAGGCGGTCGAGGGCTCCAAAGACAGCAGCTTACAGTTTGCCTCGTTCAAGGAGGAGAGCAACTTCGTGGCCGATTTGAAAGAATCCGAGAAGAAGGCCCTGCAGGAACTCAAGGTCCGGGTCGAGGAGGCCATCAAAAACAATGAATTCGTCGAGCCGCCCCCGAAGGAGGAAACGCCCGCTGCCAAGGATGAGCCGACGGCCGAGACCAAAGACGAGACCGCCGAGGAGGCCAAAGAAAAAGTAACGACCCCGATCGCCGAAACCGACGTCAAGGCCGAGGAAGTCCCGGTTTCAACACCGGCCGTTACAGAGGAAGCATCCGAAACCAAAACCCCACCCGAGACGGAGGCCCCGCCTGCACCCGAAGTCGTGCAAACCGAAGAGCCGAAGCCGATCGAGGCAGTCGAAGAAGTGAAGGAAGAAGTGAAACCCTCGGAAGAGCCGACGCCCGAGGAAGCCGTCCCTGCGCCCGAGCCCGAGGAAATCTACCTGTGGGGCGTCCCTCTCCTGCCCAGCAAGGGCGACGAGCGCACCGACGTGGTGCTCTTAAAGTTCCTCCGGGCCAGGGACTTTAAGGCTGCGGATGCCTTCACCATGCTGAAGAACACGATCCTATGGCGCAAGAAGTTCCGCGCTGATGCGATTTTGGAAGAGGATTTCGGCAACGAATTGGACGGCGTGGCTTTCATGCACGGCTTCGACAAGGAAGGGCACCCTGTGTGCTACAATGCCTTTGGGGTTTTCCAGGACAAGGAGCTGTATAACAAGACCTTTGGGGACGATACAAAGCGCGACAAGTTCTTGCGTTGGAGGGTTCAGTTTCTGGAAAAGGGCATCCGCCAGCTGAGCTTCAGTCCCGGCGGAATCAGCTCCATGGTGCAGGTCACCGATCTCAACGGCTCGCCCGGCCTCACAAAGTGGGAGCTCCGCCAGGGTACCAAGCAGGCGGTCGCCCTTCTGCAAGACAATTACCCCGAGTTCGTTGCTAAAAAGGTTAACAGTAATTTCAAAATTTTATCATTTTTAAGTTAATTCAATGATTGCCGTCGGGGTTTATCGGACGGTTCAGTTAGCTGACAAGATGTGTATATAATATTTTGGTCGCAGATATTCATCAATGTGCCGTGGTGGTACTTGGCATTGAATACCATGATTTCCCCCTTCGTCACGCAGCGGACCAAGAGCAAGTTTGTGGTCGCCAGGGCTGCCAGGGTGTCCGAGACCCTGTTCAAGTATTTTTTTCCGCCCTGCCCTCCGCCTTTTTCGGTTCAGATAACTGAAACGGTCCTAATGTTTTGTTGGTACAGGTACATAGCGCCGGAGCATGTGCCGGTGCAGTATGGAGGCCTGAGCCGCGAAAATGACGACGAATTTAGTGCCGCCGACGGCGGCGTTTCGGAGCAGACCATTAAAGCAGCGGCCAAGCACACCGTGGAGATTCTGGTCACTGAGGTAGGCATCCAGGATACCCTGATCTTTCTAAAAATAGCGCGGCAGTTTGGAAAATGTGTATTCATCGTTGGATCTCTTTTGCCATTTTTAGGTCGGTAGCACATTGGTTTGGGACCTGGTCGTATCAGGGTGGGACGTGAGCCACGGGGCGGAGTTTGTCCCCGATGCAGAATCCGGCTATACGGTGATCATTCAGAAGGCCCGTAAGTTCGCCCCAGGCGAGGAGCCCGTCCGGCATTCATTTAAGATCGGAGAGCCAGGGAAGGTGGTGCTGACTGTTGACAACACTTCTTCCAAGAGAAAGAAGATCCTCTACAGATCCAAAATCAAAACCGCCTAAAACACCGAGCACTGTTTTAATCACTGTTTCAACAGTTTTCTTTGAGCTCTAACGGAGGAAACAAAATGTCAGGTTGCACTGCAAGTGTGCGGAAGCTTCGAAAGCATCAATTGTATTGGGTGGCTTGTTGCTAGGGTTTATGCAGGTTGTTGCGCACCTCATTGGGTGCCCAAGTAAAGAATTTGTATAGATTAAGTTTGGGTTAGGTCAGGTAGATTTGAATTTTTTATTCGTTTGATGTTGAGAACGATGTGCAACTGGGGCCGTGTAAACTGACTGTACATTGTCAGATGTTAATTTTGGTCGAGGGGAGAGAGAGATGTGTTTAGGGTTTGAGCTGCAATAAATTTGTCTCCATTGTAGTCTTATTTGTTTTAAAGGCTTCGACATTATTTTATTTTATTGGACAATTTAAACACCGATTTCTGTGCGAACTCTGAATTTATTAACTCATGGATGACTGTTAAACATCTCTGCTTCTGGGGAAATTTTGAAAACAAATCATGAATAATTATTGTGTTTTCTTGGTTGTTTAGGAGTTAAAACAGTTGAGACTTAAATGCGAGTAGCTAAGTACGTACTGTATGAATGTTGTGTCTCAAATTCACGCCTTTTAAAGAACAGACAGAGAATGTTTAAACCACAGTTGTCAGTAAGGGATTATTTAGTAGAGACAATTTACATAACTAGCAGCCTGGGAGTACGATGAACGGGAGAACGGAGAAAGCATGTATTGCAGCCATTGCATTTTCTTAAAAAATAATAATACATCGAGCTGTCAGGTTACAAGCAAATCATGTGGACTGGTTGAATAACTATTTTTTATTTTAATTTGTTTCCGATTTGTTATTGGTCCTGTTTCCGTTTTGTTATTGCTCTTCTTTTAATCTGTTACTAGCTTTAATCTAATATATTATTTGATTTCATGGACCTTATCAATATCTTTCATTTTATTTTTATTTTTTTAATTTAAATTTTTTGTTATTATAAATATTACCTAATATAAATTGTTAATTTTTTTGAAATGAACATGTGATAATTAATATGGATAATTAAATTTTTTTAAATATGATGATAATGAGGGCAATTTTTCACACTATTATTATTAGAAAATAATAAATAAAATAAATAAATAAATAATTATAATTACAAAAATAAATTTTAAATGATTAAATCGATATTTAAGGCATTTGACCAATACACTTGAAAGTATTAAAATACTTTTTATTTTTATTACAAACAAAATCAATCTCAACAAAATATTAAAATAATTACGTGTCACCCTTATTTGCTTTATTATGAGAACAAAGTACCTTGGTAGGAGAATTTGGGATGAGGCAACCTTTTTATTCTTCTTCATTACCCAAATTATCTAAATCCGATTTTGAAAATTTACAACTTTCTACCAAAAATCTATTACAAATCTGATTCTTACTAACAATATCCATATCCCTGTTGTCATCCGAGTCAATCACCTCAGAGTTCGGAAAAGTGGTCGTCATAATTACCATCCCTGCTTTTGCATCTTCCTTGTTGAGAATATCTTAAACCCCCCCTGAAGACAAAGTAGATTCACTAATTAAAGAAATCGTAAGCAACTCTTCATTTGCCTCCTTCCAACACAAAGACTCCAAGGGCTTGGAATTTTGACAAAAAGTTGAAAGACGACCAATATTAAAATATTTTCGACATCCAAAGAGAAGCCCCTTATGATCAATGATTTGTGACCAACATCTTCCTTTAACTTTCAACTCTATCATTTCAGAAGACCCTAAGAAATATCCATACAAATAAGAACCCTAACAAAAGTAGTTCGTGAGAAATTTAAAGAAGAGTCATCAATTTCCTACAGATCACCTAAAGCTCTCTCAATAACCGACAATCCAGGGTTCAACCAAAATTGGAGAGGTAGATACAATCGCTACAACCTGATGGCTCTGAGAGAGATTTTCAATTAGAAAGTTGAAATTTGGAAACTAGGGCTTGAGAAAGAGCAGGTGTTGATCACAACTCCAAGATTTAGCTTGAAGAATTTTATTACGATCGGTAAAGTTATAAAAAACCATAATAAAAAACCTCTGGTGCAAGGATAAATTTTCAAACTACCTTTCAAAATACGTTGTTAGTATTCCAAAAGCCATTGATGCATAACAAAAAGGGATGGCCAAAATCTATCAAAACGACATATTAAACCCCTTTTTGCATGCCATTCTTCACCTTTTGAACCCTCCTCCAAAGCCTCCTTCAAAAAAAATCACAACTGGGACATCTTTCGCTACTCTCAAAACCATCAATTGTTCAAATTGGGAGGCCAAATTGCTAAAAGAGTGCCTAGTTGCATCAAAACCCTGCATAACAGAAGTGCATTGTTGCTCGACGTCCCCCTCTCACTTTCCCTACCCCCGACCCTATTGATGCTTCCATTTGGCTAAAAAAAGACTTCGAGTACCACCCCTTCAAAGGAGAGGATATCACCCTGCAATCACTTTGCTCAATCTCCTTTACAAATAACCGTTGTTTCATTTGCCAAGAATCTTTAACTAACCTTACAAATTTAAAACAATCATCATCCATCTCTTTCCTAAGATTGATACCTTTAAAGCCCTTGAGTCACTTTAATCTTATTAACTATCAAAATTTTGAATAAATATATAATAATTTTAATGCAAATTATATAAAATTAAATTTATTATATTAAATTTTATAAAAATATTTATATAAAATTAATTTTATAAGAAAATAATAATATAAATTATATAAAATTAAATTTATTATATTAAATTTTGTAGAAATAATTATATAAAATTAATTTTATGAGAAGGCAACAACACGTAATGATGTATAATTAAAACTTAATTACATATGTAAGAAAATATATAAAACTTAATTCATATAAAAATATTAAATTTATAATTTTGGTTCATATAAATATCTATGTAAGATTGAATTAGGTCTTACATTATATAAATATCTATATAAAATTTGACATGGTACGCAACCCTATTTTGGTGTAGGACAACTATATATAAAGATTTAAGATATTTTTAGTGGTCTTTCATCATAGATTATGTCATACATTTTAGGATTTTGGGGACAATGAATGTTTCATTGTTTTCCCTAAAATTAGTAAATTTGAAGTAAGATTAGTAAAATTGATTTTATTAATAAATTATATATTTTTAAGGAAATTATTAATAGTAATATTAATTATTTATATATTAAAGAAGTGGTTTTATATATAACTGTTTTGAATTTTTTAAAATGGATATTAAATATTGAAATAATAATTTTTAAAATATTTATAATAAAAATAATTTCACAATATAAAATATTATAAATATCTGTATAAATTATTATAAAATAATATTTAAAATAGATATATTTTTATTTATAAAGATAATTTAAAATAAATTTATCTATTTATAAATTGATATTATATAAAATATTTGTTAAAAAAATTCATCTCTCTTTTTTTTATTACTTTAAATATTTTCTGTAAAATTTTCTCTCTTTATTATTTAAAAAATTATTTCCACATTTTTCGATTTTTAGAGGACCCAGGTCATCATAATGAGTTGGTTGCTGCCAGCTCATGTGAATGTTCGATGTTTAATACGTCTAAGAATTTGGAAATATTGGCGGATAACTCTCAAATCTTAAACTTTATTTAGATGATATATCCTTGCTATAATTATGCCATGCTTAGAGCGTAATCTGGAAGAAAAAACAAATGTAGGACATGCGTGGCCGATTAATAATCTCCGATCGAAAAAATATTAAAAAAACTCATAATAATGGTTGAAAGTTGTAAACTCAAAACTTGTCCCCTGCATTAATTTCACTTATATCATCTGTATTTGTTATTGTCCCCACGCATTTATTTCATTTATATTATATGTATTTTTCTATGGGTTATTGAACTATTATGAAAGTTTCTTTTTAAGTTTGATTTTTTTTTATATTTTTGTAAATAAATTATATATTTTTTATCATGTTATTTGGATGAGTGTATGGTCCAGAGATATTTGATTGTGGTACACTCTTAATTGAATGGGTTCGTTCAGTTTTTTACTTTCTTTTCTTTAATCATTGGAATTTGATTAGACATGTAAATCTTGTCAAAGTTTGAAATTAAATTATCAATAAAAGAATAATTAATGAGATTCATTTAATTATTAAATATAATTAATTCATTTATATAATTTTTAGCCAATATTTTGTTAGAACATTTTTAGAGTTTTTTAAATTTGCAATTTATATGTTATATTTTAAGGCTAATATATTAAAAGGAACAAAGTGTTAACAAATTAGATGATTTTACACTAATATTATTTACATAAATATTTATAGAAAACTTTTATTGTTTTTAGATTTGTAGGATTTTTTGATTTCAGAAGGATTAGTTAAAGTATGTAAATTTAAAAGATGTGACAAATCACATATAAGGATGTAAGGTCAATTATTCATATTTTGGCTTTGCGTATTTTGACTCAGACCATCCATACCTCCCTAACAATGACCATGACCAACTGTACAGTTTTTATGGTACACTCTTTCTAATTAATATTTGAGAGGGAATAAGTCTTGGACATTCGTGCATGCCATGGAAAGGAAGCAACCTTGATTTTATTTTTAAGTTGCAACCCAGAGTACACATTGGATGCATGATGCACCCAAACCTCGCTTGCTAGCGCAAATGGTACCAGCGTAGTGTACTTGCATATGCATAATGAGAAAGGTTAACATTAGCCTTCTAAGTCTTTAATGGTCACAACAAGATCACGACATAGAAAACCAATAGAACATTATCCTTAATGAAAATCAGGAATAATATTCAGCCATCAAAACTCATTTAGCAATCGGTTGTAAGCTTAAGTACCAAAGGACTAAGCTAGGTCTCTCTAAGCGTATGACAAATACATCAATTGCATAAGTGATTATAATCAAATTATAAGCATGCTTACCACTATCCCAAAATAAAAGACTGAGAATACATACGGGGTTAGTTCTTCATCGAACCAATAAAGATATGGTGGCAACCATTCATGGAATCGATTCCATATTGGCAAATAACCAATATGAACAATAATTGAAAGACGAATTATACACCTCAAAATACATGGTGGTCACACCCATATATTCCCTTACATTGGTTATCTTATCAATTAATGTTATAGATAAAGAAGGCATAAAGGCCCTTTCCATTTTCACTGTCGTATTAACATTTCCAATGAACATGAGGAGTCAAGAATTATTAAGCATGAATAACCCTTACAACCAAGGGTTTATAAATGAAGTAAATCCCATTTTATTCACATCACATTGAATATGTTCTACATGATTTGGTAAGTGTATTATCCATAAGAACAACCACAAGTCGAACATGCATACGTCCATTTCATATTACAATGGTTCCAAATTACTTTCTTCATCTCAAGTTAGCAATTCAATTATATACTTAATACACTTGCTTATCTAAACTCATTTGCATATACCACAACAAGTTGGAGCATACATAAGTTTCTATAATCCAACCCTAAGTTGTAGACCAACTAAAGCATAACTCTAATTACTGTTAGGGTGTGGAGCTAAAAGCTCCAACTGTTGCAGACACGAAGAAGGAAGGTTGCTGAAGAACCAGAAGCATCGGCGTCGGCAGCATGACCGACGTTGGTCAGATGCAGTGCAAAAGGCAACCGGCGACGATAGGAAGTCGGCCAACGTCGACAGAACCAGACAGACAGGGACCGACGTCAGTTGCCTATGGCGGTTCCAGAACTGCTGTTGACGAACAGTCAGTTAAGTGAAGCGAGTGTTTGCATGTTAATTGACTAATTATAGTCACGAGCTGCGTGTCTAATTATTATAGTTAGAGTTATATTTTTGTATGCGTGGGATCCTATTTAAAGACCCATGAGGCATGTATTGTAATTATCAAGAAGGCAAGTAAAAGCATTGAAGCAAAGTGCAAGGTCAAGGAGATCTACAGGTGTAAGGTCAAGGAGATCAGCTGAAGCATTCAAGGAGGGGATAATAACTCAAGCTATAGAGTTGTTGTGTTGAGCAAGAGAGAGAGGGAAGAAGGTCTTGAGGTGTGGCAAGCCTTTGAGGTGGAGGAAGAAGTGGCATCTTCCTTATTGTATTTTCTTCTAGTAATATTTAATACAAGAGTGTGTATTGTCTCTCAAATTCTTTGCTGTCTCAAGTTTCTAGTTACTTAATCATTTTGGTATAATTCCGTGTTTAATTGCTTATAAGAAAGTAATCAATTGTGCTTTCGTTGGATAAGGCATCCCTAACAGTTGGTATCAGAGCTACGGTTTGCAAGAAGCAGGGTACTGTTTTTTATTACAGGTCATTCACAGGGTTTTCTGATTGAGTGAGATTTAGCAATGGCAAAAGAAAGTAAGCTACGAATGGAGAAGTTTAATGGCAAGAATTATCAACATTAGAGGATGCAGATAGAGGATTATCTGTATCAGAAGGATTTGTACTTACCATTGGGTGGGGTTGCATGTAAGCCCATAGATATGAAGGATGAAGAATGGAGTGTTCTTGATCGGAAGGCTCTCGGTTCCATAAGGTTGAGCCTTGCATCATCTGTGATTTCCAACTTATCACAGTGCAAGACAACGAAAGAGTTGATAAAATCCTTGGCAAATTTATATGAAAAGCCCTCTGCTTCTAATAAGGTATTTCTTATGAAGCAGTTATTTACTTTGCAAATGCAGGAAAGTGGATCGGTACATACTCATCTCAGTGATTTCCATGGTTTGGTAAACCAATTAGCTTCAGTCAATATTGTTTTTGATGATGAGGTAAAGGCTCTCTTGATTTTATGTTCTTTGCCTAAAGTTGAGACAGTTTGGTAATGGCAGTAAGTAATTCTGCATCTACTTCTAAAATCTTAAAAGTTGATGATGTTGTGAGTGTGATCTTGAATGAGGAAATACGCGGGAGAAGCACAAGTGAATCATCAGGAAATGCTCTAAGTGCAGAAAGTAGGGGAAGGCAAAGGGAGAAGGTTGAGCAAGGGAAATCAAGGTCAGGAAGGAGATCCGAATCCAAAGGTATTACCTGCGGGTTTTGTGGAAAGAAAGGATGCACAAAGAAGGAGTGTTGGTTAAGAGATAAAGAGAATCAACATGCAGGTATTGAAGAAGCAAAGGATGCAAATATTATGGTACATGATGCTCTCATACTTTCTTTGGATAGTCAGGTAGGATCATGGATTTTAGATTCTGGTTCATCTTTTCATGCATCCCCAAACAGAGATTTGTTCCATGAGTATGAACAGGGAGACTTTGCAGTGCTTTATTTAGGGGATGGTATGCCTTGTCAGATAGTTGGCAAAGGGAAAGTGCAGCTGAGATTGTAGATTGACAACACATGGGTGTTGAAGGAGGTCATGCATGTCCCAATTCTGAAGCAGAGTTTGATTTCTGTAGGAAGGTTGGGTGATGAAAGATGCACAATAACCCTCACAGTAGATTCTTGGAAGGTTACCAAGGGCGCACTTGTTCTAGCAAGAGGTAAGAAAGTAGATACTCTTTATCTATCTACTTGTATTGCTGATTCTACTTCTGGTTTATCTACTTTAGCTGTAGATTTGAAGATGTGGCTTAATAGGCTTGGTCACATGAATAGGAAGGGAATGGACGTTCTTGATTCAAAAGGTATGTGTTCAGATTCAGAAAGCATAGATAGAGTTCATTGCAGGAAAAGGAAATTTGATGCTTTTGACAGGAACAAAGAAGCCTTGGTGTTTATGGAGGAGATGAAGGACAAAGATCAGTCACAGGGGCTGAATAAATCTGAGCAGGGCAGTATGGACAGAGGTTTGATCCAAGATGAGCTTGCGAATGAAAATTTCATCACTTACAGGAAAACACAAGTACCGACGTCAGTGCTCCCATGGCACCGACGTCGGCCAAACAAAAATTGACATCGGTCATGTGCAGACCAATAGGGTCGGTAAAGTCGGCAGGAGAAGACCGACATCGGTTAGGTAGGAACCAACATCGACAGGTGGGACACTGGCATTGGCCAGGGAAACGACGTCGGCAGTCAGGGTCAATGCAGGGAACCGACATCGATCGGGAGTAGACTGGGAGATGGCCAAGATCGGTCACTGGAACGGATGTTGGGTGGATAGAAAACTGTCAAGGAGTCTCAAACACCCATATGGAGGTTAGAAATGGTAAGTGAACCTCATATTCGTTGTTCACCTTCTTTATATTGCTTACTGATGGTCATAAACTAGGAAGATGGAAGAAGCAATGCAGGTAGAATCCAAAAACAGTGGGAGCTTGGCATGGATGAGGAGTGTGAGTCCTTAGAGTAGAACCAAATAGGTATTTGTTGGTAGAGTTGTCAACTAGAAGAAAGCACTAGATGAGGGATGGATTCCCAAATTAGAGAAGAGAGTGGATGGACACATGAGACAGAAGGCTATGGTATATGGTCTTGATTAGGCTGCAAACAATGGAGGTTTGACCATTGTATTTTATATTTACCAGGTTGGATAATATTAGCTACATTATCTTGTTACTGTATTGTGTTACTTGTTGCAGGGTTTCATATACAGGGAGTTTTCTGAGCTAAGGGTAGAGTTGGTTCAGAAGTACGTCATGAAGACTTTGGGAGCAGGAAAATTCTTTTGGCATAAGTGACAGGTATAACATCACAGGTCTTGTGGTGGTTGGTCTTCAAGAGTGACTTTGAAGAGGGATACAGAGCCAAGGGAACAAAATAGATGGTGTATAGGTATAGGTACAGTAGCAGCTCTTTATCTCCAAGTGGGAGATTGTTAGGGTGTGGAGCTAAAAGCTTTAACTGTTGCAAACACGAAGAAGGAAGGTTGCTGAAGAACCAGAAGCACCGGCGTCGGCAGCATGATTGACGTTAGTCAGATGCAGTGCAGAAGGCAATCGATGATGGCAGGAAGTCACCCGACCTCGGCAGAACTAGACAGACAGGGACCAACGTCGGTCGCATATGGCGGTTCCAAAACTGCTGTTGACGAACAGTCAGTTAAGTGAAGTGAGTGTTTGCATGTTAAATGACTAATTATAGTCATGAGCTGCGTGTCTAATTATTGTAGTTAGAGTTCTATTTTTGTATGCATGGGATCCTATTTAAAGACCCATGAGGCATGTATTGTAATTATCAAGAAGGCAAGTAAAAGCATTGAAGCAAAGTGCAAGGTCAAGGAGATCTACAGGTGTAAGGTCAAGGAGATCAGTTGAAGCATTCAAGGAGGGGATAATAACTCAGGCTATAGAGTTTTTGTGTTGAGCAAGAGAGAAAGGGAAGAAGGTCTTGAGGTGTGGCAAGCCTTTGAGGTGGAGGAAGAAGTGGCATCTTCCTTATTGTATTTTCTTCTAGTAATATTTAATACAAGAGTGTGTATTGTCTCTCGTATTTCTTTGTTGTCTCAAGTTTCTAGTTACTTAATCATTCTAGTATAATTCTGTGTTTAATTGCTTATAAGAAAGTAATCAATTGTGCTTCCATTGGATAAGGGGTCCCTAACAATTACTCATGCTATAAGTGTAGGTCTAATGTATATCTAAGGAAAAAGAACCATGAACATAAATATAAATTTCAAGGAGGCAAGTATATAACTCTTGTCAACTAACATTCAAACTAATGCTCAATTTGCCATTATTCCAAGCGTGCACTTTCACGCATGCCCAAATACCAAATACATAAGGTTCACTACTTAGGAAATCACTACATCAATAATGCCAAGATGGTTCAAACAAGAGAGTATAAGGAAGTTTTATGAGATTACATAAAGAGTAATTGGCACACTAAAGGGTGCATAAAATCAATTGATAGACTTCTTATAATGATAGTAGCAAGGTAATTCACCAATATAACAATAGCTTTGGTAAATAACTATCATTCAAGGTTAAAGCCGAAGCACTAAAACCAATCATATTTAGGGAATAAATGCAAAATTTTGTAAGGTTGCATTAGGATTAAATACCATTTATCATATGATCCATGATGAACGTAGCAAGGCAACATAATAGCACCACATTAGTAATTGGGTGTCAACTAGCAATCCAAGGATAGATTCAATTATGCAAGTGGAATTAAATTTACGCTTTCCAAAAATGTATAATAGACAACTCACTTAGACATAGCCATATGATAAAGCATACATATACATAAGCTAAAATATCCCATAGATCTCCATGTCCCATACTAAATAAGAATAAAATCTAGCATACATTAAAACAATGAGCATAAACACACACACACACACACACACACACACACACACACACACACACACACACACACACACACACACACACACATGCGCACGCGTGCACGTGCACACACACACACACACAAATATGTCTAACCAAAGATAATAGTTTAATAACTCACAACAGTTATCATTCATCTTAGGTTTCCAACTCGCTAGTAATCCTAGCCATCATACTCAAGGGTGTTTGAATGCCAAATTAAGTGATCAATTGAAATACATCTACAATGATCATTATGCCAATTTACCTTATTAACAAAGTCAATAGTTTTATTATCAAGTAACATATGCATAGTCTTAATAACTCTACTCATGATATCCATGGAACCATCTTACCAAACTAATAAAGATTATACACCTCAATCAAGATATGAACACCATGATGGACAAATCCCACGGTTACTCTAAGCTAGTAATGACATCAAGTCTAAAACAACTTTAATAAGTCCATGTGATCAACTCAAAGGGAAATATTGTGCTAGTTCATACAAGTCTCTACAACATTCCTAATCCTTCCTTCCTACACCTTGGACTTCCTTTCTACCCCCCTGCATTTCGCTTTTTCCTTACCTTCATATCACTCTCCCTACGTCCTTTTCTTGTTGTTATATGTCTTCTGCCTATCACTCTCCTTCCTGTGTTTCTCTTCTTCCAACACGTTCCTTACATCCTTATTTCTCATGCCTCCCCTTGCAACTTCTTCCCCATGCATGTACTCCTCCTCTTCTACCTACCTCACGTCCCTTCTCTCTACGCTAAATCCCAAGTCAATTCCCCCTCCTATGCGATCATGGATCTAAATAATAAATATGTCCACTTGAAATACACACACACACACACCAATGTATATATATTTAATTATATATAATCATATATACTATATACACATTTTTATATAGGTGTGTGTGTGTGTGTGTGTGTGTGTGTGTGTGTGTGTGTGTGTGTGTGTGTGTAATTATCAGACAATTATATAGCAGGGAGCAATGGGACAAGAGTATGCCACATCAAATGCCATAAGCACCCATAACCTCATATTACCAATCGATTCATTCAAGACTACTTTGAAGGCATGGAGCTTGAAGTTACCAAGAGTGAAAACGAGACAACAAGGACAATCAATAAATTATATAAGACATAAAGATGCATGAGCTGAAATAGAGACAATCAAGCAAGGAAATGTCAACTAAAGCAACCAACATAATAACTAGACCAAGTTTGAGTCTCATACTCATGCATGACACAACAATCTAAAAATACGATGCAAATCAATAAGACCAGGTTACCTATCAGACCTCATCTGACTACTTAGAACCACTCTTACCACCCCAAGAGCTTATGCCAGCATCCAGCCTAGCCCATAGTCAGTACCTGCAACCACCAAGTGGGTCCATCAATAGTATCTGATCCAATAATTGATAAAAAATGATAAAATAGTAATGAGTAGTAATTAAGTATCACGTACATCAAATAATTTATACATCATCACATGTAGAATTATAATCATGATAAGTGCATCAATCTGAAATCATATATCATAGTATCGGGATCTGATAATACAATCCAGCTAAACATGGAACTATAATAATAGGTAAATATTATGTAATCACAACAAAATACATACACCTACCAAAGGCACATTCACCAATAAGGGTACTCTCCATACAATCATAAAACAAGATAGATATACTACATATAACTTAACAGTTATACCCAATTAGGTCAAAGGACCAACAAATAAAACAACCAAGCAGTAAAATCAATTAATTTGGACATACCAAAATCTCAAGGCAACAATTATTGGTTCAAGTAATCAGTCTAACCATAATCAGTTATAAAACATTATCGATTCAAAAATAGAAACACTCAACATAAAGACTCGAGCCATGCACTTATTTGAATTCTAAAGATGCCAACAGGTTCTGAATGGTGATAAGTTAACATAATAGGTATTCAATAATAAATCAATTTTAGTAATAATCGATATAGGAATTCTAGGGATCATGATGAGGTTTCACGACCTCATATGATCCCTGAGTACTAAAACTTCGTTCACTTGATTCACGTAATAATAGACTGTTAACATGGTTAATTCATGAATCCAAACTGTCATTACAATATAATGATCCTAACAGGGTTTTTACCTTTTTCTAAAGTTCAAAAATATACCAAGCATTTAAAAATTCCACAAAACTCGGGGCCAAAACATGCCAATAAACTACACACAGGGAAATGTTACCCCAAACATTTCCATAAATTAGACAAAATGAACTTATTCAAAGGGGATAGAAAAATAACCGATCTTTATCATTTAGTTTACAATATAGCCAGCTGAGAGGAAAGATTTCCAGCCATAGGGTGATTTTGAAGGACACAACAACAAGGAATAACAATTCACCCCTTTAGATGTAGGACAACCAAATTAGTTTTAAAAATTGATTTGTAGACCATCATGACAAACAAAGCCATAATCTTACACAACTAGCTCAATTAAACATTAAATCCCAAATTGTTTTCTTTTTCATAACGTGATATTAATTAGATATATGTATGTATATATATCACATTTTAGTCTATCCCAACACTTAAATAGAAATCTAATTGGATTATTCTAAAATAGGAGCATATAAATATAATAATTGGTCAACTCTCTTTAATTCGACCTTACCCTGCATAAGGCTACCCAAAACAAGGTACGACATCCATCATGAGTATATATATGTGAAATAATCTAACTAAAAGGAAGCACAACAACTTGTAGTTACTAGATACCAAGGCATAGAGTTTTATAAACCAAAACCATTAATTACTAGGAGTAGGAATTAAGAACCACAACTATTTATATATAAATAAGTTTATACATGGCACTCTCACAGTAGAACAAGGTTTTATTAAGCATAAAACTCAACCCCAAATTTTAGCACAATAGGCCCACTATTTAGATTATGCGATGACATAATAAAATGGGGTATATTATCACATTTATACATTCATAGATTTAGAACATCTTTGAAACAATATATATAGAAACAAATTGCTTATACGTCTCCCTTGTCTAGTTTTATGCTCAATGGGGACATGGTGAAATGCATATATGTATCTTTTGACCTCAAAATAGCCACTTATATTCAAGAAGGAATAAGCTATGAATAAAGTAACTTACCCATTAAACTGTAGGGATTAAGGAACTCTATGATGTTAATAAGTTAAAGGAAATGAGACGGTAACTTTTGCCTCGTAAATTGACTCTATGTTTTTATTCCTTTCCCCTACGTTCTTCCTTTTCTCATACATGTTCTATTCTTCTCCACTCTTTTCCTATTTCTTTCTGCAACATTCTACTTTTCAATCTACGCCTCCCCTGCATCTTTCTTTGCTTTTTCCCTTACTGTTGCTTATCTTTCTCATCATGTGAGTCCCCTGCTATGTATTAATTATTCTCCCCATTTCTTTATTCCCTTTGGGATTCTCTTACCTATGAAATTCCTTTTCCCAATGCCTCTCATCCATTTCCTCTCTCCTCTATGTATATCTTCCTTGCTGCATACATTCCCCTTACTGCCTACATTTTCTCTTCTTACTCTTGCCATTCACTTTTCAGAGTACACAATGGATGCATAACAGACCCAAACTCACTTGCTAAATAAAGTGATACACACTTAGTGAAAATATAACCAAACCCATTATCATTTTAACTAGATTGCATGCTAAAATTTTCCATAATGCAAGATTTTTTACCAAGGAGTAATAGCAGAAAGTAAATGCAATTTTTAAATGAAATCATTCCATTCCAGAACTATGGTCGAAGGTGCTTACCAGACCAATGTAAGAGAGGAAAATGCTTGAAATATAAGTCACAAATCATCCATTATTCTTTCCCTTTTTACAATGTGAAATGACCTAGTGAATCCGCTGAGACTTGAGCCGAAGACCCCCTTCCTATTCTGTGTTTTCACCTTCTTTCCCCCAATACGTCCTTTCTTTTATTTGTTGATGCATGTTTATTTTTATCCTTTGCATTTTCCATCCTACGTTTTCATCCTTACTCCATTTGTTTCCTATCCTCCTTCTGACTTCTCCTTGCATTTTATCTCTCTCCCCATGCCATATTTTCTTCTCCTTTACTTCTGCAAGTCCCCTACATTTTATATTATCTTTGTCGCATTCCTAATCCTTCCTTCCTATGTTTTGGACTTCCTTTCCACCCCTTTTACATTTTTATTTTTCCTTTCCTTCATACCACTTTCCCTATGTCCTTTTATTATTGCTTTATGTCTTTCACCTATCACTCTCCTTCCTATGTTTATCTTCTTCCAACACATCCCCTGCATCCTTCTATCTCACACCTCCCCCATGCAACTTCTTCCCCACACATTTACTCCTCTACCTACCTCACATCCCTTGTCTCTACACCAACTCCCAGGCCAATTCCCCCCTTCGTGTCATCATGGCTCTAAATCATAAATACATCCACTTGAATATATATATATATACACACCAATGTATGCATATTTAATTACATATAATTATATATACTATATACATGTTTTTATATGGGTATATATATACTTTTATTTAAAATTATATATATATATACACATTTATATAGGTATATATATTTATTTATTTATGTGTGTGTCTGTGTATTATTTTTTATCAGGCATTTACATGGTGGCGAGAAATGGGACAGGAGTGTGCCACATCAAATGCCACCAGCACCTGTAACCTCAAATTACCATTTGATTCATTCAAGATTGTCTTGAAGGCATGGAGCTTGAAGTTATCGAGAGTGGAAAATGAGATGACAAGGAAAATCAATAAATCATATAACACATAAAGATGCATGAGGTAAAATAGAGACAATCAAGCAAGGAACTATCAACTAAAGCAACCAACACAAGAACTAGACCAAGTTTGAGTCCCAAACTCATGCATGACACAATTGTCTAAAAATATGACACAAATCAAGAATACCAGGTTACTTTTTAGACCTCATCTGACTACTCATAACCACTCCTACCAACCCAAGAGCTGACACCAGCATCCAACCTAGCCCATAATCAATACCTACAACCATCAAGTGGGTCCATCAGCAGTATATGATCCAATAATCGATAAAAAAATGATAAAACAATAATGAGATATAATTAAGTATCACAAATTCATGCATCATCACATGTAAAATTATAATCATGATAAGTGCATCAACCTAAAATCATATATCATAGCATCAGGATCTGATAATACAATCCAGCTAAACAGGGAAGTATAGTAACAACTATACAATGATAATATTAACACTTAATATATAAACCTCTGATCTATCAATAGTTAAGTAGTCAAGTAAGGGTATGCAAGGGTAGAATTGTGACATCCTTCCCCTCTTAGAGAGTAGCCATCCTGGTGACTATACCATTAATCAAGGACTTGACTGTCCCATGGACTTAATCACTCTCTAAACAAAGATTTCATCTAATCAATCATAATATTAGGTAGAGAAACATCAACTTACATAATAATAAATCAAGAGAGTGTACTACACTATACATGTAAGGTATAATTGTTATTTCTAACATAAATCATAATTACAAGCATAAGATATCTTTTATCAATTCACATGCCATTTTATGACACTAGATGAAATATAGGGAGCTAACACAAGTCATAGTAACATTAAATGCTCAACACATACCTCAACCTAGGATACAATTCCCTATTCATGACACACATACCATTTATTAACAGCCAATTATAGCCTTTATAAAGGTCTAATAGCTCCAAATCACCTCTTTTTAGCACAATTATGAATGGTATATGACCATTTTATCATAGTTTTAAAAAACTTATAAAATTCAGCCTCCCATATAGGCATGACTTTCTAAGCCAAAACAATAGTACCAATCGTGGGAATGAAATTTCCCAACTCAACAAAGGCCAACAAAAACCTTCATTGCCTTCCAGGCACATCTCTAATGACTGAAAGCTTGTAAAAGATAGGCAAATTTTAATAATTTTCTACCATATAGATCAAACATTTTGCTAGAAAACCCAACACTAGAAAAACATCTCACTCATCAAGAGGAGAACATACCAAAAAAAATTTAACTTTTATAATCATAGTTGTAATTTGTACAATCCCACCAGGATTTTAAGCATGAATCCAAACCTAAAACAATGTTTGTACTTACACACATTATGCCTTATGCATAATTTAACCAACATTCATCTCATAATACTACCATAGGATAGTAACCCATTTTTAATGGTTACATCCAAATCAATAAAAAAAAATACCCTTCAAGAGATAGTGCAGCATCCCACACTATCCACACTGAACAATAAGAAAAGCCAACCTAGGTTGTACATGTTACCCTAAAGGTTTACCGCATGCTCTCCAAGTTTTTGTGAGCTCACATGATGGTTACAGGTATCACAGTCCCCCCATCATACTGCACCTACCTCATGACAGTAGAAGACAAGAAAGAAAAGACATGGGTACCCAAAATAATAAAATCTTCCTGATCAGGACTCACAGTGTTCATTCTGAACACAGACCAACATACTATCTAATCATGCATAAAAAAAATATAAATATATTTATACCAAAACATCTATCTAAAACAGGTATTATAAAGCAATACCTCAATCACAACATGTCTACATGCATACATTTTAGTAAGTGCCTCCTTATTAATTTGCATACACATCACAATGTAGGACCAAATGGTACTTCACAAGGCTTACACAAGGAGATTCTGGTTGTTCTATAATAACCTCTGAGAGGTGGCTAAAGAATAGTAAACCATACGGTGACCATTATACAGGAGGGTCCCATGACCAATATGTGTCTCACATGGTACACACTCTGAATGAATCAGGTTGCTACCTCACGTAAAGGGGTGGAGTGGATTTTTAGCCTAAGATAGACTCCACTCCTTAGCCTATACCTAGTCTATCTATTATGGAAATAATGTCTATTTACCCTCAACCTCATACTTGTATCGATGTTCATATCTAGAACAATGATGCGGGCTAACAAAATACATCACAACACTATACCTTGGAAACTTAATAAGAGATTCAGATTTCAAAACAAAATTATAATACACAAGTGCTTGAATTCATAATTTATAGTTTAAAAATATAATAATCATATGTATAACACAACAAGAACACCTAGACAACCACTGGATAGAACAAAAGTTCACACATTTCACGTGGTTAAACACTTTCACATCTCACAAGTTCATACAATGACATAGAACAACATACATGGATGAAGGAGTAGCGTAAAATAAATACACATTAGGGTATATGTGACTATGCCAAGTTATTTTTTCCACATTACAATAGTCAAACACACAGGTGTGTGAATCACCAGGGCCCATAAATCTACATTGGTCCACAAGATGTGTAGATGTCATGCAAAAGATATCATATACCTATCAATGATATCACATAATCAATCTCAAACTCTTTACATAATCATGCAATTCAATCACACTCACCCCATTAGTGCATCTAGGATTGAGCCATACCCTTGGTGCTCCCAAGATATCATACCTCAGGCTCATCAAATGGTTTGCTCATGCAAGCAATCGATGAACATCTAGGCATTATCTTAAAATTCTAACACAAGTTTATATCATGACTCAACTAATTGAATTAATCCAATCATGTCAAGGTTGAATGGTGATGATTGTTTATAACACAACGTCAGATTGCAAAAAGTGAGCTTATCCAAGGCTAAAGGAGAGTATCATATCATTACTGTGGAAATCACAATTCCTTACAATCATAGAGTTCAATCAGAACTTGCAATAAACATCCTCATGGATGCAATACATATCTAATGTCTCAATAGACATCCCCATAGGTATATAAAATAAGTTGATTCTGAATGGGCATCCTGATGGGTATATAACCTTGCCAGGACCAAACAACATAAACATGGAATCAAGCATAATCATAACTAAAACATGTCATAAACACAAAACCTGTCCAAGATCGTAATACCATGTCAAAACTAGTTGGTTTCACCCCCTTTTGGAGTTACAAAGCTACTTTATTCACAAAATTAACCCAAAAGAGGCCAACAAAACCAAGCCTAACATATCTGAGATGCATAAGTTTGCCTATTTATAAGATTCATGATAGATGAAATCAACCAACCAAGAAATAACATGAACAACAAAACCTTCTTGATTTAATAAAAGGTCTAATGCATTAGGCAAACCAATACCTCCCAAGCATGGTTACTATAATTAAATGGTGATATTGATGCTCCATGTCAATTATAGTGACACCCAGGCAAAGCTAAAATCTATGGTTATTTACTTCAACTGTTACCGTAATATCATTACAACTTATTATAAATAGAAAATAAGTAGGGGCAACCTTGTTATCTGCAAGCAACTCACCCTGTGGAGACATGTCTATTCCACTAAAACCATCCATAACATGAATACTGGATAACACACCCATGCAAGTTCATAGGTTACCAACAACTTGAGATAATCCCTTTCATGAGCAGAGATCTCAAACTTTGTTGACATACTTAAGAAATTTAGTCCTTTTTCATAACGTATTATGCCCTCTAGGTTTAAGTTGAACCCTCAATCTTTTTGGGTCATTATGTTCTAAGTATCTAAGGAAAGCTCACCCGTACAAGCCAACCATAGATACTCGAGCATCATTTCCTTGATTTTAGGAGGGAAGCTTGTATCACCTAACTCCCATTGACCCACCCATACAAGTCAATGGTTGATAGGTGAGACTTGCTTTGACGTAATTGGATTCGAGAAGGGTTAACCCAAACCAAGGATAGGGAGAGATAACAACTGACATGATAGGAAATATAGATTCTTTAGAATCATTTATTTTGAGCAATACACAGAATATTACAACAAAAAATAAAACAACACAACACCTTAAACTTCAGCTTGAAGGCTAAGTGTCTTAGGAATTGATTCACAAATCCACGTGATTGGGAAAACTCAATGGTCACTCAGTATCAACTCTACCAATCCCATAGTTCCCTAGAGTTGAAACACCGCCATGATACTAGATGAAACAACCCCAATTTTTTTTGAAGTTGTATATCAGAGTACACAATGGATGCATAACGAACCCAACCTCACTTTCTAAAGCAAGTGATACACACTTAACGTATCTGTATATGCACAATCAGAAAGGTTAATCTTAGCCTTTTGAGTCATTAATGATCATAACAAGACACAACTTGGAAACCAAGAGAACATTGTCCCTAATGGCAATCAGGCATAATATCCATCATTCTAAATAGACATTGCAACCCTCTATCCAAAAGAGTGCATACAGATTAAGCTAAGGCTCATGGGCAAACAACAAGGATAACATTTCTCAAAGAAGTGATTATAATCAACCCATAATCAATATTACCATGTTCCAAGTAAATGGACAAAGAGGCAATGGGGATTAATCCATCATCTACCCACTAAGGATGTAGTGACAACTGTTCATGGAATCAATATGAACTATACCGTATTGGCCAATAGCCAATGCTATGTAGTACATAATAAAACCAATGCCATTAAGGCACCTTACAACCAACATATAAAACCCATAAATGTTAGGGTGTGGAGCTAAAAAATTCACCAAGGAGCATTCATTATCAGGTTTGGGTCTACACAGACACCGGCATCGGTCAGGATCGACCGACGTCGGTCACAGGCAGTTGCAGAGATGCTGACATTGGTAGAGGGTCCGCCGACGGTGGTCACAGACAAGCAACAGGAATCGACGTCGGTTACCTACGTGTCCAGAAAGCTATTTCTGTGGATAGAAGCGAGTGTTTGCATGATGAGTTTGAGTTGTAGTCTCAAGCTCGCGTCTCTATTGTTAGCAATACTATTTTTAGAGCCCTTGTTCAAGTGGCTTAACTGCTTGTTGGGTGTACATGCTCAAGTCTCCTAATTCTATATGTAGAATTAGATCTTCTTAGCTTTGTAGTAGATTATTGAAGTTGGGTGAATTATTGTAATTCATTGTATGAGAAGAATAGTACAGAATTGAATCAATCCAGGCTTGTTGGAGTTGATTATTCTTGAGAGAGAGAGCTCTTGAGGAATAGAGATCTATTGAGAGATCTATACATCTAGGAGAGGTGTGGAAGAAACAAGTGTTTCTTCAATTGTATTCCTTTTGTAAAGAGTTTGTTAATACAAGTTTTCAGGGTGTTTTCTTGTATCTCTTGTTCTTGCTATTATCTCATTCTAATTACTTGTCAATCTGATTTAATTCCACGTTTATTGCTTTCACAATTGTAATCTATTGTTGGATTGATCCCCCAACAAGTGGTATCAGAGCCTTGGTTGCAGGTTCAGAGCTTGATATCCAATAATTGGTATCAAAGTTCAGGTTCACTAACAGGTAGTTCAGATCTGTGTAGTGTGTATTGATTACAGGTTCTCACAGGAGTTTCTGTAGGAATTTCTGTTTGAGTGGGAGAAGCAATGGCAGATGAAAGTAAATTGAGAATGGAAAAGTTCAATGGCAAAAAGTACCAACACTGGAGAATGCAGATAGAGGATTATCTGTATCAGAAAGATCTCTACTTACCGTTAGGTGGGGTTACAAAGAAGCCCAAAGACATGGAGGATGAAGAATGGGAAGTTCTTGACAGAAAGGCTCTGGGGTCTATAAGACTGAGTCTAGCATCCACTGTGATACCCAATTTATCACAGGCAAAGTCTACGATAGAGTTGATGACTACGTTAGCAAATTTGTATGAAAAACCCTCAGCTTCCAATAAGGTATATCTTATGAAGCAGTTATTTAATTTGCATATGAATGAAGGTGGATCTGTTTCTACTCATCTGAATGATTTCAATGGAATTGTGAATCAATTAAGTTCAGTGAATATAGTGTTTGATGATGAGATAAAAGCTCTTTTGATATTATGTTCTTTGCCTGAAAGCTGGCATGGCTTAGTAATGGCAGTAAGTAATACTACATCTGCATCAAATATTTTGAAAGTAGAGGATGTTGTTAGTGTTATCTTGAATGAGGAAATACGTAGGAAAAGCACAGAAGAGACATCTAGGAACGCTTTAAGTTTTGAGAGCAGGGGAAGGCAGAAAGAGAAGAGCAAGAAAGGCAGATCAAGATCTAAATCAAAGGGGAAAGGCAGATATAAATCCAAAAATGGCAGAAGGCCACAATGCTGGAATTGTGAAAAGATGGGGCACATAAGCAGAGATTGTTGGTCAAAGCCTAAGGAGGACAACTAGCACGAAGGAAAGGAAGAAGCCAAGATTGCAGGTATTGCACAGGATGCTTTAATTTTCTCTCTGCATAATAATATAGAATCTTGGGTATTAGATTCTGGTGCATCTTTTCATGCTACTCCTAACAAGGAATATTTCAGTGACTATATCCATGGAGATTTTGAAATAGTGTATCTAGGGGATGATGAGCCTTGTAAAATAATTGGCAAAGGTAAAGTGCAGTTGAAGATGCAGAATAACAACACATGGGTGTTGAGAGATGTGATGCATGTTCCTAGCTTGAAGAGAAATTTGATTTCTACAGGAAAGTTAGGGGATGAGGGTTGTACAGTAACTCTCACAGTAGAATCTTGGAAGGTGACCAAGGGTGCACTTGTTATGGCTAGAGGTAAGAGAGAAGGTACTCTCTATTTGTGTAATTGTGTTACTAACAAATCTCCTTCTGTATTATCTACTTCAGATGTGGATGCTAAATTGTGACACTCAAGGCTTAGCCACATGAGTGAGAAGGGGATGTCAATTCTTAAGTCTAAAGGTATGCTTTCAGATTTAAAAGGCATAGATCTAGAGTTTTGTGAGCACTGTGTATTTGGAAAACAGAAAAGGGTTAGTTTTCTCAAAACTGGGTCTACTAAGAAGAGGCACAAGTTAGAGCTTGTTCACACAGACGTGTGGGGACCAGCTCAGGTTGCTTCCATTGGAGGATCATAGTCCTATGTATCTTTCATAGATGATGCCACAAGGAAGATATGGATCTATTGTATTAGAAAGAAATATGATGTATTTGAGACTTTTAAAGTTTGGAAAGCTATGGTTGAGAATGAAACAGGTAAAAGATTAAAGTGCCTGAGATCAGACAATGGCGGTGAGTTCTGCAGTCATAAGTTCAGAGATTATTGTTACATGCATGGAATCCATAGGCAAAGGATGGTTCCAAGGACACCTCAACAGAATGGTATTGCTGAAAGGATGAACAGGACAATAATGGAGCGTGCAAGATGTATGAGATTGCATACCAGTTTGCCCTTACAGTTTTGGGCTCAAGCTGTTGACACTGCAGTGTACCTAATTAATAGAGGACCCTCTACAACTCTGGATGGTGGTATTTCAGAAGAGGCATGGACAGGTAAAAAGGTTGATCTCTCATATCTCAAAGTTTTTGGTTGTGAAGCCTTTGTGCATATAGATAAGGAAAATAGAAAGAAGCTTGATGCTAAGTCTATGAGATGCACGTTTATTGGCTATGGCTCAGATGATTTTGGTTACAGATTGTGGAATCTAGAAACTAACAAGATAATCAAGAGTCGTGATGTTGTTTTCAATGAAAGAGTGATGTATTGTGATCAGCTAAAGAAGTTGAATTAGTCTGAGCAGAGCAATGGTGAATTGGATGAGGTGAAAGTCCAAGATGAGCTCGCGAGAAAAAGAAATAATCACTTGCAGGAAAACACAGAGACCGACGTCGGCCGTACAGGTACCAAGGTCAGTCAGGAAGAACTGACGTCGACCAGTAACAGGTCTGGAGGTGACCGAGGTCGGTCACTGTCAGAGAATTTGGGTGGACAACGTGTTGTGGACGAGTCTCAGACACCCATCAGGAGGTCAAAAGGGTGAGTAAGCCTCCAATAAGATATTCTCCTTCTTTATTTTATTTATTGCTAACTGATGGTGGAGAACCAGAGAGTTTTGAAGAAGCAATACAGGTGGATTCCAAGAGTGAGTGGGAGCGTGGCATGGTTGAGGAGTTGGAGTCCTTAAGAGAAAACCAAACATGGGATTTGGTTGAATTGCCATTTGGTAAGAGAACACTTAAGAACAGATGGACCTACAGGTTGAAGGAAGGTGAGAATGGACAAATGAGATACAAGGCCAGATTAGTGGTAAAAGGATTTGCACAAAAGCCAAGTATTGACTTTGGTGAGATTTTTTCTCCTGTTGTTAAAATGACTTCAATAAGGGTTGTATTGTCTTTGGTTGCTTTTGAGGATTTGCATCTTGAGCAGCTAGATGTTAAGACAACGTTTCTTCATGGAGATTTGGATGAGGAAATATATATGGAACAGCCAGAAGGATTCGAGGTCAAGGGTAAGGAGAAGTTTGTGTGCAGGTTGAAGAAAAGCTTGTATGGCCTCAAGCAAGCTCCTAGGCAATGGTACTTGAAATTTGACAGGTTTATGACTGAGCATGGCTACAGTAGGTGTCAATCAGACCATTGTGTGTATTTCAAGAGATTTGATAATGGTAGATATATTATTCTATTGTTGTATGTAGATGATATGCTGGTTGCAAGATCTCACATGCATGATATCTCAGAGCTTAAGGTAAAATTAGCTCAAACGTTTGCTATGAAGGATTTGGGAGCAGCAAAGAAAATCCTTGGCATGAGCATTAAGAGAGACAGGAAAAATCACAGGTTGATATTGTCTCAAGAAGATTATGTGGACAAGGTGTTGAAACAGTTCAATATGCAGGATGCTAAACCGGTAAGCACACCTTTGGCTAGACATTTTAAGTTGAGTAAAAAACAATGTCCTAATTCATATGATGAGGTAGAGTACATGAGTAAGGTTCCATATTCTTCCGCAGTAGGGAGTTTGATGTATGCAATGGTGTGTACTAGACTGGATAATGCCCAAGCAGTGGGAGTTGTAAGTAAGTATATGGCCAATCCAGGTAATGAACATTGGAAAGCAGTTCAGTGGATCCTTAGATATCTGAGAGGAACTAGCAGTAAACACTTGTGCTATGGAGGTTCAGATACTTCTCTACATGGTTATGTAGATTCAGATATGGCAGGTGATTTGGATGGCAGGAGGAGCACTACAAGTTGTGTTTTCACTGTAGGTGGAACGGTGGTTAGCTGGATATATAAGTTGCAGAAGGTTGTTGCCTTGTCAATTACAGAAGCAGAGTATATTACAGCCACAGAAGCTAGCAAGGAGATGATATGGATGACACGGTTCATGGATGAGCTTGGTAGGGAGCATGAGAGTTGCAGATTGTATAGTGACAATCAGAGTGCAATCCATTTGGCTAAGAATTCAGCCTTTCATTCAAGAACAAAGCACATACAGCGAAGGTATCACTTCATACGACAGGTATTAGAAGATGGTGAGTTGAAGCTGGAGAAGATCCATACAGATAGGAATCCTGCTGATATGTTAACCAAGCCGGTTACAAAGGAGAAGTTGAATCTTCATTCAACTTCTGTTGGTCTTCATGATTGAGTTGAAGATGGAGGAGCTAGAAGATGTTGATGTACAGGTACTGGTGCAGCTGTTTATCTCCAAGTGGGAGATTGTTAGGGTGTGGAGCTAAAAACTTCACCAAGGAGCATTCATTATCAGGTTTGGGTCTACACAGACACCAGCGTTGGTCAGGATCGACCGACGTCGGTCACAAGTAGTTGCAGAGATGCCGACGTCAGCAGAGGGTCAGCCGACGGTGGTCACAGACAAGCAGCAGGAATCGACTTTGGTTACCTGCGTGTCCAGAAAGCTATTTCCATGGACAGAAGCGAGTGTTTGCATGATGAGTTTGAGTTGTAGTCTCAAGCTCGCGTCTCTATTGTTAGCGATACTATTTTTAGAGCCCTTGTTCAAGTGGCTTAACTGCTTGTTGGGTGTACATGCTCAAGTCTCCTAATTCTATATGTAGAATTAGATCTTCTTAGCTTTGTAGTAGATTATTGTAGTTGGGTGAATTATTGTAATTCATTGTATGAGAAGAACATTATAGAATTGAATCAATCCAGGCTTGTTGGAGTTGATTGTTCTTGAGAGAGAGAGCTCTTGAGGAATAGAGATCTATTGAGAGATCTATACATCTAGGAGAGGTGTGGAAGAAACAAGTGTTTCTTCAATTGTATTCCTTTTGTAAAGAGTTTGTTAATACAAGTTTTCAGGGTGTTTTCTTGTATCTCTTGTTCTTGTTATTATCTCATTCTAATTACTTGTCAATCTGATTTAATTTCGTGTTTATTGCTTTCACAATTGTAATCTATTGTTGGATTGATCCCCCAACAATAACATTGATTATAGTATATCAACCCTTGATTCCATGTAGGGGTGACATATTAATCCATTTAATTTACATGCTTACATTAGCCTTTTTCCAACCTAGTATATACTCAACAATGCATTATGTATGATTATCTTTTACAATATTAATATCTCATTTCCTTAAGGAATTATTTAATGAATCGATTATCTTCATATAATATCTACTAAGTTATGCCAACATGAAGAAGCTAACATGCTTCACCTATGCCCAATACATTTTATTCCAGCATGCAACGGTTTCAAATGAAGCGGTTTGCCGAAGCATACAAGTATCAATGTTTACACAAGGTTGAGTAAACACACCAATTGCTATCAACAACCATGCCTACTTAGTAAATAAATTTAGCCATCATGAGGAAAGCTAATAGTTACATCCAACAAACAAATATGATATCCACAAAAACATTTCAGTCACTTCCTTTACATATGCATATACACAAGGGGAAGTATCAAATAACATTTCATTTTATACATAGTATCAGGAATTTAAGATTGTCTTCTCCATTCATAACTAAAAATTATTCTAGTATTACAATATGCATACTCTTGTAACACCACATACGAGTTGGAACACCCAAGGAGTCTCTATACTCCACCCACAAATTGAAAAACTAGGTACAAGTAGTTCTATATTCGTATGTTAGATCACAAGAAATTACAAGTATTAAAGGAAGTAAGTGTAAACAAGGTCTACAAAAACAATAAATAGATAGCCAACATTAATTACCATTCAATTTAAGATTCCAACTTACTAGTGATTCTAGCCAAAATACTCAAGCATGTCAAGACACCCAATTACATAGAATCTATTTGCCTATGCAATCTCTAGATCAACATCTTAGAGATTATTCAAATTAAGGGAGTATATATATAGAATTTTGATAAGACGACATAAGAAATTAATACCACATGTAAGCATGCACAACAACATATACCATATATTCCATAGTGTAAATAACAAGGCAATTAACCAATATAGCATTAGTATTTGTAACCCACTTAGTATGGCATTAGAAATTAGTAAAAAACTATCCATCCATATATAAACTCAAGTATGCTTAAACATAACATAAGAAACTCTTTGCCGAACTAAATCACTAACCAAATTTACCATGGTAGTTATGTCATATGAATATATTGAGTTTCTATAAGTTGATACAATGAAACTCTTCTATATTAGTGTGTCAAGCCAATTTTAGGTTACAATTATAGGAGAGATTTGATATGTAATGACATAATAAAGAATCAACGATATGAATAACATAGTGTAACATTATAGCATTAGAAGGAATATTCATTTAACAATCCAAGATAAAACCCAAGTACATCCAAGAGTGAATTTAGAACTATATGGGAGCTCCAACAAATTACATCGTACTCAATAACATAAACCTATACTTCTTGTTCCCAAAGGATCCATATCCAATCACAGGGTTAGCATACCAAAAATCAATTGTATCTAATTGAATCCAAAGCAAGTACAACAACATCTACTAATCACACTACATGAAAACATTATAACATCACATACCAAAAAAGGAAATAAATAACATGTAATAAAACCTTACCAGTCACATCATACGTATTCACGAAGACATCTAGGAATGGAGAAACAACACCCAAAAAAATAAACCTTCCCAACCAGCCTTATGAGCCCACCCATCAGTGGCCCTTACCATCCCAACCATAAGCTAAATGGTGGTTATGGCAACCAGGATCAAGGAGGAAGTTCTGAGTAAATTGAATTTCAACCCAAGGCAATCACAACAAAATGACATAACACTAACACTAGGCACAATCATTATCAGGGGTACACCCCATGTAATCATAATGCAGGATAGAAAACACTACATACAACTTAATAGTTATACTCATCCAGGTTAAAGGACCAATAATATATAGCCAAACAGGATAACTAGGCAACTTATCCATGCCATAATCCCAAGGCAATAATCTAAACCATAAATCAAATATAAACTCAAAATTGATTCAGTAATTTAAAGTAGTACAAAAATGGTAGTGATGATTCAATTGGGCATACAAATATGGAATCAATTAGGTGCCAATAAGATATAAGGGATTTAGGGGATTATCATGAGGTCCCCTGACCTCATATGATCCCTGAATATTAAATTTTGGGTCAAGGAGAGTTAAAGGACAACAACCATTTTTAAATAGGCTTACTTGAAAATTGGAAACCCTCCTTATTAAATGATGATCCAAGCAAGGTTTATATTTGATTCCCAAAGTTTGATAAGACCTAAGCACACAGGACTTTTATTAAAGCCCAATAGAATTTGCTCAATCATTTAGCATATAAAATTCTAATCAAAGCCACCCATAAGTATTTTTATCCTATAAATCATCTTTTGCAAGGAACACAATGGCCAGTTCATTAAGATGGCTAATCTTGACTTGTCTTTATTACAAAGGGACTCAACATTAATCGAATGGGAAGGTATTTATCTATACCTAGAGTATAACCATATGGTCAAAAATCATGCTATTAAATACCAAAATGTGGCCAACCAGGGAATACCCTAGGCCAATTAAATAATGACCAGAGATGCACTATTCATCGACAACTTAGTCCCTTAATAACTCAAAACCAAGATGACCTACCACCAGGGGAGATTGAATGAATGTATCAACAATAATACTTTGCCCGATTGATTGGATAAAGCCCAAATCTAATTTTACAAAAGTGGAAAATAAAGATGAAAAATATTATAATCTAAAATCTATCATACGAGTGAATATTCTCAAGGTTGATTTGGTTAAAATCTAGCCATTTATATTTATAATTAAATAATCTATTTAAAGATTTGATATAATTTCAGGTCGTATTTACCATTCAAAGGAATGTGCTAATAAGCATAAGATTATGTTGATAACATTTAGGGACTCAATTTGGTTAGTTGGGGATGAGAAAATTATAATATCAACAGATAATCTATCGCAAGAGATTAATTTAATCCAAGTCACTATTTTCTATTCCATTTAAGCATAAATCAATTTCAAGAGGTATGCAACCATTAGAATAGATTATGGTGCTAAATAGAGTCGATAAAGGGTGTGAGAAGGACATATTTTGCATGACCAGAGGTTTATAAAAGTGTCTAGATTGTTTTTTTCAAAGCCACATCATGGTACATAAAGATTGCACCAAATCAATTCATATAATGGATACTATGAAATACATATTATGTTATAAAGTCTTGGGGTTGTATAATATAACTAGAATATACTACAATTTTAGACATTCACCCCATTAAATAATGTAACTAAACCCATTATAATTTTAACCAGACTGCATGCTATGAATTTAGATAATGCAAGATTTGTCCCCAAGGAGTAATAGTGGAAAGTAAATGCATTTTTTAAATGAAATCATTCCATTATAGAACTATGATCAAAGGTGCTTACTAAACCAATGTAAGAGAGGAAAATGCTTGAAATATAAGTCATGAATCAACTATTATTCTTGCCCTTTTTATATCATGAAATGACCCAGTGAATTGCTCGAGACTGGAACCTGGGACCCCCTTCCTCTTCTGCATTTTCACCTTCTTTCCCCCAACACATCCCTTATTTTCTTTGATTATGTGTGTTTCTTTTTATCCTTTGAAATTTTTTGCCTGCATTTTCATCCTTATTCCACCCATTTCCTCTCTTTTCCTTCTGACTTCTCCTTGTGTTTTCTCTCTCTCCCATGCTTTGTTTTCTTCTCCTTTACTTTTGCATGTCCCCTACATTTTTTATTGTCTCTGTCACATTCATAATCCTTCCTTCCTACACCTTAGACTTCCTTTCCACCCCCATTGTGTTTCTCTTTTTCCTTCCTTTCATACCACTCTCCCTACATCCTTTTCTTATTGCTATATGTATTCTACTTATCACTGTCCTTCCTACATTTCTATTATACCAACGCGTCCCTTGCACCCTTCTTTCTCACACCTCCCCCTTGTAACTTCTTCCCCACACATTTACTACTCCTCCTCTACCTACCTCACGTCACTCCTCTCTAGGTCAACTCCTAAGTCAATTCCCTCCTTCGTGCTATCATGGATCCAAATCATAAATACGTCCACTTGAATATATATATATATATATATATATATATATATATACATATATATATATACATATATATATAAATATATATGTATATATATATATATATATATATACATGTATATATATATACATATATATATATGTATATATATATATATATACATGTATATATATATACATATATATATATATATATACATACATATATATGTATATATATATACATATATATATACATACATATGTATATATATATATATATATACTAATGTATCTATATTTAATTATATATACTAAATACACATTTTTATATATTTATATATGTATGTGTGTGTATATATATATGACTATATACACATTTATATAGGTATATGTGTGTGTGTGTGTAACTATGCATGTATAATTATCAGACAATTACATGGCAGTGAGCAACGGAACAAGAGTGTGCCACATCAAATGCCAAAAGCACCCAAAACCTCAAATTACCATTTGATTCATTTAAGAGTGCCTTGAAGGCATGGAGATTGAATTTTTTGAGAGTGGAAAACAAGATGACAGGGACAAACAATAAATCATATAAGACATAAAGATGCATGAGCTGAAACATAAACAATCAAGCAATGAACTATCAAATGAAACAACCAATACAACAACTAGTCCAAGTTTGAGTCCCAAACTCACACATGACATGACAATCTAAAAATATGACACAAATAAAGAATACTAGGTTACCTATTAGACCTCATTCGACTACTCAAAACCACTCCTGTAACCCCAATATTTGATGCTAGTATCCAACCTAGCCCATAGTCAGTACCTATAGCCACCAAGTGGGTCCATCAATAGTATTTGATCTAATAATCAATAAAAAATGATAAAATAGTAATGAGTTGTAATTAAGTATCACACACATCAAATAATTTGTACATCATCACATGCAAAATTATAATCATGATAAGTGCATCAATTTAAAATCATATATCATAGCATTAGGATCTGATAATACAATCTAACTAAATAGGGAATTGCAATAACAACTATACACATGATAATATTTATGCTTAATAGATAAACCTATGATCTACCGATAGTTAAGCAGTCAAGTAAGGGTAAGTAACGGTTGAATCGTGACATCCTCCCCCTCTTAGAGAGGAGCCATCCTAATGACTATACCGTCAACCCAGGATTTGACTATCCCAAGGACTTAATCACTCTCCACACAAAGATTTCATCTACTCAATCATAATATTAGTTAGAGAAACATCAGCTTATATAACAATAAAGCAAGAGAGTGCACTACACTATACAGGTAAGGTACAATTATTATTTCCAACATAAATCATAATTATAGGGATAAAAAAAGTCTTATTGATTCACGTGCCATTTTATAACACTAGATGAAATATAGGGAGCTAACATATGTCATAACAATATTAAATGCTCAACACATAAATCAATCCAAAATACATTTCCCTATTCATGACACACATGCCAATTATTAATAGCCAAAATAGACAAGTATAGCCTTCATAAAGGTCTCACAACTCCAAATCGGCTCTTTTTATCACAATTATCAATGGTATACCACCATTTTATCATAGTTTTAATAAAACTATAAAATTCATCCTCCCATATAGGCATGACTTTCTAGGCCAAAACAACAGTACTAACCATAGGAATGAAATTCCCCAACTTAATAAAGGCCAATAAAAGCCTTTATTGCATTTCAGGCACATCTCTAACGACTGAAAGATTGTAAAATATAGGCAAATTTTAATAATTTTCTACCATATAGATTAAACATTTTTCTAGAAAACCCAACACTAGAAAGACACCCTCTCATCAAGAGGAAAACATCCCACATAATTTTCAACTTTTACAATTGTAGTTGTAATTTGTACAATCCCACCAAGATTTAAAGCATGAATCCAAACCTGAAATAGTGTCTGTACCAACACACATTATGCCTTATGCATATTTAACCAACATTCATTATAGAATGCTACCATAAGATAGTAACCCATTTTAAATAATTACTTCCAAATCAACAAAAAAAAATCACTGAGGGGATAGTGCAACATCTCACACTATCCATGCTGAACAACAGAAGAAGCCAACCTAGGTCGTACATGTTACCTTGTTGGGTGAATATTTTGTCACCAGCTAACTGATGGGAAAAATAGGTGTTTCCACCACAGTATAGAGAGATTTATTAGCCAAAGGTGCAAGTCGACCACATCAAAAGGGACAAATCTCTCCTCTCATCAAGGGGAAGTTCCCTATAACTATGAAGTATTATATATATATATATATATATATATATATATATATGAGCAGAAAATAACACTCAAGGGTAGGATAACACCATCCATCTCTTTTTTTCAGAGATGATGTTCATAAATCAAAGGATAAATCTTGGTGAAATGACAGAAGGCACTTCTCTTCTTTTAGAAGTGATGTTCAGCAAACAATAGGAATCTTTTTGGTAGGTAACTGATAATTAAATGTAACAAGGCACAATAACTAGCAGAATGAGGTGTAGCACAAAGTCTCCCCCTCAACTGCCAAAGAGTAAAATATGAAAGATAATGGGGGCAAAAATTCATCCCAAGATCATTTAAATAGAAACATAAAATATACACACTTAAGACAATTGTGGCAGCACAAAGTCTCCCCACAGTCGGCTTCAGGACACTTTCTTGGTTACTTCCACTAGTTCTGCTTATTCAATTAAATGGACAAGAACGCATTCAGGAAATAGACATAATAACAATTTCCTCAACAACACAAGCTATTCCAACACAAAGTCTGAAAGGTCTCTTGCTTTCTCATTCAGATAACGAAATATGATTAACAATCTGAGCTCAAAGTCTCAGTAATGCCTTTCAATTTAGGCAGAGTTTTGCTTCTGATAACAAAAAGATATCTTTTGCATAAAATAAGAGATTACAGTATATAGCAGCCAAAAAAGACTTGGCACTTTGTTTCATGGAATGGCCCATGTTGCATTCAATGCCTTGAATGCATTTTTAATTATGTCAAGGGGCCATGTTGGAATAGGGCATCGGCCTTAACTGTGGCATGCAGAATTATCTCGAAAGTCCTCTCCTTAGCATGGGTTGTCTGGTCTATTTCTAGATATGTACATGGATATCCACTCACTTTTATTTGAAGGGAGAAAAATAGGCTGCACCTTTGAATGTTTGCATGCTCAGATGTCTACTTGGTGGACTATTCCACCTACTGGAATAACTCCCTTGTAGATATTTTAGTACTCCTATAGCTTTCCCTCTTTCCTATTTTAATTTGAGCTCTCAAGCTATCTTCTTACCTTCAACAAGCTCTTTCAGCTTCCTCTTTAACTATTTGCTGAGTTTGTTCTTTAGGTTCCGTGCCATATTTGAAAATAAACAGGCATTTCATTACCCTAAATTTGACATCCGCAAGGACGTCATTGGTCACTTGGTCATCTGAACTACTTTAAACCTTAAACCTTTGAACCTTTGAGGTGCATCAGTTTAATAGTTCAATGGTTCAGGCGGTCCTATTGGTTTCTTGGTTCAATCGTTTCTTTGGTTCAATCACTTCCTTGCCTCTTTGGTTGAACCATCTCTTCGAACTTGTCTCTGGAATCTTTCGCTTCCTTCCTTTATTTGAAGCTTCCTTGAACCTTTGAATTTGAACTAGTTGAACTCTTTGAACCATTTGAACCTATGAACCATTTGGGTTCAAAGTTCAACAGTTCAACAATTCATCCTCTTTCTTTGAATCCTTTTATTCTCCAAGTCTTTTGAACTTTATTGAACCTTTGAACCTTGAACCATTTTGGTTCAAAGTTCAACGATTCATTCTCTTTCTTTGAATCCTTTGAAGTTTTGAACTCTCTGGATTCTTTTCTTTTCTATTGAACTCGTTGAACCTTTCAACTTTGAATCTTCCGAGGTTCAAGGTTCAATGGTTCAACGGTTCAATCTTTCTTCTTCAAAGTCTTCTTTTGTTCTTATTGAACTCATTAAACCTCTAAAATTGTTGAACCAACTTTTTTCAAGGTTCAATGGTTCAAAAATTCAACCTTCACTCTTTGAAGCCTTCCTTTCTTTAAGTCCGCTAAACTTATTAAACTTTAGAACTTGTCGAAGTCTTCAAACTCGTTGAACTCTTCGAAGCAATTTGAACTCGTTGAACGCTTAACTCTTTTTGAACCTTTGAACTCATTGAAACTTTGAACCTTGTTGAAGCGGGGTTCAATGGTTCAATGGTTCATTCTATTTGTTTGAAACCTGCCGATGGACCTTCTGGTTGAACCTCGGCGTTGAACCAGCTTTGAAAATGCCTAAGTGTTGGAACTTCTTTCTGAGAAAGCCTACCTATTGAACCTGTGTGTTCTTTAGCTGAGAAGACTTGAATAATTGAAGAATTTGAATACTCAAAACATTTTTTGAGAAGGGAAGAGAGAATTTTGGTCTGCAGGACCAAAATAGTTGATATGTTGTCCCAAAAATAGGTGACAGATTTTGGGAACAACAACTAGCTCCAATTGGGGAACTTCCATCAACTGTAAAATTAATCAAAGGGAATAGAATACAAAATCTCCAGAGCCTTTACGTATGCCATTGCGCTATGGAGTCATGCTACCCAAAAAAGAAAGGTGCCAATAAATAAAAATGAAAAACACAAAACCAGCTAAAGACTATACAAAAACTATACATATGTACAAAAGATCTTATCTGATACTTCAAGAATTAAAGTTCTTCAGATGTTACCCATTGTGAGGTAGAGAAAAGGGCATGCCATCTTGATACTTCAGTAAGAAACTATTTTTACCATTGAGTTGATGAATATCAAATGGGCCTCTCCATAGGGAATCGAATTTCCCATGTATTCCCTTTGGTTCTCTTCTCTTGTCCCATAACATAACTTGATCTCCAATCTAGAAATCATGGGTTTTTACTTTTTGGTCAAAGAGTTTCTTCACCAAAATTTGACGTGCAATAATTTGATTCACCACCATAGTTTGTTGCTCATCCAGTTCAGTCAAGCACATGATCCTCTTGTCGATGGAGCTTTCATATGTCTGATCTTCGACCGCCTTTGCCAATTTCAATGCTGGTAATTCTAGGGTGATTGGTATCTCTGCATTGAGACTATACAAAAGTTGGAAAGCTGACATACCTATTGCCCTCTTTGGCATAATTTTGTCTGCCCATAAAGCATCAAATAATGCTTTATGCCAAGTTCGTTGGTTGTCATCTACCAACTTTTTGATGATGGTCACCAGGTTCTTGTTGCTAGATTTTGCTTGGCCATTTCTTTGTGGAAAATAATCAAAAGAGTGGGAGAGTGTAATCTCATAATAAAATCAGAACTAAGTAATCTCATGGAAAGAGAAATAGGTTGCATTATCTGTCACAATCTTGGTTGGGACCCCAAACCTGGAAATGATGTTCTCCTTGAGGAAATTGCATACTAATTCTGAAGTAGCATGCTTGGATGGAATAGCTTCCACCCATTTGGTGAAGTAATCTGTGGCTGTGAGGACATAATCATGTTCAGCACTTGAAGATGGGTTCACAACACCAATGAAATCAATTCCCCATTGCTGAAATGGCTCTTTTATTACCACTGGCATAAAAGGCAAAGCATCTAACTTGGGTCTTCCAACAAACTGTTGGCATAGTTCACATCTTCGTACCCATTTATATGCATCTAGAAATAGAGTAGGCCAATAATACCTGGCTCACAGAATCTTATGGGAAGTTACAGGCACAAAAAACGTCCTCTACAAGCCAGATTATGGAAGGACTCCAGAAGTTGATTCTACTGCACTTTATCTACGCAGTGAAGGAATAGCCCATCAATGTTCCTCTTATATAGCCCATTGTCCCATAGGACAAAGTTGACAGATTTCAACTTGATAGTCCTCTTTCCTTTACGAGACAGGTGAGCAAGACACTCACCGTAGGTAAGAAAATGAACGATATTCGAATACCACTCATCCATAGTGGTGACAAAGAGAACTATTGGCGTATCTTTAACTTTTGCTTCTTCATGCCCTGTTTCTTCTAGTCTGTTATCATAAATCAATTGGTGGAGACCCCTTCCTCGCACAAGCTTCATTGGTTTGAGAACTTGCCCCTTTTGGTTCCAAACTCTTGCTGAGTTAATATGGATTTGACTATGGTATCAGGAACCAGGGCAATAGTGTGTGAATTTAGGATGTAAAAATTGAAGTGCTTCACTACCTTTACCACTGCATAAGCATGCTTCTTCAAATTTGAATATTTTAGTTCATGAGCTTTAAGAGGATAGCTCATGAAAGATATGGGAGATTTCACACTTTCTTTATTCTGTTGAACCAGAATTGCTAAAAGTGTGTGCTCGAAAGCATAACTATACATTGTAAAATCTTTGGTATAATCTAGACAAACCAGAATTGAGGCATGGGCGATAGCCATCTTGATGTCTCAAAATGCCAATTTTCCTTCTTCAGTCTAGTTGAAAGTGGCCTTTTCCTTCATCATGTCCACAATGTGGTGAGTCTTCTCTACAAACTTAGGAATGAACCTTCGTAAAAAATTCACCTTTCCAAAGAAAGAGTGAACTACAGTCTTACTTGTGGGCAGAGTAAGCTCGTGGATGGATTTGAATCTTTCTGAGTCAATCTTTATGCCTTTTCGAGATACAATGTGTCTGAGAAGTTTCCCTTTTGTTACCCCAAAAATAGACTTCTTGGGATTTAAAGAAATGCCATTCTGGTGACATCATTTCAACACTTATTGCAAATGGTGCACATGATCAGGATGATGCTTGGAAAACACTGTTAAATCATCAAGGTACACCATAATGAACTTACCCATTTCATCTTTGAAAGAAAGGTCCATTGCTCTCTAAAAAGTGGCACCATCATTTATCAAGACAAATGGCATCCTTCGATACGCAAAGGTGCTCCAAGGTGTGGTAAAGGCAGTCTTATGTTGGTCTGCTTTGCCAACTTCCACTTGATTGTACCCCGAGAAGCTGTCCAACATTGATAACATCTCTAAACTAGTCACCGTCTGAAGGACTTGATCCATGATGGGCAGAGGGTAATTATCCTTTAGAGAGGATTGATTCAAATTCCTAAAATCCATGCAGAGGTGAATTTCACCATTCTTTTTTCTCACAAGAACTATGTTTGCAATCCATGTGGAATGATGGATTGAGAAAATTATTCTAGCGTTCAGCATTTTTTATATTTTAGATAGAATAGTACCTGATATCTTTGGATTATACTACCAAAAAATTTTCTTGAAAGGCACCGAATCACTCTTGAGAGGAATTTTATGGCAAATTTCTTCAAGCCTGAGTGACTTTAGATCATCATAGGAGTATGCTAGAACATCTATGTAATGGCGAAGCAAGTTAGTAAATTTGAGTTTTTCCTCTGGAGTGCAGCACGTCCCAATGTTCACCATATTGGGATTTTCCCTGGTACCCAAATTTATCTGATCAAACTCTTGGGAGGAGCTTGAATCTATTTGTTGCTGTTTGATGAACCTATTGTGATTGTCAAACAGTTTCTCAAATCTTTTGAGAATTTTATTCCCTTTTAGCTGTAGGAATTCTTCACCTACGTCTGAACTTGTTTCAGGATCTGATTCAAGTTTTTGAGGCTCACATTCAAAGCTATCTTTTTATTCCAAAAAGGTGATGATCTGGTTATTTCCATTGAACACTTGCCAATGATTGGTATTATCAGGCACACTTGGTCAAAAAACTAGTTTGATAGTGTACCTATCTCCTTTAAAATCTTGGTGAGGAACCAAGAGAGTCACTGAAATAGCTAATGCATCAGCTCGGTCATTAAATTCCCTAGGTACTACAGAGATACTAAAAGCATCAAAGCTTTTAGTTTGATCCCAATGTAGATTGTGGTAATGATGCAATCTTCTATTCTTGGTTTGATACAAGTTTCTCACCTGATAAACCAATAGCTCAGCATCTCATTTGGTATGGAGGAGTTTGGCGCCCCTATCTTGAGCAGCCTTTAATCTGAGCAGTAACGATTCATATTCAGTAGTATTGTTGGTATTGTTGAACAGTAATTTACAAGAAAAAGGGAAAATATATCTTTAAAGAGATATCAACACAATTCTGGCTCCTAAACTGGTAGAAGAACAGTTGCCATCAAATTCTAGAATCCATACGCCATCGAGAACTAATTTTTTCTTAGATTTTCCTTCATTTAGAAGGGAGGATTCTTCTGCACTTGCACTGCATTTTACCAATCCTTCTATTGTTTCGTCTGAACCAATTTTTATATTGTCATTTTTAGAAGTTCCATCAGCTAGGATAGGAACATCCTCTGTAGTCAGGAAGTAATTACCCACGCTTGAAGACTCAAACATAATTTGAGCTTCAGGCGCTGATGTTTTAGTGACAACATATTTTGCTTCTTTCTAAGGGAGCAATCTTTGCATGATGCCTTTGACGAAGATCCTCACTTTAGATAGGTCCATGCATAACTCACCACCAACATCCTTGAAAATTTTTCATCTAAGCAGAATGCCATAGGAGGTTGAGACGTTGGCTACTAGGACTGTCATCTTAATTCTCTTTTCCAAAAATGCCACAAATGCAAATTGGGTGTCCTTGATTTATCCCAGCAATGGCACTTATTTATTCTCCATGGAGAAACATCTCTTAAATGTCTTGGTCAGTGTGAGACCAAGGGATTTAGCCACTTTGGCAGGCATGACATTGTCAGATGTATTTGAATATATGATGCAATTGTTCAGCTGGTGACCATTTATCAATAAGGAGACATAAAATGGATCTATCTTTTTGGGAGTAGTAGGAAGAGTAATGACAAGGTTATTCTAAGTGGATGTGTTCTTTGGGGGACCAGGATTTACCTTCAAAATTTCTTGTCCTATAGGGACAGATTTATCCTTCACACATTCTACTAATCTATCCAACTATTTAGGGTTGGATTGCAGAAATTCAAATCAGACATTTGAATTTTAGTTTTCTTGACATGGTCGATTATATCAAATCTCTGAAATGAATTAGGAATAGGGGAAGGTAGTTCATCCTTTTAGTTTTTGAGAGGGGTGGTACTGGTCTGTGAATTTGAAGTTGAAGATGAAGGAATGCTTGATGTACTTACCTTTTTAGCGATCACTAGGTCCTTTGATTGAAAAGGCAGAGTGGTTCCCCACTTATCAATTGAAATTGCTAGTTGAGAATGCTCCTCTATTTTTTTCTTATCAGCTTGCTGGGCTGACTAGTTCTGGGACCAGGTGAATACATCATATGATCCATCAACTGCTTCACCTTTACTTCTAGGTTCATCTTGGTAATTTAGGAAACCAATGTTGGAGTCACCAGCTAATTCTTCTTGGTCCTCTGTGAAGAGATCATTGTCATTTTCAGGGTTCAACTCAGGCTGGAATGAAAAATCAGATTTTGTTTCAAGATATCCAATTGTTGAATTGGTTGGAGGTGCTTCAATGGCAAGTTTCCCTTATGGGGGAGGAAGATGATTTAACTTCCCTTGATTCCTGGTAGCATTGCCTTGGTATGACTGATTGAGAAATGTTCTCCTTGGTATATCTCTATAAGAAGGAGCATAAGACATTCCTTGCATCATTTATTTCTTGAGAGCTAGCAACTCATTTTTTAGCTTTTGCACCATTAGATCAGTGGTGCCTATAGATGAATATTCAAAGGATGAAGAAGATTTACCTCTATTAGGATCTCTCCTTATCTTCCCCACCAAGATGAGATCATTTTCCACCTCAGTGGCCAAAATGAGTCTATGAAAATCACTTTTGGAATTTGAGAATTGATAAAAAAATATTTAAGGTTATCAGTTGTTGGCTGAGTAATGGCAGGAACCCTATTCCTCAGCTTGTTGAACTTGACTATGAAGTCCCTCATAGATTCATGAAGCTCCTTGTTCATCTGTGTGAGTTGGGATAACAGGCATGCACATCTTCTATAGGCTTAAACTTGGCTTCAAATTTGGCTTTGAGAGTGTTCCAGTTAGTCATTAACTGAGCCTGCAGGTGGTAGAACCAGTCCACAGTAGTGCCTTGCAATGTTTCCATAAATAGCCTAACTGCTACTTCCTCATACTCTACACCTATCACACCAAAAGCTATGCTGAAGGCTAAAATATGTTCATCAGGATAAACTCTCCCATCACCAAATAACTTGGGGAAATTCTTCATTGAACTACGTGGTAGCTCATGTAGAGGTGGAGTTAAATTAAGTGGGCCAAAAGAGTTACCCCAGGGGCCTTGAACTGTCATTGTATGACTATGGAAAGGGAGGATAATAAATCTTGGTGGAGTATGTATGGGCAAAGCTCTACTAGCAGAGGAAAAATAAGCTCTACCTTGTATTGGTGACCTAGTGTTGGTAAGAGGAAGACTCTTAGTTTGTTGAAGGTGAGGTTGTGGAGGAAACAACTCAAAATTGCTCTGCTGCACCAACTCAAAAATAGGGTCAACAACACCTTGAGATTTTTGGCTTCTTGTATAGCGTGGAGCTGCTAGATTGTAGAATAAAAATGAAAAAGAACTGAAATTGCTTTAATTTGAAGCTTGAGGCTTCAAACTACGCATTCTTTTCCAACTGGCGTGGAGCTGCTAGAGAATTGACTTTTGAAATGAAATGCTCGATCTCCAGCATCTCTAGTTTCATAGCTCAGAGTATATAATGGAAATGGATAAGGCTATAATGATAATGGATAAGACATAGGTGATGCTTCAATCTGAAGCTTGAGGCTTCAAATTGCACAAAATTGTTGTCTCTAACGGAGTCACCAAAAATTGTTGGGTGAATATTTTGTCACTAGCTAACTAATGGGAAAAATAAGTGCTTCCACCATAACATAGGGAGATTTATTGGCCAAAGGTGTAGGTCGACCACATCAAAAGGGGACAAATCTCTACTCTCATCAAGGGGAGGTTCTCTATAACTATGAGGTATTATATATATATATATATATATATATAAGTAGAAAATAACACTCAAGGGTAGGATAACACCATCCATCTCTCTTTTTTCAGAGATGATGTTCACAAATTAAATGAGAAATCTTAGTGAAATGATAGAAGGCACTTCTCTTCGTTCAGAAGTGCTATTCAGCAAACAACAAGAATCTTTCTAGTAGGTAACTAATAAGTAAATGTAACAAGGCACAATAACTAGTAGAGTGGGGTGTAGCACAAAGTCTCCCCCTCAACTGCCAAAGAGTGAAATACGAAAGATATTGGGGCATAAAGTCATCCCAAGATCATTTAAATAGAAATAGAGAATAAACACACTAAAGACAATTATGGTAGCACAAAGTCTCTCCAAAGTCGGCTTCAAGACACCTTCCTGGTTACTTCTACTAGTTCTGCTTATTTAATTAAATGGAAAAAAATGCATTCAAGAAATAGACATAAGAACAATTTCCTCAACAACACAAGCTATTCCAGCACAAAGTCTGAAAGGTCACTTGCTTTCTCATTTAGATAACAAAATATGATTAACAATCTGAGCTCAAAGTCTTAGTAATGCCTTTTAATTTGGGCAGAGTTTTACTTCTGATAACAAAAAAGATATCTTTTACATAAAATAAGAGGTTACAATATATAGGAGCCAAGAAAGACTTGGCACTTTGTTTCATGGAATGGCCTATGCTGCATTCAATGCCTTGAATGCATTTTTAGTTCTATCAAGGGGCCATGCTGGAACAGGGCATCAGCCTTAATTATGGCGTGCATAATCATCTCGAAAGACTTCTCCTTAGCATGGATCATCTGGTCTATTTCTAGATATGTACATGGCTGTCTACTCACTTTTATTCAAAGGGAGAAAAATAGGTCGTGCCTTTGAATGTTTACGTGCTTAGATGTCTACTTGGTGGACTGTTCCACCTACTGAAATAAATCCCCTATAGATATTTTAGTACTCCTGTAGCTTTCCCTCTTTCCTATTTCAATTTGAGCTCTCGAGCTACCTTTTTACCTTCAACAGGCTCTTTTGGCTTCCTCTTTAGCTGTTTGCTAAGTTTATTCTTCAAGTTCTATGCCATATTTGAAAATAAACAAGAATTTCATTACCTTAAATTTGATGTCTGCAGAGACGTCATTAGTCATTTGGTCATCTGAACTACTTTGAACCTTTGAACCTTTGAGGTGCATCGGTTCAATAGTTCAATGTTTCAGGTAGTCCTATCAGCTCCTTGGTTCAATTGCTTCCTTGGTTCAATTGCTTCTTTGGTTCAATCACTTCCTTGCCTCTTCGGTTGAACCATCTCTTCAAACTTGTCTCTGGAATCTTGTACTTCCTTCCTTCGCTCAAAGCTTCTTTGAACCTTTGAACTTCTTGAACTGGTTGAACTCTTTAAACCATTTGAACCTATGAACCATTTCGGTTTAAAGTTCAATAGTTCAACAATTCATCCTCTTTCTTTGAATCCTTTTATTTTCCAAGTCTTTTGAACTTTATTAAACCTTTGAGCCTTGAACCATTTCAGTTCAAAATTCAATGGTTCATTCTCTTTCTTTGAATCCTTTGAAGTTTTGAACTCTCTGGATTCTTTTCTTTTCTGTTGAACTCGTTGAACCTTTGAACTTTGAATCTTCTAAGGTTCAGGGTTCAATGGTTCAATGGTTCAATCTTTCTTCTTCAAAGTCTTCTTTTGTTTAAGTCTTTTGTTCTTATTGAACTCATTGAACCTCTGAACTTGTTGAACCATTTTTGTTCAAGGTTCAATGGTTCAACAATTCAACCTTCACTCTTCGAAGCCTTCTTTTCTTTAAGTCCGCCGAACTTATTGAACTTTAGAACTTGCCGAAGTCTTCAAACTCGTTGAACTCTTGTAAGCAGTTTAAACTTCTTTGAACTTGTTGAACGCTTAACTCTTTTTGAACCTTTGAACTCATTGAACCTTTGAACCTTGCTGAAGCGGGGTTCAATGGTTCAATGGTTCATTCTATTTGATTAAAGCCTGCCAATGGACCTTCTAGTTGAACCTCGACATTGAACCAACTTTGAAAATGCCTAAGTGTTCAAACTTCTTTCTGAGAAAGCCTACCTGTTGAACCTACGAGTTCTTTAGCTGAGAAGACTCAAATAATTGAAGAATTTGAATACTTAGAACATTTTTTGAGAAGGGAAGAGAGAATTTTGGTCTGCAGGACCAAAATAGTTGATATGTTGTCCAAAAAACAAGTGACAGATTTTGGGAATAACCCCAAAGGTTAAATGCATGCTCTCTAAACACTTGTGATCTCACACGATGGTTGTAGGAATCATAGTTCCACCATCATACTGCACTTACCTCATGGTAGTAAAAGACATGGGTACCCAAAATAGCAAAATCTACCTAATCAGGACTTATTGTGTTCATTTCGAACATATACCAACATACTATCTAGTCATGCATAATATAATACAAAAATATATTCATACTATAATATATATCTATAACAGGTATTTCAAGGCAATACCTTAATCACATCATGTGTACACGCACATGCCAACATGTGCATGCATTTCAATAAGTGTCTCTATGCTAATTTGCATACACATCCATGATGTAAGACTAGATGGTGCTTCTCAAGGCTTACATGAGGATATTCCACATAGGTTGTTTTGTAACAAAATTCGAAAGGTGGTTGAAGAAGACTAAACCATAAGGTGACTATTATGCAAGAGGGTCCCATGGCCAATGTGTGGCTCTAATGGTGCATACTTTGAATGAATTAGGTGGCTACCTCATGTAAAGAGGTGGAGTGGATTTTCAAACTATGAGAGACTCCACTCCCTAGCCCGTACATGGTCTATCTATTATGAAAATAATGTCTCTTTATCCTCAACCTCATACTTTGATCGATGTTCATAGATAGAACAATGATGTGGGATATCAAAATACATGACAACACTATGCCTTACAACTTAACAAGAGATCCAGATTTCAAAACAAATTTATAATACAAAAGTGCTTGAATTCATAATTTATAGTTAATAATAAAATAATCACATGTATAACATAATAAAAACACCTTGACAACCACTGGATAGAATAAAAGTTCACACATTTCATGTGGTTAAACACTTTCACATCTCATAAGTTCATATAATAACATAGAACAACGTACATGGATGGAGTAATGTAAAATAAATACTTATTAGGTTATAGGTAACTATGCCAAGATATTTTTTCCATATTACAATATTCAAACACGTAGATGTGTGAAACACCAGGGTCCATGAATCTACATTGGTCCACCTGATGTGTAGATGCCATACAAAATACTTTGGATACCTATCAATGATATCGCATAATCAATCTCAAAATTCTTGACTTACTCACACAAGTCAATCAAACTCACCCTATCAGGTCCTCCAGGCTTGAGCCACACCCTTGGTCCTCCCAAGATATCATATTTCAACCTCATTAGATTGTTTTCTCATGTAAGCAATCAATGCACATTTAGGCATTATGTTAAAATTCCAACATAAGCTTATATCATGACTCAACCAATTGACTTAATCTAATCATGTCAAGGTCGAATGGTGATGCTTGTTTATAACATAACATCAGATTGGGAAAGGTGAGGTTAGCCAAGGTTCAAGGAAAGTAACATATCACTAGTATGGAAATCATAATTCCTCACAATCAACAAATTCAATCAGAGCTTGAAATAAACATCCTCATGGATGCAGGACATATCCAATGTCTCATTAGGCATCCTCATAGGTGTCAAAAATAATTCAAGTCTGAATAGACATACTAATGGGTATATAACCCAGCCAAGACCAATCAACATACACATGGAATTAAGCATATCCATAACTAAAACATATGTCATAGATGTAAAACCAATCCAAGATCATAATACCATGCCAAAAATAGTTGGTTTCACCCCTTTTTAGAGTTTGGAAGCCACTTCCTTCACAAAATCAACCCAAAATAGGATAACAAAACCAATCCTAACTTAGCTGAGATGCATAAGTTTGCCTATTTATAGGATGCATGACAAATGAAATTAGCCAACCAAGAAACAATATGAACAACAAAACCTTCTCGATTTAATAAAAGGTCCAATGCATTGGACAAGCCAATACCTCCTAGGCATGGTTACTATAATTAAATGGTGATATTGATGCTCTATGTCACTTATAGTGACACCCAAGCCAAGCCAAAATATATGGTTGTTTACTTCAATTATTATCATAATATCATTACAACTTATTATAAACAAAAAATAAGTAGGGGAAGCCTTGCTATCTACAAGCAACTCACCTCGTGGAGACATGTCTACTCTAGTAAAACCATCCATAACATGAATACTAGATAGCATGCCCATGCACGTTCATAGGTTACCAACAACTTGAGACAACCCCTTCCATGAGTGGAGAGCTCAAACTTTGTTGACATACTTAAGAAATCTAGTCCTTTTTCATACCTTGTTATGCCCTCCAAATTTTAGTTGAACCCTCAATCTTTATTAGGTCATAATGTTCCAAGTATCTAAGGAAGGCTCATCCATACAAGCCAACCATAGATACTTGGGCATTATTTCCATGATTCTAGGAGTGAAGCTTGTATCACCTAACTCCCATTGACCCATGCATACAAGTCAATGGTTGATAGGTGAGACTTTCCCTGATGCAACCAAATTTGGGAAGGGTTAACCCAAACCATGGCTAAGGGGAGATAAAAACCGACATGAGAGAAAATATAGATTCCTTAGAATCATTTCTTTTGAGCAATGCATGGAATATTAGAACAAAAAAAACAACACAACACCTTAACCTTCAACCTGAAGGCTAAGTGTCTTGGGAATGGATTCACAATTCCACTTGATTGAGACAGCTCAATGGTCACTCAGTATCAAGTCTACCAATCCCATAGTTCCCTATAGTAGAAACACCACTCTGATACCAGATGAAACAACCCTAATTTTTTTTGAAGTTGCATATCAGAGTACACAATGGATGCATAACGAACCCAACCTCGCTTGCTAAAGAAAGTGATACACAATTAGTGTATCCATATACACATAATCAGAAAGGTTAATCTTAGCCTTTTGAGTCATTAATGATCACAATAAGACAAAACATGGAAACCAAAAAAACCAAGAAAACATTGTCCCTAATGGCAATCAGGCATAATATCTAGCATTTTAAACACACATGGTAACCCGCTATCCAAAAGAGTGCATACAAATTAAGCTAAGGCTCATAAGCAAACAACAAGGATAAAATTTCTCAGAGAAGTGATTACAATCAACCCATAATCATGTTTACCATGGTCCAAGTAAATGGATAAAGAGGTAAAAGGGATTAATCCATCATGTACCCACTAAGGATGTAGTGACAAGCGTTCATGAAATCAATATGAACTATACCATATTGGCCAATAACCAATGCTATGCAATACATAATAAAACTAATTCCATTAACGCACCTTATAGGCAATGTATAAAACCTATAACATTGACTATAGTAGATCAACCCTTGATTCCATGTAAGGGTGGAATATTAATCTATTTAATTTACATGATTACATTAGCCTTTTTCCAACCCAATATATACTCAACAATTTATTGTGTATGATTATATTTTACAACATTAATCTCTCATTTCCTTAAGGAATTATTTAATGAATCAACTCACTTCATACAACGTCTACTAAGTTATGCCAACATGAAGAAGTTAACATGCTTCACCTACACCCAATACATTTTGTTCTAGCATGAAATGGTTCCACATGAACTGGTTTGCCAAAGCATACAAGTATCAATGTCTGAAGCATACAAGTATCAATGTTTACACAAGGTTAAATACACACACCAATTCCTGTCAACAACCATGCCTACTTAGTGAAGAAATTTACCCATCATGAGGAAAGTTAATATTTATATCCAGCAAACAAAAATGATCTCCACAAAAACATTTTAGTCACTTCTTTTACATATACATATATACAAGGGGAATTATCAAATAACATTTCATTTTTTGCATAGCTCTATGGATTTAGAATTGTCTTCTCCATTCATAACTAGCAAATGTTCGATTATTACAATGTACATACTCTTATAACACCACATACGAGTTGGAACACCCAAGGAGTCTCTATACTCCACCCACAAATTAAAAACTATGTACAAGTAGTTCTATAATTATATCTTAGATCATAGGAAATTCCAACAAGTATAAAAGAAAGTGAGCATAAATAAGGTATACAAAAATAATAATTAGATAGCTAACATTAGTTACCATTCAATTTAAGATTACAACTTACTAGTGATTCTAGCCAAAATACTCAAGCATGCCAAGGCACCCAATTACATATAATCCATTTGCCTATGCAATCTCTACATCAACATCATAAGGTACATTATAATAATGCATAGGCAAAATTAGGCTCAATGGTAGTAGGTACTTATTTTGGTCAAATTGAATTATTAAAAATACTCATGTGTTTTTCAATTATCAGTTCATATCAAGGTCATATTTGCATGTGTTTCCTATGTTCTAGGCCTTATTTGCTTCCTCTTACCTTAATTTCTATTTTTAATTGATTTTCTCTCTCTTCCTCTATTTTTAATTTATTTTGGGATTTCTTCCATGGCCACCAAGACTATACCATTATGGAACTGACTCTTTTTTTATGGGCCCTTTAGATCCTTCCTTTGGGTCTACTAGTGTTTTTGGTCTTTATTTGTTACCTTTTTCTGCTAGTTATTTGTTGACTTGCACACTAATATGGTCTTAATTTCAATTTGAGAAGTTTATAAATGCATTTGGGCTTTAGTGCATACATGATATAAGATAATGACATGAGAATTGATTGCCAAGTTCAAAAGTGATAATCAAGAGTCTAACATTTATTAAAGAGAATAATTAAAGTGTTCAAGGAAGAATTTGATAGATTGGAGTCTTCATATTTCATTGTGCAACTTGTTCATGCTAGTAAAAAATTATATAGGGATTAGAGATTGTATCAATGACCACTTGTTGAAGTGCATTGATTGTTGTCTTCCAAATTTGTTCTAGAATAGGGCCCTAATAATAAAGGAGGGATAACACAAGGCCCTTAATAACCCTTTATTTATTTGGTATGTGATGAGTGATTATGGTTTAAAGGAAGGAGCTCAGATTCCTAGATATTCATACACAATCATAGAAAAATGGCTGAGGTTTTAGAGCCTAGGGACAAAAAAACACGTTTTCAATTTTGTTTCACAAAATATTATAATTTATAGGAATGAACTAGTACGATCTTGGCAGCGGTATGGTTTTGGTCATCTGGAAAAGCTTGTTTATTTGCTTTGAGTTCTCTAGGTTTTATCCACCTTGCTATCTAGACAAGTTTCTAATTATTTTAATATTTTAACTATCCCCATATTTAAAATAATTAGTATTATTATCATATCCCTATATTGGATGATTGGGTAACATATATGATAATGTAATTATATCAGTTGAGTAGTGAACATAAAAGATAATGTAATTTTATCAGCTAATTGGAAAACATAAATGACATTATACTTACATTAGCCAACTGACAAACATAAATAATAACTAAAAATATGTTTTTGGAATACAATTTGTATGATATTTTTCTATATGGGACAACTAGCGATCAAAAAATTTCCAAAATAATGATGATAAATATTATATTTTTTTAAAATAAGGTTTCAGAACATTTACCAGCATGAATCTAGGCATGTTGATAAATGAGGGTTTATAATTAAAATCTATTAATTATGTGAATGGAAAACAATAAATACAACTTTGAATGAAATTAAGATAAAATAATCTAAAGGGTTGTAGTATGATTAGTGAGGATGATGGTTGCTTATATCCATCCACTAGAGTACAAATCCCTCTAAGTACCTGACACAGAGAGTTAAATGGTTAAGGCCAAAATCATGCCCCAGGTGACTTTGACGGTGTGGATGCCCCTTACTCGTGGCTACTTAGCTGAAGGAGCTCACTGATTTAGATGTATGCTTACTCATCATTGTAATCTTTTATATGTTTATTTCTAAAATATGGGTTGAGATATGCTGACATTCTATGTAATTTAGTGATTCTATGTGAATGTTGCCTATTGAGGAATGCATAAAAAAAAAAGAATAATTACACCGATAGATGTTCTTATAATGACATTTGAGGGGGGGGGGGGACTAGGAGCTATAATGGCATGAGAATGTTAGCATTTAATTATTTAAAAGCTGACAACATAAAAAAAAAATTATTATTTCAAAGTTGACATGATTAAATAAAAAAATAAAATAAGAGACAAAAATAAAAAAACATATAAATACAAACAAATTCAAACCAAAAAATCAATGAAAATGTACAGTAGAGCAAGGGAAATGAAAAGTAAATAAGAGTAAAAAAATGGGATAAATTGAACTATCATTCTATATTGCGCAAATAAAATATAAACTTTTTACATTTAATGTTTTAAAGATTACTTCTTGTCTCATTATTTTTATTGTACAACTTCTCAATTGTGAAACTGATTTTCACTTGATGGGTTACATTATATTAAAACATCATAATTAATAAACAAATATGAGTATTACTACATTTTATTTATTATCACATCATATTTAAAAATAATCATAATTAATTAATGGGTAATAAATATAGATTTTATCACATCATATTTATAAATAGTCATATACTAACAATGAATTGTAAAAATAAATTATCATAAACAATATTACATCATCATAAATAAATAGGTAACATACAAATAATATAATTAACTTATAGGTAATATATAGATTTTATCACATCATATATTAAATTATATATATAAATAATCATAACAATAAAATTTTAAAAATAAATTATCATAAAAAAAATCATCACATGATAATAAATAATATCTAGATAATCATAATTAATTTATAGGTAATATATAGATTTTACCACATTGTATTTATAAATAATCATAACCATAAAATTGTAAAAATAATTACAGGTAATAAATATATATTTTACCACATCATATTTATAAATGATCATATTATAATAATGAATTATAAAAATAACTAATTACGTTGAGAGGCATTCTACAATGAGAGAGGTAGAGGGAGGGAGCCTGATGTCGTACCTGTGTAAGAAAAAATAGCCAATATCTAATTTTAATTTTTTATATAAATTAAAAATATTAATTGAAAAAAAACCAACATGATATTTAATAAAAATAAACCGACATAGCTTTTTAAAAAAATTACAAAACATATAAATGTAATTTAGTACAACTAAAATCAATTAAAAAAAATAGAATGCAACAAAAATAATTAGTAATCAAAGCTCAGAGCATTAATTAAAAAAATGCAATAGACAAAGATACAAAAAAATCAGAGAAATTAAAAAGGTTAGAATCTATTATTTATGTTATTGCTATAAAATGTGTTTGTGAAGAATTGTTAAATTGAGTCATCCATCAAAACTGTAACATAGGTAAAATGTCAGACTGCATAATTTGATTAAAATTTTCAATTTACCAATTAGGAAAAAAAAGAAATGGGGTGTGCTTATTTTTCTTAGCATCTCCTATAAATGAGTATATCACATTAGGATTACTTGATATGATATTTCCAACATTGTTTCCTAACGGAAGATGTGATTAGAAAGAACCATAGTTTAAATGAGTGCATCTGAATGAATATGTTAAACATCTATTTTGATATAGGGATCACCATTTTGGTCGACATCCATGATTTAGTTATTAGATGATGAATATAATCATGAGACATCGTGCACAAAATTCAAGTTCAATGTTCATGAAAAAAGCCTTCAAGAGATGTTAATCACTATTACTGAGTAATGTGCTTCAGTATATGGATAATGTAGCCCACTCCCATCTAGTAGATTATTTGATGCAGTTTGGAACCTCATTGAGGGGTACAAGGTCATATTGGGAAAAATATAGTGGTGAATTAATGGACATGTTGCATTAAATTAGATCACCTACCATTTTATTCACATTGTCACATTGAGTGTAGCTAACATGTATTGGCTTGATCTACATGCATTAATGCCAAGAACCCTACCAATAGATCCAAAAAAAGCCCAAAATTGGTGAAGACATAATATTATTGATTATCCTCATATAGTGGCACACTATATGCACTTGAGACATTCAATTTTTTGTAAGGATATATTACAAAAAGGAATGAAAGTAAAAGATTACTAGTCTAGATATGAATGATAATATAGAGGTTCACCACATGTGCATGGATTTATATGGTAAGATGGAGCACCAAATATGGATAAACTTGATTGGAAAAATGATTTTGAATGAAAAACTACTGAGAATTACTTCCATTCTATTGTTCATGCTTGGAACTATCAAGAAGATCCACACTGTTACATCCTAATTCCTTGCTAAGCAAACCTACTTAATTATTCATAGATATTTATGGTTGATAATTTAATTTACTTATTTTTTACTAAGCTTTGAAATATATATTGTTATGGAATAGTTGAATATTGTTTAGATTACATGATTACATTGCTATGAATTAGTTGTAGTGTATATGTTTATATTATGATCATCTTAATTTATTATTTCAACTATATTTTATGATGTATGTATCTCATGCTATTATTGTCTAACTGTTTGCTTGTTATGAGTTTGATGCAAGATATCTCAACCCTCAGAGTGTGATGGAGGGAGAGCATCATCAGAGAGGATGACGTAGATGGAGATGTTAGGAGAAGATTAAAAAATTAGTTATAACACTACATACACCACATTGTTTAGGACATGTTAGATGCATTGTTGAAAGGTTTGCATAGTTTTTAATACCGTTTGCATTTAGATAATATTTACACATGGTTATCTTAGTGTAGTGATGATGCAGAGTAAATTATATATGTTTATGATTGTAGTGTTTTTATTGAATTATTATGGTTAACTTTTGTATTAAATAGGCTATTATTATTAAGATAATTTGATAAATATAAAAATAAGAAATGAAATAAATAAAATCAAAATTAGGAATAAGATGGAAAAGATGAAAGGTTTAAATTTAGAGAAAAAACAAAAAGATAAAATCTTGGTATAAATTAAATAAAAGAAAAAGGAGGATAGCCTTAAAACAAAGCTATGCCTTTTCCATAAGACAAAAAAGAAAATATTTGAATAAAAGAAAATAAAGGAATGAAAGTGCAACATTCCCCAAAAAAGAGTAATAGAGAGCTTTAAAATAAAAGGAGGATACTATAGAGAATTGAGATTTTTTCAGGAGGAGGAGGAGGGTGCAAGCATTCTGATGGATCCAAGAAGTAGTAAAATCTTCACATCTCCAACAGAATGGATCATAATGTCAAGGCTAAGCTCGATTGGTACAAGGGAGACATTTAGAGGCTTGAAAATTTTGAATCTAAAAACTAGGTTATGTCTGTTAACTATGCATCTATTTTAAAGGAGTAAGAGGTATGGTTCTTCCCCTCTCTTAGTCTGTACAATACTCATGGAGGAAAATAAATTGTATTTTTGCACCTGCATAAATTTTTTTAGAACACATTTAAATCACTGAAAAATGTTTGCTAAAATGAGTTCATGTTTGGAAAATCATAGAAAGTATACATATTAATCGATGAAGAGTCATACTTTCTCATATCTATCATATATAGGCTATTCTGTGTATAAAAGATAATTGATCAATGTCCTAGATGTAATCTAGTATATTCTATCATATATAGGCAAATCGATTGATGTAGGCTAAGCCAATATAATAGATATAATTTATGTTATCTAAATAGATTGATATAATCGATATCTATTATCAAATCCCTCATCTTATTAAGATCATCAATTTATATATTTTAGTGAATGGGATAGTTATAATAACTGTATATGGCGAGTTGCTTGACTTATTGGAAGTTCAGTGTGATGTCGTTGGGCAGAATGAAGTCCTTCATTGAATTGAATCATTGTACTCATTATTATATAAACTCTTTATCTATTTGACATCTGAGATCTAGACCATGTTAAATATTATCAATTAAATTCCATGATTAATATGAATACTATTAATTGAAGTCCTTCATTGGATTGAATCGTTGTACTCATTATTATATAAACTCTTTATCCATTTAACATCTGAGATCTAGACCATGTTAAATATTAAAAATTGAATTCCATGATTAATACGAATACTATTAATTGAATTATTATAAGTTCCTTTCATGTCACAATTTTCAAGAACTAATATACGATAATGTAATATTGAATCATTGTTAAAGGAACTAATCAAAGGACTATGAATGTTGTTAAAGGAACTAGGATCTAGTCAATGGAATTGGTATTACTGGGATTTGGTTAAAGGAATGATATATCGTTGTTAAAGGAACTGGTCAAAGAAACTGTTAAAAGAATTGGTCAAAGGAACTGTTAAAGGAACTAGTTAAAGGAACTATTAAAGGAACTATGAATGCTTTACTATGGACTCTTGGCTAAGCATATTGAATTGGTCATAATTTTTCAAGAGCTATCATATTGAATCACTGTTAATTGATATGTATTTATAGGGTATATACTATCAATTGAATCTTTGTAAGTTCCTTTACCAATTCTATAATGTCTCATAATATAAATGTAGGTGAAACCTGTAGTAAAATTGAGGTTAGAAAGAAGATAATTTTATGCTCCAAGCAGAGTAAAAGCAAATAGCGAATTGGATAAATTATTATATAGTGATTTAGTTATATCCTTATACTATGCAACGATAATAGTTATCTAAGACATTACATGTAAAATAAATATGTTATTATCGATTGTTTATCTTTGAAAATATATATATATATATATATAGTTTATTATTGATTGATGATAATGTTTAAATTGAATGGATATTAGAGAAACAAACTATGATTACATATAAATTATAATAAACACAAATCATTTTAAATTATACCATGGCTTACATTATATTATGTCTTAAATTACTATGTATAACAGTGGTAAAAGAACTTGGATGAAGCGTACAATAATATAAAATACTTAGAACTTTGTTACATATGGTATTAGATTAATTGTCTAAGAACTTACCTGTACGAGTGGAAGCTTTGTTATAAATACAAATTGTAAAATAGAATAAATAGAGATCATGTATGGGACGTCCTAGAGAAAATAATATTTACCCATTGCTTGTTATCTATATGACATAAAAGATCATAGACACAGTGTCTAGAGATAACTCCTATACCTCCTAACTATGAATAATTTATAATTATTATAACATGGTATTTATATGATACACCATTATGTTTCACCATGTACCAGATAGTCTAGAGAATATATCTAGCTTAGAGTATGACATGTCACGAATTTGCAAACCAATAATGAAAGTTGGAAGTGTAGGTATTCCCAAATGTTTGTACAGTAATGGGTTTCCCTTTGACAAAGTCATTCACTGGTATTGATAGTATGCAATAGCAATAAAATACTAATTGTGTTTCTACACTTAATCTTTTCCCTGAGTTGGTTTGATAAATTCATGTCTCCTATTTTAGGTTATTAGGTGCTTATCCATTATTCCATAACATGAAGTGTTACATTCCTAATTTATACTCAGAGACACCTCTCTCTCTCTCTCTCTCTCTATATATATATATATATATATATATATATATATATATATATATATATATATATATATATATATATATATATATAGTCATATAAAATAAAAGAAGAGTATAACATTTCAATAACATCAAATAATGTGACATGACATAATCCATGAAAATATAATAGGTTTTCATATCAATAACGATTATAACCCAATAAGATTATGTGTTACATCCATTATTTAAATATATTATGTGGAATTCAAGTCAATAGAGTCGAATTTGTGGCAACAGATATAGATAAAATACCTAGGATATTGTAGAGTATAAATATGTAAGAAACCTTGTGAATGCTTTACATGGTGAATTTGAATTAAAGGTTGCTTTATTCTGTTTTGAGAACTAACAGTAAAATAATGAGAACAAAATATTGATATATAGAGGTCTATTGACTGTAGTACTCAGTTTATATTTTGATGATTCATAAATGTAATGATTGTGGAAATCCTATAAAGACCTTAATTAATGTCATAAGTGACTATTAATACACATTCATCCAATATTGAATACTTATGTGTGGTACATATTATGAGTGTCTTAACATGTACAAGTGTTTATACATATATAGCATATAATAGTGCATTGTGATATGTGGCTATAAGTTATAATAGTATGTAGTTTAAACATAAGGTATATCCGATTGATATAATCCCTTGTTTGATTGTTATGGGGTCATTTGATTCTTGAAATTGTATGACTAGTTATTTGTAATTGTGTAGTGTTCATAAACAATGAACTATGATATTATGGGATGCCATAGAGTATTACAGTAAAAATATATATTATACTCAAGTGGTACAAACTATAATTTATATATTTAAAACTTAAGCATATACATTTGATGGACTAAATGTATGCATGCTGATTATTTCTATGAATAACATGTTTTATGATAGTTTTTAGGACCCTATTGATGCGTGCATACAACCCCTGAGAGTATAATGAATGCTAGAATAGAATATTGTTTATTTCATAGGAATTGTGACTTGCTTTGTTATATCTAGTTGCTTGAATAGAAACTTATGATTATATATATTTATGACCATTTTATTATCACTGATCATAAAAAATTAGAAATTATGTCTTAGAACCCTAGACTATGATAATATTGGTTATCATAGGGTGTACTATATTTTAAAAATACTTATAATAATTAGAAATTATAGTTAAATATGTGTTTTACTAGGATGGTTTAAACTATAGTCATTATTTTTATTATGAGATCTATAATAATGTGAGATTTATTCATACGTTTGATGGAATAAATATATGTTGTTAGATTATTCTATATTTAACATGTTATGTGATTTGATTGCTAGGAGGATGTAAATTATATGATTTTTTTGGTTATATTATGTTAACCAATCTTGCATTGTTGATACTAAGTAAGTAGTGAGATAGATTTCACTAGATTACTAGCATCACAATGTTAGATAAAGATAATTCAATCAAGTGGTGTGTATGAATTTTGACTAATCTATAAATCACTATTATTTATTATTTAAGAACGTTGGCCAAAGTAATGTTTAGTGAGACATTATCATTTCATAAGTGTGATTTACATGTTTGTATGATATTTTGTAATAGAACGGGTTTCTATGATACACTGCATGTTTAGTTTTATAAATCATACAACACATAAGTACTAGATTGTCTCTTTGTATTCTTGTGCGATCACTATCTACTCATTCAAGAAGGGAGGGCCATTCCCTGATGGGATTAATGCAGAGATCGTTGGTCCGTGGTTGGTGGCACTCGGATGATACTTTCTCTCCCCACAATAGTACTACTTTTAAGATGACATTTGAAATTATCACAGATACTAGAGAGCTTGGAGAACTCATGCTCCAGAGAGCCATGTATGCTATATATGTACATTGTATTATATTGTGTTTATTATTGAAACATTATCATGGTGAGCTATAATTGCTTATTTATTGTACATTGACAACAGTGGTTGTAGACATGTATTAGTCACGGCTGGTTAATTGTAATTACTTCCTATATTTATATTATAATGTGTTTTGTAGAGTATTTTATATGATTATTGGTTAGATTCTTGTGGTATAATCTATTTAAAATATATATATATTGTTTGAAAAACAAATAATGTATTTCTAGGTAAATCTCAGTGGAGATGTTACACATACCAATGAAACATAAAAGTATGTTATCAATCATCATGTAATCTATGTTTTATGCAATATCTTTATTTTGTCAATGTAAATAACAAATTATTATACATCAATAATTTTAGGCATGTCAAAATTTTATGCAACATCCATGTCTTTGAAATACAAGACAACTTACATAGGTGGATATGGAATGTGATTATGAAGAACTACTTAATTGTGTAGAATGGCATACAATGTGTAGAGAGGGTGCTTGCCTACATAAGAAAAGATGAAAATTGATGTGTAGGTAATATTTTCAATCATATAAATAGTTGTATAAAAAAATACATAATATTTATAAAAGAACTAACAATTTTGACTATTATTTCTTGTAGGTATGGTGCACCGTGGCTATTGAATCTTAATGGATCAAAATTATATGAAGACTTAGACATAGGAGATAAAAAGTTTTTGTCTATAAGAAACGATGATAGAGTCAATACACACAATCGCCATATATTACAACTACAGAGAGCAAATGTAGATTGACAACCTATTCTATCCAAACATGTTGTGGTCAAATACATTGCTAAGTGTGCAACAAAGGCATAAAAGAGTTCTAAAACTTATCATCAAATGTTGATGTGGCTTGCAAACATTGAAAACCCTGATGAATTAGGAAGAAAAACATATAGAAGATTTCTAATTGAGATAATTGTTGAAAGAGACATTGGGGCACAATAAACAAGTCACATGTTATTGGAGCCTCTATTAGTAGAGAGCAATAGATTATTTGTGAACTTGAATGTTTCACGTCAGGTGTTCAACCCTGTACACAAAAATGAAGAAGATGATCATAAATAATATACAATATCTTTCATTGATGGATATAAGAATAGGCCTTTTTTCCATGGAAAACACATCACTTATTGAGGAAGCTAAATATTAGATATATAATCCAAGGTAGAAAAAAGACAACAAATGGGAGACAAGGAGTATTACAACGATTGTGAGAGTGTTTCCAAGGTTTTCCTTCATTTATGCATGTGAATCAAATAAATGGATTGTTTTTTATCGGTCAAAGTTATTATTTTACAAGCCATTTCATGATATATAAGGAGATATTGGAATTGACGATGAAGAAATAATATCAAATTGGGATTAATTCAATTATAACTATTGGCATGTGGAGAGAAGAACAATTCTAGAAGATGTTGAAAGTCACGATGATACTGAAGATGAGGATAATCAACCTGTTCAACAAAACACAGTAGAACATGAGTGGGAAATCATATCTTGATGATAATGTGGCAAAGTTATGGAAGTTAGTGAGATAGATATGTTGGGAAGAAGATATTTTGATAGACAAGCATTATGGAATAATGAATACAGAGGTGAAAAATACACAAAAAAACAATCAAATTCATAAGCACCATGAAATATAATGAATTTCTTATACATGATGATATAACACCAATGATGAATTATGAAACCTTGGGTGCCAAACAAAAAAAAACACTTGATATGGTTACAACACATTATCATGCAGGTCAAAATACTTTGCCCTTATGCATGATAGTCCGAGGAACAACAGGAATAGGAAAATCATATATGATAGGTGCCATGCATTTAACTCTTCAAAATGCAACATTCTCAAAGTGATGTCCACTTCTATTACTTGCACCAATTGGGGTCGTAACATTCAATATTGATGCCTCAATTATCCATGCACAACTTCAAATCCCAATTGTGGATTTTTCTAAATTAAAAAGAACGAGATTTACAAGTTTTCAAGAGGATATCCGCCACATAAAATACACATTGATTGATGAAATGAGCTTCAATGGGCAAAATTTGCTACCGAATATAGTCTCTAGAGTTTGTCAAGCATTTCCTGAAAATACAAACATGAGTTTTGGGGGTATATATATTATTTTCGTTGGAGATTTGGGTCAACTTCCTCCTATTAGTGATAGACCACCATACGTAGCAACAAATGAGCAAAACTATTATGGAAAGAATTCAAAATAGTTGTTATTTTGGACAAGATATTTAGATAGGAAAGAGAAAGTGATGACTAACAATGATTTCGTCGGCCACTCAAAAATTTGAGAGATGCAAATCTAACAATAGATGATTGGAAGCTATTGATGACAAGAACTAATGTTGGAATAGATAGAGCCACCAATGAAGAGTTTGACAATTGTATTCATTTGTTTTCCACAAATGATAATGTGTGTAACCATAATAAAAGAAAATTATATTCATTGAAAAGACCAGTTGCACATAGCATCACAACCAAAGAAGGAAGTGCCAATGCACCAATGGGAGGTCCAATTGATGAACTTGATATGGAGTTACTGATTGCTAGTGATGTAAGAGTTATGTTAACTTTCAATCTTTGGATATAAGCAAGTCTTGTAAATGGAGCTCTAGGATATATCAGAAGTATAATCTACAAAACTGAGAGTGCCCCACCAGAACCATCAATATATGTTATGGTCGAGTTTGATAGTTATTCAGGAATACTGTTTGAAGACGAAACTCTATATATAGTTTTAATTGCACCAATACAAAGGGGATGCACAACCCTAAAACCCTTGTGATTGGCTTGGGCATTAACAATACAAAAATCATGAGGTTTGACTCTTTCAAAAGCCACAATTGATATAGGTTAGAGAGAAAAAACATGATTAATATTTGTGGCTATATCCCATGTAAAATCCTTGAAAGAACTACAAATATTACCTCCATTTACATATGACTCCTATGAAAAGCTAAAAAATAAAAAATGACTTTCCAAATAGAAAGTTGAGGAAGAGAGATTTAAACACTTAAAGGAAATATAATTTCATGTAATTATGAAAAAAATCATGCACTATTTATTATTTGACATTTTATGTGATGCATACTTATTCATTATTTGACATTTTATGTGATATGTTTGATACATTTTGATTAATATTAAATAACTATTTAGATTATGTATATTAAAGCTTTGGGTGATTTAATGTAATATGTATTACAATTTTATATGATTTAATGTGATGCATATTATACATTTCAAGTTTTATGAAAAACTTCATATTATATGTTAAATAAATATACAAAACGCATAACTGCTACTAGTATAACTATTTTGGATGAATATATGTAAAATACACTAAGAGATATAAGTGCCTCTAGAATAATATCTCTCAATGTATTTTACATAAATTTATCCAAAATAAATATGTTAATTTATAGGGAATGTATATAAATTTTACCACATCATATTTATAAATAATCATATTATATTAATGAATTATCATAAAATGTAATATAATAAAAAAATAAATAATTATAAATAATCATAATTAATTTATAAATAATATATGGATTTCATCCTATCATATTTATAAATAATCATAAAAATAAAATTTTGAAAATAAATTGTCATAAAAAATAATCAAGGATAATAAATAAATTATAGATAATTATAACTAATTTATAAGTAATATATAGATTTTACCACATCATATTTATAAATAATTCTAACAATAAAATTGTAAAAATAAATTATCATAAAAATATTACTATATTATAATAAAAATAAATTATTATAAAAAATATTATTATATAATAATAAATTAATAAATATATAAATTTTATCACCTCATATTTATAAATAATTATATTATAATTTATTTGTTATACATTAAACCCTTTTTATTCTCTTTTTCCCTATCCAATACACGTGGAATGTAAACTGAAAATTTTCTATTAAAAAAAAAGGGGTGGGGTCCGGAGAAATCCTTCTAAATTTTCCAAAATTCCCTTCTTGAGCTATTTTAAGGATGGCCAGGCTCAATTATATTTGTGAATTAGGGCTTATTATGTTCAATTCTCCGTGTCGTCAAAGTCAAGATCAGAGCTCTCAATAATAGGGTTATCCTCTGAAATACTTACTGTAACCTCCCCTACTTAAACAGGTTGAATTTTTTTCCCTTTTTTTAGATATAATCTTCCCACCTTACTCTCAGTAAAAATAGGTGATCGGTGAAAACGACAGTGTATCGTAGGAGACCGTCAAGGCAGCGGCCAAGCACACCGTCGAGATTCCTGGACTCGGGATGCCCTGATCTCTCTCTGAAAATAGCGGCGGCAGTTTGGGAATGTGTATTCATTGTTGGATTTCCATTGCCATTTTTAAGGTGGGACGTGAGCCACGGGGCGGAGTTTGTTCCAAACACAGAATCTTGCTATACGGCGATCATTCAGAAGGCCCGTAAGTTTGCCCCAGGCGAGGAGCCCGTCCGGCAGTCTTTTAAAATCGGAGAGCCAGGGAAGAGGGTGACTCTTGACAGTAAAGAAGATCCTCTACAGATCCAAAATAAAAACTGCCTAGAACACTGAGCACTGTTATAATCTGTCATGTCCCCTTTTCAATTGACATGCTCTGAGTTCATGGTTAGCCTATTATGCGACCTTCGTAGGCTAATAAGATGAATAGAGGGTCATAATGGAGCTTGGCTTGACTTTGATTCAGAGGGTTTCTACATTTGATTTTCATTCAGGGTATTTCGGACACATTTGCCCTGAGCTCCTACTTTTTAGGGATATTTGGTATGCAGCGAAGCGCCTTTATTGTGGTATGGTTATGTCCAGAATTACTCCCTGATTCACTAGCTTCGATCGGTTCGTGGATCCGACATGTATTGAGGGAGATATTAATATTTGATTGATTTAATCAAATATTAATTATTTAGCCTATTTTTAAATCGAAACCCTAATTCTAATTTAAGAAACCCTAATTAGGGCAAGCATATCTTTTTGAGGGTATAAGGGTTTCTCATGGAGGCCATTGTTCATTAGCCATTGATTATTGATTATTGATTTTGAGAATTTCTTCTGTGAAGACTGAGCTTAGGGTTCCATGATTCCATTTGCATTGGAGAACGTTCCCTCTTCAGTGTGTGCAATTAAGACGCTGTGGAATATCCGCTGATCTATTGTCAAATCGAGAGATAGCTTCATCCAGAAGTTATCACAGAATTTACAGGGTTGAGAGATAACTTCACACAGAAGTTATTACAGATATTCCAGGTATTTATTGCTTTATGTTTTTGATTCAATAAATTATACAGCTAGAGATCTGTGCTAGAGACATTTTCAGATCAGGGGTTGAAAACAGGGAAGTTGTGTTTAATTGGCGGCCGTACAAACCCCATACAGTTCCGTACAGATCAGCGCAGGGACCGACCTCGGCAGACAGAGAGTTTCCAGTGACCGACATCGGTCGACTAAAAACCGACGTCGGCAGGAAGCCGACCTGCAGTAACCGACGTCGGCAGTTTATCGACCGACGCCAACGACTGTGTGTTCGACACAGCACACCGAGACCTTCCAGAATTCAATTTTCACTTCCAGTTTTGCTAAGCCAGGGTTTTAAGACTGTATTTCATATTTATATGCATAAGAAAGGACTGCAATTGTAATAGTTTAGAAGGACAAGTGATAAGATCTGTAATTTGCTATTAAGAGACTATATTATTGTGATCCTTTTGAATTTATTCAACAGAGGTTATATCTTGTTCAGAGTTTTTTGTGTTGCTATATTGCCTGTTTGGAGGGGATATTACAGTGATATCAGAGCTAAATCCTGCCAGCCTGAGGGTGTATAGATCTTATGCAGCGACAAGAGTTGGGACCACACAAGTATAACACACGCAGTAGAGCCCTGCTTGAAGGTACCCAGTGGTTAGATCAGAGACCGATCATCATGAGTGACAGATGTGAGGGCAGCCCACCCAGGGGCCACATGTATGATGCTGAACAGGACACCAGAGAATTTCACCGTGCTATGATGACAAGCCAACAGCAGATGAATCAGACACTACAGGCACTTATGACTATGATAAGGGATATGAACGCCTCTGATGGACAGAACAGGAACCAAAGAGATGACAAGAGTGCTACGGTTAATCAGAGACCACAGCAGACTCACTCCAGAACAGCTGATAGACTTACACGTCTTACATTTGTTCAAGAAGAACCAGAGGCACCAGTAGAGGAGGCAGGGAATAACCCATTTGCAGATGTTTACATGGCTGCAAATGATGAGTGGGACTTATTACCTCCTCATGTTCAAGAGAGGACGAACTTTGATCGTTTTGTCAATCTTAGGAGAGAGCACTACATATTGGTTAGACAGTTAAGGAGGCCTAGAGTTCAGTTCAGTGAGTTGAAGAAGGCTACTGGTAAGCTTTCTTTGACTAATTTTGACGGCAGCGGCAAGATGACAGCTCAAGCTTGGGTTCATAAGCTTGACACCTTTTTGGCATTGAGACCAATGTCAGAGATAGAGGCCATCAAATATGCCACTTTGCACTTGGATGGAGTAGCACATGATTGGTGGTACCATGGTATGGTAACACTTCAGCATAATCAGGTAACAGAGTACCAGGACTTTATGGATAGATTGGGTGAGCGATTTGACAGGAAAGATCCCGAGGTTTACTTTCGAGATCTGGCACAGTTGAGACAAACAGGGAACTTGGAGTCCTTCATTAGTGAGTTTTAGAGATTGGCAATCATGGTGCCCAATATTTCAGAGCATAGATTGGTAGTTCTCTTCATGGAGGGATTGACAGAGCCATTGAGAGGTTGGATCAAAGCCTTTGATCCTCCTTCATTACAGGTAGCTATGAAGAAGGCACGTAATATGGAGATGGCAGCCCCATCCAATAAATCTAATTCCAGAGGTGCTTCTTCATTTAGAGACCATAATCACTCCCACGGGGATACAGAGAGACCGGGTTTTAACATAGATAAATTCGGGGTTAAAAATGATTCACAGGCCAATCCAGCAGCACCACCTTTGGATCGTGAGGTGCTTAATGATCTACGCAGGAAGAAGCTTTGCTTCTACTGCAAAGGTCCATATGATATCCAACACGATTGTCCTTTGAGGCCTAAGGGCAAGGCGAATCGTATGATGTGGATATATTATGAGGATTCAGATTCTGAGGATTCTGAACAGCATAACAGTTCTGAGAGGGCAGAGGCAGAGGCTTCAGGGCCTAATGCAGAGGCAGAGTTAGAGCTTCACCTACAGGAGGCACGCATATCCAGCATTCAGTCGGATGAGTCATTCAGACTCCGTGGAGTTTTGGCAGGGTAGAAGGTTATCACCCTTCTTGATACATGAGCCACACATAATTTCATAGATGCTAGATTTGTGGAGAAGCGTGGACTCACTACCGTAGATTTTGAGGGCATCAGTGTTAAGGTAGCCGATGGTCACACTCTTAAGTGTGAGCGTATGATTAGAGACCTCCCATTGCGCTTGAACAACTATGAGTTCAACGCTGATTATTATGTGGTAAACATGGGGGATATAGACTTAGTCTTGGGTATGAAGTGGCTTCATTCATTTGAGGAAGTTACTCTTCGTCTCAAGGACATGGTGGTTCTCTTTGAGGTTGATGGGACGACACACATTCTTAAGGCAATACGGGGCAGTAGCTTCAGATATATGTTTTTTCATCGGATGGAGGTACCTATACCACATAACATGATAGAGGGTGATGACGAGAGCACATTGGCACCAACACAGGAGAGGTATGAGGACGAGCTTGGTCTTGAGGTGAGTTCAGTTCAGGATTTGTCACATGTGGTGAGGACTCCACTTTCTGTTACAGTCGGGTCACAGGTTGATGATGATATGACTATGTCTAGCCTTTACAATCCAGTTTTAGATATAATTCAGGTAAGGAGTTTGCTTACTGATTTTCATTTATGGATTGGATGTTGGAGTGCTTATCTTAGTACTAGAGATGATGTGACGCCATTACATGAGAGTTGGGATGGACATGGCATGGGGTTCGTGTTAATTGACAGTGGTGGAGATCCTAACTACATTTGGGATCCAGGTGGGTTGATTGATTTGTCATTCAGTGATTGCTTGAGGGCAAGCAATTCCAGGAGGGGCGGATTGTCATGTCCCCTTTTCAATTGACATGTTCTGAGTTCATGGTTAGCCTATTATGCGACCTTCGTAGGCTAATAAGATGGATAGAGGGTCATAATGGACCTTGGCTTGACTTTGATTCACAGAATTTCTACATTTGATTTTCATTCAGGTTATTTCGGACACATTTGCCCTGAGCTCCTACTTTTTAGGGATATTTGGTATGCAGCGAAGCGCCTTTATTGTGGTATGGTTATGTCCGGAATTACTCCCTGATTCACTAGCTTCGATCGGTTCGTGGATCCGACATGTATTGAGGGAGATATTAATATTTGATTGATTTAATCAAATATTAATTATTTAGCCTATTTTTAAATCGAAACCCTAATTCTAATTTAAGAAACCCTAATTAGGGCAAGCATATCTTTTTGAGGGTATAAGAGTTTCTCATGGAGGCCATTGTTCATTAGCCATTGATTATTGATTATTGATTTTGAGAATTTCCTCTGTGAAGACTGAGCCTAGGGTTTCAAGATTCCATTTGCATTGGAGAACGTTCCCTCTTCAGTGTGTGCAATTAAGAGGCTGTGGAATATAAGTGGATCTATTGCCAAATCGAGAGATAGCTTCATCCAGAAGTTATCACAGAATTTACAGGGTTGAGAGATAACTTCACACAGAAGTTATTACAGATATTCCAGGTATTTATTGCTTTATGTTTTTGATTCAATAAATTATACAGCTAGAGATCTTCTGTGCTAGAGACATATTTACAGATCAGGGGTTGAAAACAGGGAAGTTGTGCTTAATTGGCGGCCGTACAAAGCCCGTACAGTTCCGTACAGATCAGCTCAGGGACCGACCTCGGCAGACAGAGAGTTTTCAGTGACCGACATCGGTCGACTAAAGACCGACGTCGACAGGAAGCTGACCTGCAGTAACCGACGTCTGCAGTTTATCGACCGATGCTGGCGACTGTGTGTTCGACACAGCACACCGAGACCTTCTAGAATTCAATTTTCACTTCCAGTTTTGCTAAGCCAGGGTTTTTAAGACTGTATTTCATATTTATATGCATAAGAAAGGACTGCAATTGTAATAGTTTAGAAGGACAAGTGATAAGATCTGTAATTTGCTATTAAGAGACTATATTATTGTGATCTTTCTGAATTTATTCAACAGAGGTTATATCTTGTTCAGAGTTTTTTGTGTTGCTATATTTCCTGTTTGGAGGGGATATTACATAATCACTGTTTTCTTTGAGCTCTAACAAAGGAAACAAAATGTCAGATTGCAGACATTACATTGCCAATGTGCGGAAGCTTCGGAAGCATCAATTGTATTGAGTGTAAGTGCACAGGGTTTAGGGTTTATGTTGTTTTGCACCTCATTGGGTGCCTAAGGGAAGTAAAGAATTTGTATAGATTAGGTTTGGGTTAGGTAGATTTGAATATTTTATTCGTTTGCTGTTGAGAACGCTGCGCAAGTGGGGCCGTGTAAACTGACTGTATATTGTCAGAGGTTTATTTTGGTCAGAGGGGGAGGGAGAGAGAAAATTAGCGGTTTTGTATTAGGGTTTGAGTTATAAGAAAAAAATTTATTAGACAATTTTTTCAGTGCGAGTTTTGAGTTTAAATCATGAACTATTGTTGAAATTAAATTATGAATAATTATTATGTTTTCTTGTTTGTTTTGTGGTTAAAACAGTTCGTCTTTAATGCGCGTAGCTAGGTACGTACCGTATGAATGTTTTTTCTGAAAGTGAGGCCTTTAAAGAACACATAAAGAACGTTTAAACATCATTTTTGATAATGTACCTGACGATGGATTATTTGCTAAACAATTTACAGACATAACTGGCAGCCTGTCAGTACGGTGACCAGGAAAAAGCATGCAATGCAGCAGCCTGTGAATTTTATTAACGAATAATACTCTGTCGAGCTATCAACATGCAGATGTGCTCTAAGGGAAAGGTCCAATTATCGAATTGGGCTTTTATTAATGTGTTTTATTCATGGAATATATTGATGTGTATAAATATTAAAGTATGTTAAAATTTGAATATGTAGTGTTTAATATTTGTTCAGCATTTATTTTATAAAATTAAAAGTAATTAATTATATTTTGACAAGTAAGATTCAAGTATTGATATTTTAATGGGTATTTTAAAGGTTAAATTTTGGTCATAAGTTTAAAAAGTGCATTTTATAATTTTGTGATAAAATCAATTATATTATAAAATATATAATGTGTTAGACCTTTGAAACTTTAGTCATAAGTAGTTAAGATGATATATTAAAATGGATAATTTTTTTGAAATCTAATGTGTTGTTATGGTTTAAGGTGTTCGGTTAGTGGGACCTTTCCTTTAAAGGTTAAGTTTTGTATTGAAGTTTTGCCGATGTTTTCTAAAAAATTATGTAAAATAATCATTACATTTTTCTCCATAAAAGATATCTAAATAAAATAAAATTTAATTATTAATATTTTGGAATTTTATTTAAAATGTTTAAAATTGTAAACATAATTTTTAGTAAAAATGTATTTTTTAATTAAGAAAAGAATATTGTTTAATAATATTTTTCTATATTTTGTAATATTAAAATCTATATAAATAATTAAAATTTTTAATTTTTGTTAAAAAAAACTATTAATATAATTTTTTTTAATGTTTGAAATTTTATATTATTTAATAATGTAAAATAGAAATGACCTAAGATTTATTAATTTTAGTAATACTTAGTAGTGTTAATATTACTTTATAAATATGTATTTTTCTAAAAATACAATCTTAGTAAATAAGGAGCAAAGAAGTTTTTAGGAGAAAAGTTTAGCGCATATTCTAGAATTTTTAAATAGATTAACTTCTCTTTTCAGTTTCTTAAGTACCATTATCTTTTAGACGGTTGTATAAGGTATTTAAGTATAGTAAAATGCAATGCAGTTCATGTGGAATGATATGGTATAAAATTTTGACATAATTATTTCATAAATAAAATTAGGTATTGATAGCAATCGCATAATTTCTATTTACAATTAAATTGATTTGAATTTTTATTGATTTTTTCGATAATAAAAGAGGTAATTAGATTATTAAATTTTTTTGTGTTTAAGTTTTTAAATTTAATTTTTATTATAATAATATTTTATTTTAAATAAGTATATTTTAATAATTATAATATTATTATAATAATTAGCATATTTATCTTTAAATAAATATATGTAAAATACATATATTTATATTATGCTATATTTTGATCTTTAAAATAGTATCTTTCAGACATCTTTTACATCTATTTATTTAAAATATGTATGTTAGTTATTTAAAAATAGAGATGATATTTATATAACTAAGAGGACCCAAAAAAATTACTATTTATCAAAATAAATTTAAAATGAATAAATAATATATAATGTATAACAACTTTAATATAATCTATATAAAATTAAAATTATTAGACAAGATTTAATTGTTATGGTCACTTTAATATTACTAATTATCAAAACAAAGTTTGAAAAAATATCTAACATATAATACTTTTTATGTAATTTATATAAAGTTGATTTTATTTAAGATTGATTATATAAAATTTAGTTATATAAAAATAATTTGATATGAGAAATTATGTAAAATTTATTTCATATAAATAAAATATATAAAAAAACTATTTTAATTGGGTATAAAAATGAATATAATATTTATATATATAAACAAGAGTTGTGAAATGGTTTTAGTATCTGCTCTTAATCATAAAAGTGTTTTGTTTATTTTAATGCATGTAGTAGTATTGTTAAGGTATTAGGCTAAGTATTTGTAACGATTTTTTTAGGTGTTCACATAAAACAAAAATGTTTTGTCGATATAATTTTTGTTTGATGGTCATTGTATGTTTGTAGTTTCAATTTCAATCAATTTTGGAGCAGAGATCTCGACAAGTGTCACCCTACGAAGTTCAATTGAAATGAAGAGAAAGGCCATGTATAAAATGGCCCTGAGTCTCGAAGGCCCATGATGACATCATATGACACCATTACAAGCAGTCTTATGATCATGTCAAGTGGCATGACCGTGTTCAATCCTAGAAAGTCTAAAATGCACGGACATGATGACATCAACACTGTATTGAATTTAATGGTAGTAAATATTAAATTTATATTAATATATAATATGATGAAATGCATAACCCATTTAAAATATAAATATAAATAAAAATTAATTTTTTTGATGTGTTTTAAGTGATTATTTTTACATATTAAAAGTGGATACATTTTATTTAATGGGTAGAAAAATATATTTATTTCAATATATTTATTTTAACTTATGAGCCAAATTTCATTATATCAAATACAATTAAAATTTTGACAAATTAACAAATTCATTTTCCTAAAATACAATTCATTTTTTATACATATTTAAAATATAATATCAAATGTAAAATGATGTCAATTACATTCAAATTGTCATTCTCATTGTCCCCTCCTCTATACTTTAAAATTATAGCTAATTTTTAATTCTTACAATTAATGATTAGACAATGTCATTTTTTTAATTTTTATTAATTGAAATTTCTCTATTTTTCTAAAAAATAATTATATCACTATAAATAAAAAATTAGATAAATAATAATTTTTGAATTTTCTAATTTTAAAATTACTTTTATTACTTAAAAAATTTAAAAAATAAATTTATTTTAAAAAAATGAATTTATTTTTACTTTGTACATTTCTATAAAGTGATTCCAATAATACTTATTTGAAATAGATACTAATAATATATAAAATTAAATATTAATATGAGATTGAATTTACTAGGGTGCTGATTTAATTAAATATAATTAATTTGATGTAAGAAAAATATATAAGACAAAGTTCATATAAAATTAAATATACGAAAATTGAAGAGAGTAAAAGACACCACTCAAGAGTTAATTTGACATTGAATCCACTAAAGACACAATTGAGGACTTAATTTGACATACATAGTAAACAACCCTATTTTGGTGTAAGGCAACCGTGAAGAGTTTTTAAAGGGGCCCTTTCATCATAGTATTTTGGGGACAATGTTGATTTCATTGTTTTAGGTAGGTACGTAAAATCAGTAAATTTAGGGTAGAATTATTAATTTGATTTTATATGGATGATTTGATAAATTATATTTTGTATGGATTATAGAAATATAAAATATTTATAATTAATAAGTTTAGATAATTTATTATATAATTATATTGAAGAAATAGTTTATGTAAATGTGTTCTTAATTATTTTAAAAAAGAAAAAGAAAATTATTAATAATAATTGTTGAGAGGTTGTTATATACATATATTAAGTGGAGGAAGTGGTTTAAAGTATTCTAATTTTTTTTATAAACATTGAGTAATCATTTTAAAATATTTATAATAAAAATAATTTTGTAATATAAAATATTATAATTATATATATAATTTATAAAAAATAATATTTAAAATCTATATATTTTTATTTATAAAAATAATTTCTTATTTTTTTATTTTTAAATTTATATTTAATAAAATATTTAGAGAAACTTCTCATCTCTTTTTTTAACACTTGATTTAAACATTTAAAAAATATATATATATCCCTCTCATTATTAAAAAAAAAAAAAAAAAAAAAAACAATTTTATTATTATTATATTTATCATTTTTTTATAAACTTCCTTATTTTTAATAAGAGCCCGAACCTCATCCATAAAAGCCCTTCCCAGAGAAACTCATAATTAGATTAAATAATTAATAGTTGATAATCTCTAGCAACGAAGTATTGAATGGAAAGTTTGCTCCCATGCATTTACTATATGTCATAATGAGTCAGTTGTTCCACGATACTAAAAATTTGGAATTATTGGCAAATAAATCTCAAATCTAAAGCTTTATTTAGGTGATATATCCAACTCATGTGAATGTTCGATGTTTTTCATGATTAAAATTTTGGAAATATTGGCGGATAGAAAAAACAAAAAGGCATGGAAAAATATTAAAAAATTCAAACGAATGGGTTAGAAGGAAAAAAAAAAAACAAAAAGGTATGGAAAAATATTTAAAAAATCAAACGAATGGGTTGAAAGTTGTGAATTGTCCATCTGCATTTATTTCACATTGTATTATGTATGCGCGATTCGTTTAAATTAGTTGTTATTGATTTATTATGATGGTTTTTAAATTTTTTTTAAAAAAAATATATTTTTGTGTGATTTTTATATTAATGTTGTTAAGGTCAATTGTACATATATTTGATTGTGCAATTTTTTTAATTGAATGGATTCATCCCAAAAAAAATTTATCTTTTTCGTTTCTAATCATTGGAAGTCGGTTATATATGTAAATCTTTCTAAAGTTTGAATTCAAGTTATTTATAAAAAGACAATTGATTAGATTCATTTAATCATCAAGTACAACCAATTCATTTATATAATTCTTAGCAAGCATTTTGTTGGAGCAAAGGAGCCCTTTATTAAAATTATCTTTGGTATACAATTTATATTTATCAACCCGTAATTTCTATGTTATCTTTGAGCACTCACAAATTAAAAAGGACAAAGGGCTAACAATAACACTATCTACATAAACACCCAAGCAAAATCCTTATCCTTTCTAGATTTACAAGATTTATTGATTTAAAGAAGACATGAGTCAAAGCATGAAAATTCAAAAGAAGATGCAAAAAATTAAACACAAGGATGCAAGGTCAACTATTCATATTTTGGCTTCGCATATTCTAACCAAGATGGTCCATACATTCTTGACAGTGATCAGGACCAACTATACAATTTTGATGGTTTGCTCTTTCTAATTCATATATGAGAGGCACTAAGTCTTGGACATTTGTGCATGTGCATGGAAAGGTTCATATTGTGACAAAAAAAATTTAAACAAGCCAAAAGCTTTCTATCTCCTTACATGCTTGATTGAGACATTAATTAGGTATTAATCTTTTTATTTGTAGGTTTTATGATGCTTAATTAGAGGTAGGCATATTTGTGTGCATAGACACCTAATTTTGCATGATGCAACTTCATGCACAAGTTTCAAATAAAATTTATAATTTACATCTACATACACTTACAGATTCTACATTTATCAATGGGGACATGATACAAAGTCATGCACACTATGTTATTTTTATAAATTTTATTACTATTTGGTATCTACAAACATGGTAGGAGCATGGATGTTCTTCATTTTCTTTTGTTCATGAATTAAGGAACAAAGTTACAATTGAATCTACAAGTCATTTGTAGTGGTTGATTCACTTAAAGTGCATATTGTATAACTTAGAGGTTCAATGCCCTCTAGCATTATATATGTGAATCCATGACATGTGCCCCCATAATCTGTGTCAATGACTGAATTTTGAACCATTTAGTAACTTTTGCAATTGTATTTTTTACCAAAATTTATTTTTGATTTTGGCAAGGCTTATCTCATGTTTGAAAACTCCATTGAAATACCCCATTTTGAGGTGAGGGAATTGATTTTGAAAGCCACCTATCTCAAAATAAAATTAACTATAACATGTATAGTAAGATGTAATCATTGAATGATATAGTATATGTGAACATTATGTTAGCATAATAAGATATATGAAATTTGAATATATGTATGTGACATAAGAGACAAGGCCTATATAAATTTATCAAATGAATCCCATAGTAATAGAATGTAGAGTTAGTATCATATACATTAGTTAGTGCAGGATATGGATCAAGACACTCATCAAACTCAACAAGCTCGATAAATAAACAACACAACAAGTATAATGTCTATAATAAGGACAAGGTCCACACACAAGAGACATGTTCAAATATCACATAATAAAATATGCACATACAGGGTCAAGGGCCATACATGAAGTACATGAATAATGTCACAAACAAGCGATATGTTCAAATTTTACACAAAACATAGGGCCAAGGGCCAATAGAATGTCAGAAATCTAGAACAACAAACATGCTCTGATACCACTTGTCAGGATGCGAAACACCGGAAGCATACAATTGATTACCAAACTTCAAGCAACTTAATATGCGGAAATAACCAGATTCACCAAGTAACTAGAATTCAGAATAACACAGCATATGAGTTCCTCCTGACCGACGCCGGTACCTGTGTTCGCCTGTGAGTGATGACTTTTTACCCGCGGCTTCTTTGAATCAAATCCCATGTCCAAACTGCTCTGCTCAGAAGTATCCAGCCTCATCCACTGAACTCTGTCCGCCATCTCCTCCAAGAACACCAAGGCTTTCCAGTTCTTAAGCCTATCAAATATATCTGTCTTCCGCTTAAGAACATGCATCTCCTTCCTACTCATGTGACCAAGCCTACGAAGCCACGCCTCCGCAATAGAAGAAGAATCAGTAATATCAACAAGTAGATAAAGTATACCTGTTTTCTTACCACCAGCTAATTCAAGTGCTACCGCTGTGAGAGTTTTTGTGCATCTCTCATCACCCAATCTTTCTGAAGAAATTAGCCATATCTCCAAACCTGGGACTTGCATGACCTTCATCAACACCTGTGTGTTGGCCGTCTGCAATTTCAGCTTCACTTCCCCTTTGCCAATTCTTTGGCAAGGCTTACCAGCTCCTCTACCTGGGGCTGCATGGAAAGAGGCAACCGAATCTTTTATCCAAGATTCAACTTTATCCAAGAAACCTGCAAACACATCCTGTGCAACAACACCTGCTACATCTGTATCTTCAGTTTCTTCATGCTGATCTGTTACCAACCAACAATCTTCTTTTACCTGCTCTTTCTTTCCATCGGACCGTGAGTAACCGTCTGTGCTTTTCAACTCCTCCATTCTTAGCTTACTTTGATCTGCCGTTGCTCTACTCCCACTCAATCAGAAACCCCTGAGAGTGCCCTGTAACCAAAACACAACCTGCTTCCTGCAACCTTAGCTCTGATACCACTTGTCAGGAATCTAGAACAACAAACATGCTCTGATACCACTTGTCAGGATGCGAAACACCAAAAGCATACAATTGATTACCAAACTTCAAGCAACTTAATATGCGGAAATAACCAGATTCACCAAGTAACTAGAATTCAGAATAACACAGCATATGAGAGACAATACACAACTTGTATTAACACTTTATACAGAAAAGAATACAATAAAGAAGATGCCACTTCTTCTCCACCACCTTACAGAGGTTTCCCACACCTCAAGTGAACAGTAATTCTTCTCTCCAAAGCTCTCCCTCTCACAGGTCCCAACAGCCAACTCAAATACAGAGTTGGTGTTCACCTCCCGTGATCCACGCACACCACAAGTGCTCCACGCACTCCATAAGCACTCCACGTGCTCCACAAGTACTCAAGGTACTTCAAGTAGATCTCCCATGAACCTACAATAACCTGCAATTCAACAGACCATACTTATGGAAGGAACTCCCTTGCCTTCCTCTTGCTCTATCCGAGTACACACCTGTACTCCAAGTAGATCCTGCCTGATACTGCTCCCTGTTGTGTTGCTGTCTATATGACCTTGCACACCTGCAAATCAAACAACGGTTCTGCTCACCTGTGAACCTCGACCTTGCACACACATACACCTGCAGATCAACGATCTTACTTACCATGTAGATCTCCTATATAGGCCATGCAACTGTGACCAAGATCCTACACTCCTGAAGAACCCAGCTGGCTCTCCAATCCAGCACCAACACACCTGGTACTGAGGCACTAGGAGGAACGCACCATTGCTCTACCTCACACACAGAAGGAGCTTATAATTATGCTCTCTTACTCCCTAGCACACTTTTCCAATACAACCATGAGTCTATTATATAGATCTCATCCAAACAATAATTAGACATCTAATTACAATAATTAGATCCGCAGCTATGAGTCTAAAATTAGCACTCATCATGCAAACACTTGGTTCGTTAGCTAACTGTCTGTAATTAGCTCGCAGTCGAACCACACAGGCGACCGACGTCGGTCCCTGTCTGCCTGGAGGTGACCGACGTCGGCCGATATATGACCGACGTCGGTTGCTTCCCTTTGCTATCCTGCCGACGTCGGCTGATCAGACCGACCCCAGCTTCTCTGCAACTCAGCAACCTTCAGCAACCTCCTCTCCTGTTTATATCAGTGAAGCTTTTAGCTCCACAATCCTAACAATCTCCCACTTGGAGATAAACAGCTGCACTGTACCTGTACCTGTACTCCGTCTAATCTGTTTCCTGGTTTGTATCCCTCTTCAAGCTCCCACCTGAAGACAACCCACCACACAACCTGTGATGTACCTCCTGTCATCCGAGTACCTACCACATCCGAACCTACAACACCATGTAGTGAAGTCCTGACCCTGCATAGCAGCACCTGCTGTCGATCCCTCTCAGAAACCTGAGAACCCACTTCCCTGAATTGGCTCCTAACTCTGACAGCTCCCACTGCATGGGAATACTCAGGTCTATACCAGACCTCATGTGATTTCAAACACTGTACCTGTCCAGCCCTTAGTGTGCTTCAGTTCTGCATCCCGAACCTCGCCAACACCTGATTCACATCAGCTCCCACTCGAGACAAAATCAACCTGTGATCTCCATGCCTCCCATGTCAAAGAATTCCGCTGCTCCAAACTCCTCATGACATGCCACTGAACTAATCTTACCCTTAGCTCAGCAAAACCCTGTATGTACACCCCTGCTAGCTAGCATACTATCCACATACAGCAACAGAATGATGTTGCAATCATCATCCCCCTGGTAGGTCAAACCACAGTAGTTACCATGACATTGACTGAACCCATGCTTCGTCCTCCACCTGTCAAACCCTGTACCACTGTCCTGCAGCTACCTCAAGACCATATGCCTGGTCTTCCATCTCACGTATCCGTTCTCTCTATTCTTCTACTAAGGAATCCATTCGTCTCTGTGCTTACATCCAGCTGGCAAACCTACCAAAAACTCCCGTCTGGTTCTGCATTATAACCCTGCCTAGCTCACCCCTGTTTCCTAGATCCTTCTTGCTCTATAATTAGCAACAAGTATGAAGAAGAGGAACACGAATTTGAGGGCCTACTTACGCCTTCAGTCCTCTGTATGGGTGTTTGAGACTCCTTGACAGCATGCTGTCCACCCAAAATTCGTTACAGTGACCAACCTCAGTCACTCCACAGTCTGCATCCGACCGACGTCGGTTCCATGCATATGTACCTGACTACCAACCTGCCAGCACTGGTGTCCCTTCTACCGACGTCGGTCCTCCTGACCGACATCGGTCTTACATACTGCCGACGTCGGTCCCATGACCGACGTCGGTCTTACTCTGCCCGACATCGCCGGCTTCGGTCTGCACATGACCGACATCGGCACCTGTCTGTTCGACGCCGGTTCCTCCTGACCGACGCCGGTACCTGTGTTCGCCTGTGAGTGATGACTTTTTACCCGCGAGCTTCTTTGAATCAAATCCCATGTCCAAACTGCTCTGCTCAGAAGTATCCAGCCTCATCCACTGAACTCTGTCCGCCATCTCCTCCAAGAACACCAAGGCTTTCCAGTTCTTAAGCCTATCAAATATATCTGTCTTCCGCTTAAGAACATGCATCTCCTTCCTACTCATGTGACCAAGCCTACGAAGCCACGTCTCCGCAATAGAAGAAGAATCAGTAATATAAACAAGTAGATAAAGTATACCTGTTTTCTTACCACCAGCTAATTCAAGTGCTACCGCTGTGAGAGTTTTTGTGCATCTCTCATCACCCAATCTTTCTGAAGAAATTAGCCATATCTCCAAACCTGGGACCTGCATGACCTTCATCAACACCTGTGTGTTGGCCGTCTGCAATTTCAGCTTCACTTCCCCTTTGCCAATTCTTTGGCAAGGCTTACCAGCTCCTCTACCTGGGGCTGCATGGAAAGAGGCAACCGAATCTTTTATCCAAGATTCAACTTTATCCAAGAAACCTACAAACACATCCTGTGCAACAACACCTGCTACATCTGTATCTTCAGTTTCTTCATGCTGATCTATTACCAACCAACAATCTTCTTTTACCTGCTCTTTCTTTCCATCGGACCGTGAGTAACCGTCTGTGCTTTTCAACTCCTCCATTCTTAGCTTACTTTGATCTGCCATTGCTCTACTCCCACTCAATCAGAAACCCCTGAGAGTGCCCTGTAACCAAAACACAACCTGCTTCCTGCAACCTTAGCTCTGATACCACTTGTCAGGAATCTAGAACAACAAACATGCTCTGATACCACTTTTCAGGATGCGAAACACCAGAAGCATACAATTGATTACCAAACTTTAAGCAACTTAATATGCAGAAATAACCAGATTCACCAAGTAACTAGAATTCAGAATAACACAGCATATGAGAGACAATACACAACTTGTATTAACACTTTATACATAAAAGAATACAATAAAGAAGATGCCACTTCTTCTCCACCACCTTACAGAGGTTTCCCACACCTCAAGTGAACAGTAATTCTTCTCCCCAAAGCTCTCCCTCTCACAGGTCCCAACAGCCAACTCAAATACAGAGTTGGTGTTCACCTCCCGTGCTCCACGCACACCACAAGTGCTCCACGCACTCCACAAGCACTCCACGTGCTCCACAAGTACTCAAGGTACTTCAAGTAGATCTCCCATGAACCTATAACAACCTGCAATTCAACAGACCATACTTATGGAAGGAACTCCCTTGCCTTCCTCTTGCTCTATCCGAGTACACACCTGTACTCCAAGTAGATCCTTCCTGATACTGCTCCCTGTTGTGTTGCTGTCTATATGACCTTGCACACCTGCAAATCAAACAACGGTTCTGCTCACCTGTGAACCTTGACCTTGCACACACATACACCTGTAGATCAACGATCTTACTTACCATGTAGATCTCCTATATAGGCCATGCAACTGTGACCAAGATCCTACACTCCTGAAGAACCCAGCTGGCTCTCCAATCCAACACCAACACACCTGGTACTGAGGCACTAGGAGGAACACACCATTGCTCTACCTCACACACAGAAGGAGCTTATAATTATGCTCTCTTACTCCCTAGCACACTTTTCCAATACAACCATGAGTCTATTATATAGATCTCATCCAAACAATAATTAGACATCTAATTACAATAATTAGATCCGCAGCTATGAGTCTAAAATTAGCACTCATCATGCAAACACTTGGTTCGTTAGTTAACTGTCCGTAATTAGCTCGCAGTCGAACCACACAGGCGACCGACATCGGTCCCTGTCTGCCTGGAGGTGACCGACGTCGGCCGATATATGACCGACGTCGGTTGCTTCCCTTTGCTATCCTACCGACATCGGCTGATTAGACCGACCCAGCTTCTCTGCAACTCAGCAACCTTCAGCAACCTCCTCTCCTGTTTGCATCAGTGAAGCTTTTAGCTCCACAATCCTAACAATCTCCCACTTAGAGATAAATAGCTGCACTGTACCTGTACCTGTACTCCGTCTAATCTATTTCCTGGTTTGTATCCCTCTTCAAGCTCCCACCTGAAGACAACCCACCACACAACCTGTGATGTACCTCCTATCATCCGAGTACCTGCCACATCTGAACCTACAACACCATGTAGTGAAGTCCTGACCCTGCATAGCAGCACCTGCTGCCGGTCCCTCTCAGAAATATGAGAACCCACTTCCCCGAATTGGCTCCTAACTCTGACAGCTCCCACTGCATGGGAATACTCAGGTCTATACCAGACCTCATGTGATTTCGAACACTGTACCTGTCCAGCCCTTAGTGTGCTTCGATTCTGCATCCCAAACCTCGCCAACACCTGATTCACATCAGCTCCCACTCGAGACAAAATCAACCTGTGATCTCCATGCCTCCCATGTCAAAGAATTCCGCTGCTCCAAACTCCTCATGACATGCCACTGAACTAATCTTACCCTTAGCTCAGCAAAACCCTGTATGTACACCCCTGCTAGCTAGCATACTATCCACATACAGCAACAGAATGATGTTGCAATCATCATCCCCCTGGTAGGTCAAACCACAGTAGTTACCATGACATTGACTGAAGCCATGCTTCGTCCTCCACCTGTCAAACCCTGTACCACTGTCCTGCAGCTACCTCAAGACCATATGCCTGGTCTTCCGTCTCACGTATCCGTTCTCTCTATTCTTCTACTAAGGAATCTATTCGTCTCTGTGCTTACATCCAGCTGGCAAACCTACCAAAAACTCCCGTCTGGTTCTGCATTATAACCCTGCCTAGCTCACCCCTGTTTCCTGGATCCTTCCTGCTCTATAATCAGCAACAAGTATGAAGAAGAAGAACATGAATTTGAGGGCCTACTTACGCCTTCAGTCCTCTGTATGGGTGTTTGAGACTCCTTGACAGCATGCTGTCCACCCAAAATTCGTTACAGTGACCGACCTCGGTCACTCCACAGTCTGCATCCGACCGACGTCGGTTCCATGCATATGTACCTGACTACCAACCTGCCAGCGCTGGTGTCCCTTCTACCGACGTCGGTCCTCCTGACCGACATTGGTCTTACATACTGCCGACGTCGGTCTTACTCTGGCCGACATCGCCGGCTTCGGTCTGCACATGATCGACATCGGCACCTGTCTGTTCGACGCCGGTTCCTCCTGACCGACGCCGGTACCTGTGTTCGCCTGTGAGTGATGACTTTTTACCCGCGAGCTTCTTTGAATCAAATCCCATGTCCAAACTGCTCTGCTCAGAAGTATCCAGCCTCATCCACTGAACTCTGTCCGCCATCTCCTCCAAGAACACCAAGGCTTTCCAGTTCTTAAGCCTATCAAATATATCTGTCTTCCGCTTAAGAACATGCATCTCCTTCCTACTCATGTGACCAAGCCTACGAAGCCACGTCTCCGCAATAGAAGAAGAATCAGTAATATAAATAAGTAGATAAAGTATACCTATTTTCTTACCACCAGCTAATTCAAGTGCTACCGCTGTGAGAGTTTTTGTGCATCTCTCATCACCCAATCTTTCTGAAGAAATTAGCCATATCTCCAAACCTGGGACCTGCATGACCTTCATCAACACCTGTGTGTTGGCCGTCTGCAATTTCAGCTTCACTTCCCCTTTGCCAATTCTTTGGCAAGGCTTACCAGCTCCTCTACCTGGGGCTGCATGGAAAGAGGCAACCGAATCTTTTATCCAAGATTCAACTTTATCCAAGAAACCTGCAAACACATCTTGTGCAACAACACCTGCTACATCTGTATCTTCAGTTTCTTCATGCTGATCTGTTACCAACCAACAATCTTCTTTTACTTGCTCTTTCTTTTCATCGGACCGTGAGTAACCGTCTATGCTTTTCAACTCCTCCATTCTTAGCTTACTTTGATCTACCGTTGCTCTACTCCCACTCAATCAGAAACCCCTGAGAGTGCCCTGTAACCAAAACACAACCTGCTTCCTGCAACCTTAGCTCTGATACCACTTGTCAGGAATCTAGAACAATAAACATTCTCTGATACCACTTGTCAGGATGCGAAACACCAAAAGCATACAATTGATTACCAAACTTCAAGCAACTTAATATGCGAAAATAACCAGATTCACCAAGTAACTAGAATTCAAAATAACACAGCATATGAGAGACAATACACAACTTGTATTAACACTTTATACAGAAAAGAATACAATAAAGAAGATGCCACTTCTTCTCCACCACCTTACAGAGGTTTTCCACACCTCAAGTGAACAGTAATTCTTCTCCCCAAAGCTCTCCCTCTCATAGGTCCCAACAGCCAACTCAAATACAGAGTTGGTGTTCACCTCCCGTGCTCCACGCACACCACAAGTGCTCCACGCACTCCACAAGCACTTGACGTGCTCCACAAGTACTCAAGGTACTTCAAGTAGATCTCCCATGAACCTGCAACAACCTGCAATTCAATAGACCATACTTATGGAAGGAACTCCCTTGCCTTCCTCTTGCTCTATCCGAGTACACACCTGTACTCCAAGTAGATCCTTCCTGATACTGCTCCCTGTTGTGTTGCTGTCTATATGACCTTGCACACCTGCAAATCAAACAACGGTTCTGCTCACCTGTGAACCTCGACCTTGCACACACATACACCTGCAGATCAATGATCTTACTTACCATGTAGATCTCCTATATAGGCCATGCAACTGTGACCAAGATCCTACACTCCTGAAGAACCCAGCTGGCTCTCCAATCCAGCACCAACACACCTGGTACTAAGGCACTAGGAGGAACGCACCATTGCTCTACCTCACACACAGAAGGAGCTTATAATTATGCTCTCTTACTCCCTAGCACACTTTTCCAATACAACCATGAGTCTATTATATAGATCTCATCCAAATAATAATTAGACATCTAATTACAATAATTAGATCCGCAGCTATGAGTCTAAAATTAGCACTCATCATGCAAACACTTGGTTCGTTAGTTAACTGTCCGTAATTAGCTCGCAGTCGAACCACACAGGCGACCGACATCGGTCCCTGTCTGCCTGGAGGTGACCGACGTCGGCCGATATATGACCGACGTCGGTTGCTTCCCTTTGCTATCCTACCGACATCGGCTGATTAGACCGACCCAGCTTCTCTGCAACTCAGCAACCTTCAGCAACCTCCTCTCCTGTTTGCATCAGTGAAGCTTTTAGCTCCACAATCCTAACAATCTCCCACTTAGAGATAAATAGCTGCACTGTACCTGTACCTGTACTCCGTCTAATCTATTTCCTGGTTTGTATCCCTCTTCAAGCTCCCACCTGAAGACAACCCACCACACAACCTGTGATGTACCTCCTATCATCCGAGTACCTGCCACATCTGAACCTACAACACCATGTAGTGAAGTCCTGACCCTGCATAGCAGCACCTGCTGCCGGTCCCTCTCAGAAATATGAGAACCCACTTCCCCGAATTGGCTCCTAACTCTGACAGCTCCCACTGCATGGGAATACTCAGGTCTATACCAGACCTCATGTGATTTCGAACACTGTACCTGTCCAGCCCTTAGTGTGCTTCGGTTCTGCATCTCGAACCTCGCCAACACCTGATTCACATCAGCTCCCACTCGAGACAAAATCAACCTGTGATCTCCATGCCTCCCATGTCAAAGAATTCCGCTGCTCCAAACTCCTCATGACATGCCACTGAACTAATCTTACCCTTAGCTCAGCAAAACCCTGTATGTACACCCTTGCTAGCTAGCATACTATCCACATACAGCAACAGAATGATGTTGCAATCATCATCCCCCTGGTAGGTCAAACCACAGTAGTTACCATGATATTGACTGAAGCCATGCTTCGTCCTCCACCTGTCAAACCCTGTACCACTGTCCTGCAGCTACCTCAAGACCATATGCCTGGTCTTCCGTCTCACGTATCTGTTCTCTCTATTCTTCTACTAAGGAATCCATTCGTCTCTGTGCTTACATCCAGCTGGCAAACCTACCAAAAACTCCCGTCTGGTTCTGCATTATAACCCTTCCTAGCTCACCCCTGTTTCCTGGATCCTTCCTGCTCTATAATCAGCAACAAGTATGAAGAAGAGGAACACGAATTTGAGGGCCTACTTACGCCTTCAGTCCTCTGTATGGGTGTTTGAGACTCCTTGACAGCATGCTGTCCACCCAAAATTCGTTACAGTGACCGACCTCAGTCACTCCACAGTCTGCATCCGACCGACGTCGGTTCCATGCATCTGTACCTGACTACCAACCTGCCAGCGCTGGTGTCCCTTCTACCGACGTCGGTCCTCCTGACCGACATCGGTCTTACATACTGCCGACGTCGGTCCCATGACCGACGTCGGTCTTACTCTGCCCGACATCGCCGGCTTCGGTCTGCACATGACCGACATCGGCACCTGTCTGTTCGACGCCGATTCCTCCTGACCGACGTCGGTACCTGTGTTCGCCTGTGAGTGATGACTTTTTACCCGCAAGCTTCTTTGAATCAAATCCCATGTCCAAACTGCTCTGCGCAGAAGTATCCAGCATCATCCACTGAACTCTGTCCGCCATCTCCTCCAAGAACACCAAGGCTTTCCAGTTCTTAAGCCTATCAAATATATCTGTCTTCCACTTAAGAACATGCATCTCCTTCCTACTCATGTGACCAAGCCTACGAAGCCACGTCTCTGCAATAGAAGAAGAATCAGTAATATAAACAAGTAGATAAAGCATACCTGTTTTCTTACCACTAGCTAATTCAAGTGCTACCGCTGTGAGAGTTTTTGTGCATCTCTCATCACCCAATCTTTCTGAAGAAATTAGCCATATCTCCAAACCTGGGACTTGCATGACCTTCATCAACACCTGTGTGTTGGCCGTCTGCAATTTCAGCTTCACTTCCCCTTTGCCAATTCTTTGGCAAGGCTTACCAGCTCCTCTACCTGGGGCTGCATGGAAAGAGGCAACCGAATCTTTTATCCAAGATTCAACTTTATCCAAGAAACCTGCAAACACATCCTGTGCAACAACACCTGCTACATCTGTATCTTTAGTTTCTTCATGCTGATCTGTTACCAACCAACAATCTTCTTTTACCTGCTCTTTCTTTCCATCGGACCGTGAGTAACCGTCTGTGCTTTTCAACTCCTCCATTCTTAGCTTACTTTGATCTGCCGTTGCTCTACTCCCACTCAATTAGAAACCCCTGAGAGTGCCCTGTAACCAAAACACAACCTGCTTCCTACAACTTTAGCTCTGATACCACTTGTCAGGAATCTAGAACAACAAACATGCTCTGATACCACTTGTCAGGATGCGAAACACCAGAAGCATACAATTGATTACCAAACTTCAAGCAACTTAATATGCGGAAATAACCAGATTCACCAAGTAACTAGAATTCAGAATAACACAGCATATGAAAGACAATACACAACTTGTATTAACACTTTATACAGAAAAGAATACAATAAAGAAGATGCCACTTCTTCTCCACCACCTTACAGAGGTTTCCCACACCTCAAGTGAACAGTAATTCTTCTCCCCAAAGCTCTCCCTCTCACAGGTCCCAACAGCCAACTCAAATACAGAGTTGGTGTTCACCTCCCGTGCTCCACACACACCACAAGTGCTCCACGCACTCCACAAGCACTCCACGTGCTCCACAAGTACTCAAGGTAATTCAAGTAGATCTCCCATGAACCTGCAACAACCTGCAATTCAACAGACCATACTTATGGAAGGAACTCCCTTGCCTTCCTCTTGCTCTATCCGAGTACACACCTGTACTCCAAGTAGATCCTGCCTGATACTGCTCCCTGTTGTGTTGCTGTCTATATGACCTTGCACACCTGCAAATCAAACAACGGTTCTGCTCACCTGTGAACCTCGACCTTGCACACACATACACCTGCAGATCAACGATCTTACTTACCATGTAGATCTCCTGTATAGGCCATGCAACTGTGATCAAGATCCTACACTCCTGAAGAACCCAGCTGGCTCTCCAATCCAACACCAACACACCTGGTACTGAGGCACTAGGAGGAACGCACCATTGCTCTACCTCACACACAGAAGGAGCTTATAATTATGCTCTCTTACTCCCTAGTACACTTTTCCAATACAACCATGAGTCTATTATATAGATCTCATCCAAACAATAATTAGACATCTAATTACAATAATTAGATCCGCAGCTATGAGTCTAAAATTAGCACTCATCATGCAAACACTTGGTTCGTTAGCTAACTGTCCATAATTAGCTCGCAGTCGAACCACACAGGCGACCGACGTTGGTTGCTTCCCTTTGCTATCCTGCCGACATCGGCTGATCAGACCGACCCCAGCTTCTCTGCAACTCAGCAACCTTCAGCAACCTCCTCTCCTGTTTGCATCAGTGAAGCTTTTAGCTCCACAATCCTAACATAGAAAAGGACATGAATAATGTCGTAAATAAAAGACATGTTCAAATGTCACATAAAGCATATGTCAAGGGCCAATAACAAACTACATGTTCAAATGTCACACATACCAAACAAGATCTTATAAAAAATAGACAAGTAAGATCTAATCTACTATCTACAAGTAATGACATCAATGAAACATAGAACTAGAAATCTAGTATAAATCATGTATATCCAATGTGATCGTATCCTAGCAAATAATATATCCATATATATAATGTAAAATATAGATGTTAGTAAGACCTTTGTAAATAGTATATAACTTAATAATATGAGTCATAGAATGATAACACCTACAAATATTGTAACCTATGAATAAGATGCTCCAAGTTTAACAAGGCTACTGGGTATATGCAAGTCCAACATCTTAGTTCTTATAAAAATCTGTATGTCCTCATGACACTCATGAATACAAGTGAAATACATGTGTGATAGAAAAAGAAAATTCTATATATGAATCATGAGATAGAAAATATGACAATGGTGTAAACTAAATGTCTAATCATGATCAAGTCCCAATTTTGGATTTTTTAGAATATTTAGAATGTTTTTGTAATTTTAAATAATTTTTTATTTTGTTGTACTTTTTAAATTTTAACACTAGAAAGAAAAAAATCTAGTGACAAGAAAGGGTTTGAAAGTAGAGGAAAAGAGAGGGATATGAACAATACACAACATGTGTTAGTGTGAAATATGGACTATAAAATGATGGTGTGGCCACTAATGAGCAAGATGCCCCCATTATATGAATTGTAACTTTGAAAATCATGTAAAGGACAACATGAGTATGAAGAGGACTACTTGTACATCTTTATTTCATCAAATGTACACTTGTCAAAGTATGTAGTACACATGAAAAATATAGCTCATAAAAAGGAAAAAATTTCATAAATAAACATTGATTTACATAATGAAATTGAGTAAAATATATAGAAAATATAAATATTAAGGCTTTATATGCTCAATTTTTATTTTTGGGTGAAAATTTACATAAGACAAGATTGGCCAATTGGGGTCAATAGTGGCAACCGATCCTGACCTTCACTGGTCGATACTATCCTTATTAAAAAAAATGATTATATCAAGACTAAACATGCACCATTAAATCATATAAAATCAAAAATTAAAAGGGCAGACTTACAAAACATGTGTCAAATTAGAATGTCTCAGTCTTTTTATAATAACTACTAGAAGAAGTGGGAGAAGACCTTGTTGTCTTGTTCTCAAATATAATAAATCCTCTATCATCAATTTGTGTAAAATTTTATCATAAAACACAAAAATCATTGTTGTGATGCCTATTATTACCATGATAAGTGCAAAATGGTTGACCTTTTATATTTTTAAATTTATGAGGTGGATGATAGTAGGTTGGAGGAAGAGTAATTAGTCAGTAATAACAATGTATGTAAGATATCATGTGGTTGATCTCTAAGGTGATCAAACTAAAGTGGTTTCCTCTTAATAAAAGTAGATGCCTGTAGTGAAGTAACTATTTAGTAGTCTTATTCTTTTCCTTTATGTAAGACCTTCACTAATTGCTCTTTGATATGATCTGTTGGCTTAGAAGAAGGTATACGTGATGGCTTATAAACCTCTTTTGTCAATTCTTTTCCTTTATAATAATCTTTGACAATATTTTTTCCTTTTAGAGAAAATGCATTTTATTCTATCTTATGAGTCATAATTGGTTCATTACTTGCATTATTGCTTACTACCTCACATGCGTATCAGTGCACATTCATATATAAATTATTGAAAGAAATGTAAGGATTATGTAATGCTATTTATTTTAGTGGAGAAAGAAGCCCCAAACTGAATATGAATTACATTTCAAAATCAGAAGATTAATATGTAAAAGAGTGTAAAACATTATTAAATTGAATAGTGTAATATCTAATAGACTCATCATCTCCTTGCTTTAAACTTTATGAACATTTCACTTGGAATTTAGGCATTCCATTCTTATTTGATGAGAATATATCTTCAAACTTATTTAAAGTTACTAAATAACCATTAGGAAGACTATAGAACCAATCACAAGCATCTCATGTTAAACTTATATAGAAATCCTTTAACAATATGCATCCATCTTTGACCCCATGACCAAAAGAATGTACATATTATGTTAAGTGATTTACAGGGTCTCCATGACCATAAAATAAATGAAGCATAGGAATGAAAAACTATATTAGATAATGATACTAAAATACATTTCATGTAAGAGGTTGATCTTGAATGATATTATATTTAATATTGACATGACATGATAATAATTTTAATTAAGGTTCAACACTTTTTTTTGAAGGTCCATTGTAGCATTCATCATAGATACAATATGGCTATTAGGAATAGTTGTGGTTTGGAAAGGTGAACTCATGGGTTGTAATTTTCCATCTACTTGAAACATAAGCATAATGGAATTGTTACTACTATATTTGCATTCCAATAACACATCATAGTGTAATTTAGGAACATTAAAAATAAGATCATTCATATCACATGATGTTTGTAAAAAATAAATTATATCATTTTGAATATCACATATATTTGCATGTGTAATTTAACTATTGAATGAATTTTTGGAGGAATATAAATAAATATTATGCTCATGTGCATCTATTTTTGTTTCTATAGAGATAAGGAATAACACTTATTATTTCTAGATAGAGAATGAATAACACTTATTATTTTTAGAGAGAGAAAAGGAACATCACATTCAATTTTTAAAACATTTTCATCATCGATAGAGAGAAGAGGAGAATCACATTTAAATTTAATAACAATTATATGATAAAAAGAGAATAAAGAAGAATGGATTTCAATTTTGGTAACATTTATATCATATACAAATGGTAAATGAGAGCACAATTGAGTTTTGTAACATTTGCATCATCTAGTATAAAATAAATACATTCAAATTTTGCAACATTTGCCTCATATAGTAAAGAAGAAGTACATTCAAATTTTATAACATTTGCATCATCTATAGAAAGAGAAAGAGAAGATTTTTTTTACATTTTCCTCATCTAGCAAAGAAGAAATGCATTCAATTTTTGTAACATTTGCATCATCTAGCAAAGAATAAGTACATTCAAATTTTAAACTTTTTCATCATCTATATCATGAGAAATGGATATGCATATAAGAGTAGTGTTATCAAGACTTTGATTTATGCATGTTTATTTTATAACATTAAATATAATGAAGTGCAGTAGTAATTTTTAAAGATAAACAAGACGTATCTTCAAATAAAATATCTTTAGATTATTCCCCTTTTTATAAAGAGTGGTCCACAATAGGTTCACTAATATGTTTTATCTAAATTTGGATTTAATAAGTGAATTGAACCTAATTTAAATAAATTGAATTGAGTATAACAAAATTATTTGAATCAACTTGCGAGAAGCAAAATGAATTTAAAAGACTAAATTCAAAAAAATGTAATTGATTGAAAGAAGATTAACTATGAAAGGAAATGAAAAACTTAGTTGTTTCTATTTGAGATTTGACTATGTTGACTGAAAAATGATTGAATAAAAAAATAGGAGTAGACTTTGAAAGTTTTCAAAACCTGGAATTGAAATTAAAGGAGGTGAGAATCATCTCATTTAGCTTAGGATTGATCGCCAATTCTAAACTTCAAAAATGTGTGGAAAACTTGCAAATAATTCTTGGTGATAATTTGAATTAGGCCTTCAGAAGTGTGTGGAAGACCTACAAATAACTTATCCAAGGTCAAAAACCTAATAGGGATTGCAATTATTTAAAACCTGATAATAGTAAAATATAGGAGTGCAATGGGTTGAGTTGACCCAAATCACCCCCATGATGATTATTCTTTTTCTACATATCTATTATTCCAAAGAAGAAACTCAATCCCACACAGTTTCCCAGTCATAATGCTTTGTGCAGTTTGCTCCTTTGACTATACGAATGCATGTAATGATGGATTGAATACTTGACCATTTTTTGATTTTGATATGATAAACTAGGCTTTTGACTTGGCTGAGGAATAATTTAAATGATTAAAATTAGAATTGGGAAGAATAGGGAAGCTTTGATCATGTGAAACAATGTAAGTATGCCTTTGTATTGATATTAACACATGGTAGGATAGGTGACTTGAGTGTGCATTTATAAAAATTTAAAAGGTGAAAACCTCATGCTACATATCCTAAAAATAAATACCAAACTATAAGGAATGGTTTGTGTGATCTAGGAATATGACTCAAGAGAGGATGGTTAGTATGGTGTTAGTTCGAAAATGAAAATAAAATGAAAGAAACACATTAACTAGCAAAACATCTCTAGGCCTAGACACTAGGGAGAGATTAGTAAAAAAAACAAATGACAAACACAACTAAAAAATAAGGAATAAAACACAAGATTACCTTCACCTTCCTTGGATGCTCCAAATACCTTTGTAGTAGTGGCTTATTCAGCTTGTGCACATGAAGTCCTTGGTAATGGAATCTTGGCTACCTCCATCTCTCCTTGGCACCTTTGGCTTATGGCTTGGCTTGGCTTGGAATCAATTTGGCATGGTAACAATAGTTTCTTAAAGCTTTGTAATCAATTATGCATTATAACTTTACATAATCATGTCTTAAAAATGATGTTCATGGCCTCTCTATTTATAGAATTTTACAAATGTCTAGAATCAACCTGAATCGTCCATCCTGAGATTGAGATGTGTGCTTGAGGATTAATTCAATTTTTTGAATTAAGTTTTTAATTATCGTTATTGTTGACATAGTGGATTGCACCCTGGTAGGACGTCTAGCTCCTGCCTTCCACACGTCAAAATGGAAACTCCCCTCTCGCTTGTGGGACCAACGAAGCTGGAGGGTAGAGTCTTTAGATAGGGCTAGCTCCCTCTGATGTATCTTATAGGTCCTAGTTTCCTACTACTAATAAATAAATGAAAAAAGGGGGGGGATGAAAAGGGAGAGAGATGCTAAAATAGAACCTAAGCCTAAAAAATAAAAAAGGTGATACACCAAAATGATGACCCACTCAACCCGAACATACACTTTTCACCAGGAAGAAGCTCCCATACACTTCATCTGACGTGGGAAACTCTTCTATTTCAGTGAGTTAGGGGTTCGTAGAAATATAGGGAGGAAGAAACTACCAGAGGCATCCTTAGACACACTTATGGCAGCCTATTCATAGGCACCTACACTCCTCTAGGGACACTTCTGGCAAACCTGCAAAAGAGAAACTCATAATGCACTAGACATGCTGAAATCACCCTGCAAAAGCATAAGGAAAATGACTTAACATAGAACAAAGGCATAGACACATCCAAAAATGCAAGCTCAAATAGAGGTAAAAATACTAAGTCCTGATTCAAGGTAAAATCTGGCAGAGTTCTGCCTTACAAGCCCGAGAGATTTTTGGGCAGAGTTTTGCCTTAAGGCTAAGAGATCACTCTCTTCAAATGAGAAATTTTACAATATATAGAAAAGAGAAGGGAACTTGGCACTTTCTGGAAAATACTTTGGTGCTCTTTTTGCAAGCTAGCCCATGTGCGCTCTGAGCCTTGGGAAGAGGAAGCCATTTGATTGTCAGCTCTTGCTTTGACTTTGGCATTCCACATTAATGTGAAAACATGGTCGTGCCTCTTTTCTACAAATAGACTAATCTTTCCAGATATTCACGTAGTTTGTCCCCTTATAAATGCAAAATGGAGAAGACAAGCCACACTGTTTACTATTTGCACCATTTGGTGACCATCTGGTAATAACTCGCCTCCCCTTTGCCACTTGGACTGCTTTGTCTTTTCCTACACTTTGTCTTCTTCCTAGTTTTGTCTCTTTCTTGCTCCTTTTGCCCTCTGGGGCTATCTCCTTGGCGAGTCACTGAGTTCCTTGGGCTCTTTTCTGGTTGGTGCTTAAGCATTTTAAAAGTCAAATGGCTATTTCACTGCCTTAAAATTGATGTTCGCACAACCGTCACTGCATTTGAATACCCAACAACTAGTTTGACGTGCTTGATTTTGATGTCCTCAAGCCCATCACCCCTTGGAATTTCTTTGACTTTCTTGCTTTGGCCTTTTCTATGGAAGTCTTTGCACCTTCTCAGAGGGAAGGTGACCCTTCAGCTTTTGGAAAAGTCCCTTTGTTTTGACAGCCAGGAGTCCCCCACAAGGGCACTTTCCCTTCAGGGTCCTTCGACGGACTTTTCTCTTTGGTATCTTCCGCAGACATTTTTCCCGTGGGCTTTTTCTATGGACTTTTTCCCACAGACAAAAGTCCACAAGAATTTGCCTTGGTACTATTTCAGAGTTTTCCTCAGGCCTTTTTGAGCTTGTGGCTTCCCAAATTTCTTTGGACTTTTTGTTTGAAGGAATTCCTTCAGACAAAAAGTCTGAAAGAATTTGTTTCTTTCCTTAGTCCCTTTTTTTTTTGGGATCTTGGTTTGTGGCCCTTCCAAAATCCTTCGGACAAAAAGTTTGAAGGATTTCTTCCTTGGCTTCTTCGACTGGCCTTAAAAGTACCCTTCGAAACTCTTGAAGTTGACCCTTTTGAAGGGTGGTTTTACCAACCAAGTGCCCTATGCAAGGGAACTTGTCTTTAGGGAGGCTCTCTTGAACTTTTGCATTGAACCATTCCTTTGAATCAAGTTGATGAATGAAGCGTTGAACCAAGCTTTGAACCAAGCATTGATCCAAGATTTGAACCAAGCATTGAACCAATCTTTGAACTAAGCGTTGAACCAAGCTTTGAACCAACCCAGTCGAACCAAGTCATTGAACCGATTGATTGAACCAAAGTGATGAACTGAAGCATTGAACCAAGGCATTGAACCGAGGCATTAAACCGAAGCATTGAATCGGTTCAATGGTTCAATAGTTCAAAGATGCTAACTTTCCTTATGAATTTCTTCAGACAAGAGTCTGAAGAAGCTTTGTAAAACCTTGCACTCTTTGAACTGGTTCTTCATGCATCAAAAGACTCACATGCAGAGTCTATAGAAATGGAGTCCATCGAAATGGAGTCCATAGAAATCCTCTTTGTAGAGTCCGTAGAAACTTCACCTGCAGAGTTTGTAGAAATGGACCTATAGAGTCCATAGAAATGGACCTACAGAGTCTATAGAAATCATGTAGAATCTGTAAAAATCCTCTAAACTTGTGCAAAATCAAAATGTACTGGCTCAAAATAGCAGGAAAAAAGGGGGACCGATTTTTGGCCTGTTGGACCAAAAATGGTCAACAAATTGGCAAGTCCCAAGGGAAGCATGCCTGCTATGCTTAGAAACCAGTTGCCTTTTAGTCCATTGGGCACAGAGTCATAATGCATATTTGAAGAAAGGTTAGCAACAACCCCAAAAGATCCAAGAATCAAACATGAAGCTTTTTACCCCAGACACAAGGGAAAGCACATGCAAGACTAAAAACACTACTTGTGCAAACAACACTTAGGGAAAGTAGGAAAGAAAACTAAAAACACACTACTATGTATAACTAACCAGGTATATTTGCTTCCCTCTTGGATCAAAGGGAAAACTTCTTAGGTCCCCTCCCTGGCTAGGAAACTTATGGTGCCAAAAAAGTGGCTGAATGAAGTGGAGACTTGGTGATATGCTCCTCTTGCCTGCCACTTGGATTGGCTTATATCCGAGTAGATCATATTCAAACATGCTTCCAACATATATGTAATCTATTTATTCTTGGAAGCTTATCTCCTATTGGTTCTTCATGCTAGTGTATCTCATCAAGAAATCAATTATTGTTGGATCATTACCATAAGCCCCTTGATATGCATCATTGATTGGCTTGTCCCCTTCTGCCTCATGCTCAGGTTCCATGGTATGATCATCCTCCTTGATCAATTCAAAGAAAGTATCTTTAGATTCACCAATCACTTGAAATGATAAATCTGAAAGCTTGTAGCCCCTTTGCATACTTATTTGAGTCCCAATGCTGCCTTCTCCACTCTTATCCAGCTCATAGCCCCCTTGAAGAATAGTGTAACCTGCCCCAATGAATTCAAACAAATCGTTTAAAACATGATCAAGAAAGTGCCCATGCCCTTCCATGACATCTTGCAAAATGAGAAAAGGGTCAGAAATCACTTCTTCCTCATCAGAGATAGAGGCAAAAACTTGTGACTTGTCTTCTTATTCATCAAAGAGGGTACCTATGGTGATCTCCTCCTCATCCGCACTCATGAAGTCTCCCTGATCAGTCATGAACTAAGCATATTCCTCTTCACTTGCTTCCTTCAAGACAGGTTCCTCCTCAAGAAGGGGTGAAATGGAAGGCTGACGGATGAACTCATGTGGAAGAGGATGTAGTCCTTGAGCTAGAATCAAATGATTCTCCTCTTTCCATTTGGCCAACACTTCATCTATATCAGGTGTGGCCTGATAGATCTCTTGGAGGTGTGTAGATGGAGTGTGTTCAGACATGGAATCTGCTATTTGGTCTAAAATGTCCATCACATGTTGGCTGAGGAAACTCACTCTAGACTCCAACTCTGCAATCTGCCTGTCTTGGAAGAGCCTTTCCTGGAGGTCACAAGCATCATCATGATGGGTAGGAGCAGCTTTATCTTCTTCAAAGTTTTGAGCAAAACCTTTGTCCTCCTCTTCCTTCCTGCCTAATATTCCACTGTTTACTTTCAACTCATGACCTTGGGATTGGAATTTTGCTCCTGTGAATAGGCAACAACTTTATCCTCTTCAAAGTCCTGAGCTAGTTCATGATGTTCCTTCTTCTAGCTTGGGATCTAGAGATCATACTGAGAGATCTAAGGAAGTTGGGGAAGGTTAGGGAGGGTCTACTCATGTACAAGAAGCGTTGTCTAAAGAGAGGTGTGCTGGAAAGCTAGGCACATGAGATTAAGGGCAGGATCGATTGATGCATTGGATGAGCCAAAATGAGCAAGTGCCATCTGATAGAAAGGATTTGGTGCACAAGAGGGGGCAGACCTTGGGCCAAAATCACTTGACTTTTGTCTCTCCACTTTACCAACACTTCATCAATATTGAAATTAGTTTGAGGATTAGTAGAAAGGGTATCTTTTAGCGTAGGCTCCTTTACAAGGTCTAAAAGTTCCTTCTCTCTTTCACTAAGCAGTTTCACCTTAGCCTCTAAATCCTCAATTTGCTTAGCTAGATTATCCTAAAAGAGTCTTTCTTAGAGCTCATAGGAATCATCATAGAGATGGGGAGTGCATGAAGGTTGCCATGAAATACAAGAAGCTTCTTGAGGAAGGGTGGGAGGGACTTGAAAAGGACTAACCTCATTTTGTACCTCACACTCTTGGACAATGTCTTTCTCCTCCTTGTTATTCCATGACTCAATCACTTTATTTCAGCTCAAGATATTAGGACTAGGCATCTCCTTTTGGGGTGATGGGGCCACAATGTGAGGGGGTAGTGAGGGTTTGGATTCCACTTCCCTTACTGCCAAAATAGACTGTTGCATTTGAAGATTTGCCAATTTAATCTGTTTATCAAGATTAGCCTTAAACATGAGATTTACTGCTTTGGAACTCTCCTCAACATGATTGGGGAAAGGACTTTGACAGGCTTGACTTGGCTCATAAGCAGGGGCTATGCATGACTGATATGATACTTGGGGCAGCGGGTATGTAGGTTGATAGACTTGGAAAGGCTGCCTCTCATGAATACTCAGCCTCTCTTCCGAAGATGCAATCAAACCACTCACATCCAGCATCTCACCTGTAAGCCTTTGCTAATTGGCTCTTTCAATGGGAGTCCATTTACTCTTAACCAGATCTAGTGCATTTCTCACTTGATGGATGACATGATTAGGAATTTCTTGGCCACATCCCCTTCTGGTGTCAAGCTCTATTACATACTTTTCATATCCCAGCAGTGCTCGTTTGAAGATGGAAATGGGTTGGTTGGCAAAGAGATTAGGTTGAGTAGGAAAAGTGACATATTGAGAAGACTAGGCATAAGGCTGATATAGCTCATGACAGGGCTGAGACTGGTCATATTGGACCTGATAAGGATCATCACAAGGCTAGTAAGGATCATAGCCAGGCTAGCCAAGGAAAACAAGGTCCATGGTTCTAAATGATGGAATTATACATACCAAAATACTATTTCTCGATGGCACCAAAACTGCTTAACCAATTGATTTATCTCAGAGTTGCCATTTGTGTTGATGAAAAAGCCTCCAAAGGTTGGTTGGTTGAAGAACACACTAAAAATTATTCAACTCTTTCGACAAAACTTGTCCTAGTTGGTCCCACCAGGCGTGCCAAAAACTGTTGACGCAGTGGATTGCACCCTGTCAGGGCATCTAGCTCCTACCTTCCACATGTCAAAATGGAAACTCCCCTCTCATCTGTGGGACTAGCGAAGCTAGAGGGGAGAGTATCTAGATAGGGCTAGCTCCCTCTGATGTATCTTATAGGCCCTAGTTTCTTATTGCTAACAAATAAATGAAAAAGGGGGGGATGAAAAGGGAGAGAGATGTTGAAACATAACCTAAGCCTAAAAAATAAAAAAAGGTGATACACCAAAATGATGACCCACTCAGCCTAAACATACACTTTTCACCAGGAAGAAACACCCATACACTTCATCTGACGTGTGAAACTCTTTTGTTTCAGTGAGTTAGGGGTCTGTAGAAATATAGGGAGGAAGAAACTACTAGAGGCATCCTCAGACACACTTATGGAAGCCTATTCACAGGCACCTACACTCCTCTAGGGACACTTCTAGCAAACTTGCAAAAGAGAAACTCACAATGCACTAGACATGCTGAAATCACCCTATGAAAGCATAAGGAAAATGACTTAACACAGAACAAAGGCATAGACATCCAAAAATGCAAGCTCAAATAGAGGTAAAAATACTAAGTCTTGATTCAAGGTAAAATCTGGCAAAGTTTTGCCTTACAAGCTCGAGAGATTTTTGAGCAGAGTTTTGCCTTAAGGATAAGAGATCACTCTCTTCAAATGATAAATTTTACAATATATAGAAAAGAGAAGGGAACTTGGCACTTTTTGGAAAAGACTTTGGCGCTCTTTTTGCAAGCTGGCCCATGTGCACTCTAAGCCTTAGGAAAAGGAAGCCATTTGATTGTTAGCTCCTACTTTAACTTTGGCATTCCACATTAATGTGAAAACATGGCCGTGCCTCTTTTCTACAAACAGACTGCTCTTTTCAGATATTCATGCAGTTTGTCCCCTTATAAATGCAAAATGGAGAAGACAGGCCACATCATTTACTGTTTGCACCATTTGGTGATCATCTGGCAATAACTCGCCTCCCCTTTGCCACCTGGACTGCTTTGTCTTTTCCTGCACTTTGTCTTCTTCCTGGTTTTGTCTCTTTTTAGCTCCTTTGATGCTCGGGGGCTATCTCCTTAGCAGGTTGCTGAGTTCCTTGGGCTCTTTTCTAGTTGGCACTCAAGCATTTTAAAAGTCAAATGACTATTTCACTGCCTTAAAATTGATTTTGCGCACCTGTCACTGTGTTTAAATACCCAACGACTAGTTTGCCATGCTTGATTTTGACGTCCTCAATGGCTAGTTTGCCATGCTTGATTTTGACGTCCTCAACGGCTAGTTTGTCATGGAAGCCATTTGATTGTTAGCTCATGCTTTGACTTTGGCATTCCACATTAATGTGAAAACATGGCCGTGCCTCTTTTCTACAAATAGACTGCTCTTTCTAGATATTCATGCAGTTTGTCCCCTTATAAATGCAAAATGGAGAAGACAGGCCACATCATTTACTGTTTGCACCATTTGGTGACCATCTGGCAATAACTCACCTCCCCTTTTCCACCTGGACTACTTTGTCTTTTCCTGCACTTTGTCTTCTTGCTGGTTTTGTCTCTTTTTAGCTCCTTCGACCCTTAAGGGCTATCTCCTTGGCAGGTCACTGAGTTCCTTGGGCTCTTTTCTAGTTGGCACTCAAGCATTTTAAAAGTCAAATGACTATTTCACTGCCTTAAAATTGATGTTTACGCACCTGTCACTGTGTTTAAATACCGAACGACTAGTTTGTCGTGCTTGATTTTGACGTCTTCAATGGCTAGTTTGCCATGCTTGATTTTGATGTCCTCAACGACTAGTTTGTCATGGAAGCAGTCTGATTGTTAGCTCCTATTTTGACTTTGGCATTCCACATTAATGTGAAAACATGGCCGTGCCTCTTTTCTACAAATAGACTGCTCTTTCCAGATATTCATGCAATTTGTCCCCTTATAAATGCAAAATGGAAAAGACAGGCCACATCATTTACTGTTTGCACCATTTGGTGACCATCTGGAAATAACTTGCCTCCCCTTTGCCACCTGGACTGCTTTGTCTTTTCCTGTACTTTGTCTTCTTGCTGGTTTTGTCTCTTTTTAGCTCCTTCAACCCTTAAGGGCTATCTCCTTGGTAGGTCGCTGAGTTCCTTGGGCTCTTTTCTAGTTGGCACTCAAGCATTTTAAAAGTCAAATGACTATTTTACTGCCTTAAAATTGACGTTTGTGCACTTGTCACTGCATTTAAATACCCAACGGCTAGTTTGTCGTGCTTGATTTTGATGTCCTCAGGCCCGTCACCCCTTGGACTTTCTTCAGCTTTTTTGCTTTAGCCTTTTCTATGGACTCCCTTTTTTGCACCTTCCTGAAGGGAAGGTGACCCTTCGGCTTTTGGAAAAGTCCCTTTGTTTTGGCAGTCGGGAGTCCCCCGCAAGGTCACTTGCCCTTCGAGGTCCTTCGGTGGACTTTTCTCTTTGGTATCTTCCATGGACATTTTTCTTGCAGACTTTTTCCATGAACTTTTTCCCCTCGGACAAAAGTCTGCAAGAATTTGCCTTGGCACTTTTTCAGAGTTTTCCCCGGGCCTTTTTGAGTTCGTGGCTTCCCAAATTTCTTTAGACTTTTTGTCTGAAGGAATTCTTTCAGACAAAAAGTCTAAAAGAATTTGTTTCTTTCCTTAGCCCCTTTTTTTTTGGGATCTTGGTTTGTGGCCCTTCCAAAATCCTTCAGACTTTTTGTTCGAAGGAATTCCTTCAGATAAAAAGTGTAAAGGATTTTTTCCTTGGCTTCTTCGACTGGCCATAAACGTGCCTTTCAGAACTCTTGAAATTGACCCTTTCGAAGGGTGCTTTTGTTGACCAAGTGCCCTCCGCAAGGGCACTTGTGTTTCGGGAGGCTCTCTTAAACTTTTGCATTGAATCGTTCCTTTGAACTAAGCCAATGAACCAAGCATTGAACCAAGCTTTGAACCAAGTGTTGAACCAAGCTTTGAACCAAGCATTGAACCAAGATTTGAACTAAGCATTGATCCAAGCTTTGAACCAACCTGGATGAACCAAGTCATTGAACCGACTGATTGAACCAAAGTGATGAACTAAAGTGTTGAACCAAGGCATTGAACTGAGGCATTGAACTGAAGCATTGAACCGGTTCAATGGTTCAACAGTTCAAAGATGCTCACTTTCCTTGTGAATTTCTTCAGACAAGAGTTTGAAGAAGCTTTGTAAAACCTTGCACTCTTTGAACTGGTTCTTCATGCACCAGAAGACTCACCTATAGAGTCCGTAGAAATGGAGTCTATCAAAATGGACTTTGTAGAAATCCTCTTTGTAGAGTCCATAGAAAATTCACCTATAGAGTCCATAGAAATGGACCTGCAAAGTCCATAGAAATCCTCTATACTCATGTAAAATCAAAATGTACTAGCTTAGAACAACAAGAAAAAAAGGGGGACTGATTTTTGGCCTGTTGGACCAAAAATGGTCAACACTCATCATGACATTGGAATAAGGGGTAATTAAGAGGCATGGATGGCATCATGGAAAACATTGATGAGGCATTGAGGGCATGAATCTTGATATTTGTGGCATCTTCCCAAGAAATGAGGTCACTTGATGATGAAGATATTCAATATTCATTTCTAAAACCAAGTTTCCATGGATTTATTAATTATGCCTTGATTTGGGTTAATTAGCTCTTAAACATGTTTAAGCACTTTGTGCACAAATTACTCAAATTGATCAGAATGTTTGTTATTGGTCCAAAATTTGATTGGATTGAAATTGGAAGGCAATGTCAGATGCATTATAACCATATTCCCATTTAGGAAGTTATGAATAACAAATAACAAAGGCACGTGTCTTGTGCAAGATATTTGATAGGAAAGAGCAATCCAGAGTACATAGGTGCGAAATTGACATCTTGACTCGAAATGATCAAATTAAAGTTAGCTGGCTCATAAATTGCATTGCCCCATTTAGGGATACCCTAGCCAAAATCAACACTTGAATATGTCAGTTTCACATCTTTTAGCAGGTTTTAGTGTTTTTATACGAAATTGTGTATTTTGAGTGGAAATTGGTCAAAAGCCTAGTTGGAGGTTATCAATGGCTAGATTTGGGTGTCCACAGTTTTACCTTATTTGGGAAGGCATTGCAAGTTATAAGTATAATAATGTCTTCTCAAATAATGAAAAGGTCTTGTATGCCTACAACTTCAATGATGATAAACTAATTGTATGATGCCCCCTCAAGGAAATGGTTGGCATAAGCAGGTCAGAAAACGATCCCTAAAAAAGAAAGTAGCAAAATGAGGGGACCAAAGAAAGGATAGATGATGGGGTGAAAATATCATGATAGTAAAAAATTAGTCAAAATCATTGAGAATGCAAGTGGGATGGTGTACAATGGTTTACCCAAATGCGGTTATAAGCATTGTACCCTGATAATGGCAATGTGATATGATAACACAATGATTTGCCCAAAGGAGGTTATAATCTTTAAGAAGATGGATCTGCCCCAGTTAGGACAATAGAACAAGATAACAACATGCCCTTATATGGGCAAAAAAAGGGAAGTGGTGATAACACAATGATTTTGCCAAAGGCAATTATAATCATTAAGAAATGCAGGTGGGACGATGTGCAATGATTTGCCCATAGGCGGTTATAATCATTGGACCTCAATTATGGTAAACATCATAAACTTGGCTGAGGATGATGACAACTTAACACAAAGGGTAATGACGAATTGGAACAACTTATTAGTAGGGAGTTGCTCATCCAAACTAATAAAGGTTGAAATTCTTTCATGGTTAATTACTCTGTTTGGGATATGATTAGGATGGAATCAGGATGTCAGTGTTGAAGAGATATCGCCATTGCTGAATATACTTTTTGAATCTTAGGTTTGTTGTAGCACATGTCGATAGACATCATGGCATAACATCATGAGGACTTGGCTGAAATATGCATAAGGACTGACTCTCGTAATCTAATACTCAATAGAAAACAATGCATCAATGATAGAAACCATGATGACAATGTAAACATATGAATATAGATGGATTCAAGTGTAAGTGTGGACAAGGAATCACCTAATGAACACATAAACTAAATCAAGGCAATAGTGCTAAAAGCAAGCAAACAGGTAGACAAATAAATAAAATAAGCAAAAATAAATAAACAAATAATGCAATAGAAACCCTATGAACATTGCCCCTATAAAATAGGTGATAACTTAACAAACAAACAAAATGGGGGAATAGAAGAAGAGGAGGGGGTGGCCGAGTCGTCTCCATATACATTAGGCAAGTGGATGCTGCCTACATAGTTCCATGGATGTAATATCTAACAAAAAACTTCAGGCCAAATGTAGTTCTCTTAGGGAATGGGAAGAATGTGATAACTAAGGAAAACAAACATAATGGATGTGATAGAATAAGAGAAATGGTCTTGCAAAATGGCAAGTGCATGAGAGAAAAGGCCAAAAAGAATGGGGAAACTAAATGATAAGTGATTTTCTTGTAACTTAGTAAGGGTTCCCAGAATCCTTAAGACAAATAAGTGGTCAATGTTTTTATTATTTTCTAATGATTTTTCAAATATTTTTGGAAATTTTTGAAGTATCTCAACTCAATCAAGAATGATGAGAACTTAAATGGTTCAAGCTCTTAAAATGGTGAGAGCGTGGTTTAGGTTGCTCACAAAATGATGAGAGTGTGGCTTATGTTACTCACAAAATGGTGAGAGCATGGCTTAGGTTGCTCATAAAATGGCAAGAGCATGGCTTAGGTTATTCATAAAATAGTGAGAGCGTGGCTTAGGTTGCTCATAAAATGGTGAGAGCATGGCATAGGTTGCTCATAAAATGGTGAAAGTGTGCCTTAGGTTGCTCACAAAATAGCAAGAGTGTGGCTTAGGGTGATTGCGCTGACCTCAAAAAGTATCGAGCACTACCTACATAGTCTCAGAGTAGGACCTCAAGTCACTATAGTTCTACCCTTAAAGTGAAGGAATTTGACTAGTGTAGCAGTCAATTGAAACAAAAATAGACACAGTTGGTAAAAATGCATAGTATGACATAGGAAGTGGCGAGTTGGTATGTCAAGGCTTAATGTTGCCCTTAGTTTTCCCATAGGTGGTTATAAGTAGGACACAACTGTATGGATCAATTGTACTAATTTTCCCAAAGGCGGTTATAATTAGTAGCAAGATTGATGGTAAGAAAGAAATAAAAAATGAAAGATGAAATTACCAAAACTTCTATCACACTATCCAAAAATACAATGTTCTATTTAAAGTACTTGAACCAACTAATGAAACTGATCAAATATCTCAAAGTGGAGATGGCAAAGAGAACGGATAAGGATGGTATTTGTACAAAGAAGAATAGCGATAAAATGGCATAATTGAAATGGTCCTTACAGATAATACACCTTAGCACTCAAGCATAGTACCGCTTGAGATGAATAATATTCATCAGCTCTAGAAGTTCATCTCTATTTGGTGTGGTGAACTTGTATGCTATTGATCCATAATCTGCAGTGATGACGAAAGGCTCTATCTAGTTTAGTTTAAATTTTTCTTTATGTTTCTTCTCAGATGTGGTATTCTTTTGGTTTTATTTAAGAACAAGATCACCAAGTTCAAATGTTCTATACTTAACATGCCAATTATAGTGGCCTTTGAGTCAATTTTGATATGCTTGAAGATTATTGAGCTTAGCTATGCATTTATCATCAAGTAGGTCTAGCTCTTGCAGGCGAGCTACTCGATAGTCAATCATCCATGACATGCTTGAAAGAGATGCATAGTGAAGGTAACTCAACCTCAATGGGAAGGATGGCTTCAATACCATAAAAAAGTGAGAATGGAGTGGCTCTTGTGGGGGTATGATGATTGGTATGGTACGCCCAAAGGGTAGGAAATATCTGTAAGTGCAAATCATGATCGACATCATTGACAATATTGATAGTGGTTTTGTTGGATGCCCCAGCTTGGCCATTGCCTTGAGGGTAATATGTTATAGAAAAATATTATGTGATGTTATATTCAGTACATAACTGGTCTACACCCTTGTTCTTGAATGATCTTTTGTTATCAGATATAGTGTTAGCAGGGATATCGTAGCGAAAAATGAGATGGTAAAAAATGAATTTGGAAATTTGCTTTCCAGTCACGTAAGTGAGGGGTATAGCTTCAACCCACTTAGTGAAATATTTAGTGGTGGTAAGGATATGTTTATGGCTGACAGCTGAAGTGGGGTTAATCTTCCCAATGAGGTTAAGTCCCCATGTAAAAAATGACCATGGTATAAACATTGGTTTCAGAGTTTTTATCAAGGCATGAATCAAATTAGCATTTCGTTGACATTTGTCACACTTATTAACATATTCAATGGTATCTATGTCCATTGTGGGCCAATAATAACTAGTACGTAAGAGATTTTTAGATAGGGCTACCCTGCTAGAATGAACGCCATAATCTCCTTCATGAACTTATCCTAAAGCTAGTGTAGACTTTGCCAAAGTTAAACAATGAAACAGAGTTCCATCAAAATTATGATGGTAAAGGGTGGATCCAAGTAGAGTATAATGAGTGTAATGATGAATGAAGACTTTGGTTTGTTTTTGAGATAAATTAGGTGGCAAAACTTGGTCATGAAGCTAGTTTTAAAGGTCTTAGTACCACATAGAATTAGGACCAAAAATATCACAAATCATGGCAATAATTAAAGGTTTATGATCTAGTACTAACAAATTATCGATGAGGAACTGATACTTTCTAGCTTTATCTATTTGTCAAATCAGAGAGCCAATAGTAGCCATGGCATTTGCAGTTTTGTTACTAGCACTTGATATGTGCTCAAATTGAATATTGGCAATTTATTGCTTAAGCGTGTCAACCGTGGCTTTATATTGAACCATCTTATCATCTCTGGTTTGAAAATGATCTATGACTTGATTGATGATTAAATGAGAATCACCATAAACTTGAAGATGAGATATATTCTAATACACTACTTGTCGAAGTCCTACAATAAGTGCTTCATACTCGGCCATGTTGTTTATACAAGGAAAGCTAATTTTGAATGATTTAGGGATTAAATCCCCCTATGGTGTAATAAATAATAGGCCTACCCCCAATCCATGTGCAGCAAATGAACCATCAAAATATAGTTTCTAGGGCTGCTCCTCAAGGGGTGTGTTAATGACGGTCATGATGGATTCATCAAGAAATCAAAACATGAGTGGCTGTGTGTCTTTGAGAGGTACTTCAACAAGTTGATGTATAAGAAATTGTCCCTTGATTGCTTTCTGATTAACATACTCTATGTCAAACTAACTGAGAAGCATGATCCATTTATCCATTTTACCTTGCAAAGCTATTTAGATAGTAGATACTTAGCGTATCTAATTTTGAAATGACCATGGTCTTATTATTCAACATCTAATGATGTAGTTTATGAGCTAAAAAGACCATGGCCAAACAAGCCTTTTCAATAGGTGCATAATTATTTTCATATGTAATCAAAGCATGAATTAGGTAGTATACAGCATGCTCTTTTCCATTGTCATCAAGTTGAGCCAAGAGTGCCCCCAGAGCATGGTCAGTAGCTCATAGGTATAACAAGAATGGCTTTCCTAGCATAGGAGGTAATAGAATAAGAAGATTAATAAGATAGTCTTTGAGTTGTTGAAAATTTATTTGGCAGTGATCATCCCAGTGAAATATAACTCCCTTCTTCAAAAGGTGTGTAAATGGATGGCACTTGTCTGCAAGCTAAGAGATGAAGCATTAGATTGACTAGATGTTACCCTACAAACTATGAAGTTGCTTTAAATTGGTTGGTGGTGGCATCTCGGTTAAATCATAGAATTTAGCTAGATCAAATTCAATACCTCTATGAGACATGATGAAGCCAAGTAGTTTGCTTGAAGTTACACTAAAAACACATTTATTTGGATTGAGTCTGACTTTGTACTCCCGTAATATTTTAAATATCTTATGCAACACTGCTGGATGGTTGGCCTAGTTTTGGATTTTCCTAATATATCATCAACATAGTATTCAATAATATCATGGAATATGATAGTCATGGCCCTTTGATATGTAGTTCCAACATTTTTAACTCCAAATGACATTACCTGATAATAAAATGTTCCCCATAGAGTGGTGAACACTATTTTATGTTGGTCTTCTGGTGGTATTCTGATATAGTTGTATCCTAAAAATCCATCCATGAGTGAAAGCATTTCATAATCAACCATGGAGTCAATTATCATGTCAATATTAGGCAAGCTAAAATCATCTTTAGGACAAGCTTTGTTGATGTCTTGAAAATTAGTGCAAATTTTGATCCCTTCCAACTTTTTACTAACAGGTACCACATTAGAGATCCATTCTGAGTAGTCAATGGATCAGACACATCTTACTTGTAAGAGTTTTTCCAACTCTTTCTTTACCAATATATCAATGCGAGGATGCATCTTACGTAACCTTTGTTTTACCAATTTGGAATTAGGATTAACCACAAGGTGGTGCAGAACTAAGATGAGGTCTAAACCTGGCATGTCAGAATAGGCCCATGCAAAGATATCTACAAATTTTATCAATAGAGATGTAAAGACGTCACATTCCTCCTCAGTCAAGGATGCTCTTAATTTTATTTATTTTAGGTCTGATGGAGTCTTGATATTTGCCTCTATTATATCTCTGACTAGAAGGGTCGAACTGTCTTTTAGAATAGTAGTCAATGACTTGAAATATTGAATTATGTTGAGGTCCCCCATTAGGACTTGCTCTTCAACTTCTCTTAGGCATGATGAATTCGAGTCCCCTAATGGGATATCTAGCCATGTGATAAAAATAGTAAAAAACTTGAAGAATTTGATCAAATAATTGTTGTTTCTCAAAGCTTAACTAAGATCCATAGGCAAGTTCATCGTTGGTGGTCTCTTGGTGTAAATTTGAAGAAGAATGAACACCTCATGTAATGGTGCTTGAAACAGGTTTTCACCACTAGACTAGCCTTTATCTTTACTTTTTACCTAGTCAAAAAGTGCCTCAAAGAGCTTTTCACTTTATGACCTCAATGTTTTACTTATTTGTTTTTGGCTAAGGGTATTCACTCGCTCTCCAAAATAGGCTGCAGGATCTAATGTGATTGAGAATACTGATTTGTGATCTCCCAATGAAATGTTGTCTCTAAGGCCTAAAAAGTCACAAAATGCCTCATCATTCTAAAACTCATCAATTGGCATACTAGATTCTTGTTGGTCCCAATATATCAGTTGGGAATAATATAATGGCAATGGGTTGCAATGAATGGTCAGGGTAAGGGTACAAATGAAATTGTTATTAAATAGGTTGGTTTCAGCTAGGTTATCAAAGGTGAAAATATGATCAGACTCTGCTTCATTTTCAGCATCATCATCATCATCACTAGTCACTGGTGATGGAGTTTGAATAAGATATGTGGGGTCACCCCTATGTGGCTCAAATCCAAGTCCATAAGGTCTTTCATACTTAGTCATGGAAATTGGCTTAATGGCTCCTTGCTAATTTTGTTTGAGGCCTTTTCCTTCATAATTGTGATGCTCCATGATCCTATTGGGAATAGGATACTTTGCATTTTTATAACAATCAACTTGGTTGTCGTTGTATAACCATGATTCATCTCCTTCAAGAGGGTTAGGTCCTAGGCTAGATGCTAATACAAATATGATAGGTCCCTTATATTTGTTCTTTTGTTGCCAATGAATATGTGGGGTAACTTTAGGTCACCCAAAGGTTTTCAGATTCTGAGGAATATTGGTAATATAAAATGTATCATGGGTCACATTCTCTCTCGATCCATTATTGGAAATGGTGAAATGATTAGAAGCTTCAGGAGGTGGCATGTGAGAAAGGAAATCTAAGGTATTAGGATCTATGCAATTATCTAGTGAAGGATCAATAAGTATAACCTTTCCTTTATCCTGCTTGGAACTTAGATTCATGCCGTACTGATAATTATAGCTTTGAAATTCAGCCTCAAGATGCTTGTAGTGTTCATATGGGTGTAAATCTTCTAAAGTATTCACTTCCATCCCTGAGTGGGAAAAATTGATATATTGGTGCAATGTTGAAAGGACCGCCTGAATCTCATGTAACCAAGGCCTACCTAGAATCATATTGTACGAGATCAATCAAATGGCAAAGTGTACCATGGGTCAAAGGCCCAATGATAACTAGCAAACTAATGGTGCCTTGTGATTCTCTTTCTTGATTATCATATACTTTGATAGTTATTATTTTTGACTGGAGATCTGCCATCATTTACCCAAGAAGCTTGATGAGCTTTAGAGACACTATGTTGAGGTCAAATCCATTGTCTATAAGGACATGTTTCACTTTGTGCCATATTATATAAACTTATATGTATAATGGATTATCATGGAGTGGGCCAAGAGAAGACATATCACTTTGGTTAAATGTGACTTGTTGGACTGGAGCTAGGTGTCCAACCAAAGCTTGAAATTTATCAGGGGATATGTCACTAGAAATAGTGGATTGGGTCAAAAACTCATTCAAGATGTTCTTGTGGATTATTGACATTCACAACAAATCTAAAATAGAAATTTGTGCTAGTGTCTTCTATAATTGTTCCATGATATCAAACTTCTTATCTTGGTCAGTAGTGAATGGTTTATTCTGAGGCTGAATGGTTGGTTGAATGACAGGCAAAGTGGTGGATGGTTGTGGGCTTGGGATAGTAATATTTGACCTCCAAGTTATGATTGCATAATCAGGATTAAATATTAGACCATTATTGCTAACCAATGTTGGGAATGGTGTTGGACCAGACAGGACAAGTCTCAGTTGCCAGTGCACTCACATGCGGTCACACGATAAGGATGAGTTATTGATATAAGGTCCAAAAGGGGGATTCCTAGTTTGTTAGTTTGCCTATATGAATTTCTAGGTCAAAGAAGGATTATCTATGTAATTTGGTTGAATGTTGTTATTTAGCAATGGTCTAGGCTGATTAGTGCTTAGTCTAAGATTAATGGAGATGGTATTAATGCTACCCCCTAAAATATGACCTACAATCCTATTAAAGTCATGCGCAAATACATGGTAGGGTTGTTGGTTATTACCATTCAAACCTTGGTCTTATCCATTGTTCTATCTTTGTGGGTTTTGTTTTTTATTTTGTTGATTATATTGCTTTGACCTTTGATTTTGATTTTGCTACTACATTGGCTGTTGTTGTTACTGTTGCTGATTATTTTACTGCTACTGATTGCTATGTTAGGGAAAGGGGTTTTGATAAATCCCAAGAGTTTGATTGGAAGTAGAAGCACCATTATCTGATGTTATCTCCCCATTCTCCAACATATTCTCAATTAAATGCTTGATTTGGACACATCTTAGATTATGCTTGTTGATCTGATGATAGTCACATAATTCATTTATATGGTACCGATCATGATAAGGAATGCCTTACGAATAATGATTTGGTATAGGCCAACTAATTAGATTAGTGGTAGTAAGCTTATGAAATATAGGCTCAATAAGTTCTCCTATGTCACTAAAGACATGACGTGCAGGTATGGTTCTCCTAGGAGGAGGGGTTTGCAATGATAACAATTACTATATTTATTGTGTAGGTCTTGGTTGTTGCACTTGTGGTATTGGTTGGAGAGGTTACTAGGTAGGAATAAGTTGAAAAGGTGGTACAGATGATGTTTACACCATTTGGACATGACGAGATTTGGTTACTCCATTTCCCACAACATTCCTATTACGGTTGAATTGCTTTGATCTTTCTTGGTTATTGACCTGTGCTAGTTGCGATGCTAGTGTTTGATCGGATGTTGGTGTTGGTCATTTCCCTAATTGGTACATTGATTTTGATTAGTTGAATTAAGCTTGATAAATCCTTCATTGATGAGCGCTTGCTTGATCAACAAACCTTTATCGATGATTTCCTTAAAAGTATGTACACATTGTAGTTCCAAGTGATAAGCTATCTCATTGTGCAAATTTTTGGTAAACATAGCAGCTAATTGTTTATCTAGTAGACTGTGGGTGAAATGGATTGCAAGGGCTCTCCATCACTATAAATAACTTGAAAAACTCTCACCAAATTTTTGTTGTATTTGTGTTAATTCCAATAATGAAATCTCATGCTCGAGATTATAGGAAAAGTGATGCACAAACATATTAGAAAGATCATCAAAATCCGTTACTGAATTTTTAGGCAAATTCAAAAAACACTCCAAGGCTTGTCTAACCAAGCTCTTTGGAAACAATAGCAAAAGGTAAATGTTGCTATATGCCACTAGTTGACATGTGACAAAGAATTTGATCAAATGAGCCTTAGGGTCACCTTTCCCTTTGTATTTATCAAATTTTAGTGGTTCGTATCCTAGATGAAATGGTGTTTGTAAATAGTCCATATTGAATGGGTAAGAACACATGTCATCTAATTTGAACTTTTTAATCTATTTACCAACTTGAATGACAACAATTGCATCCTTTATTTGTTGCAATTCTTGGGATAGGAAATTGGAAGGAATATTGGTTTGAGGGAGAATATTGGTTTGGATATATGGTTGGGAGGTCACAAGTAAGATACTTTGACTAGGGTATGATGGAGATATCTGTTAGGGTACATTGGTTTGGTTGGGGAATGGACCAGGAATATGCATACATTGATTAGGATGTACTTGAAATTTCACATTTAGTTGTGTGATATTATGGTTTGGGTTGGTGATAAAGGTTTTAATTAGAGGATTTTGTGGTTGGGACAGAGGGATATAACTATAATGTGCCTACTATGGTTGAAAAGGGACATGCTGTTGACTAATCAAACCTTACTATTGAGTGGGAACTTGTGGACCAAGACCTTGTCTCTGAATTTGTGGCACATTTTTAACTAGCGGTTGTTTAGTATGTACTTGAGAAACATGGGGACCTCCTTTTTGCATGAATGCCTATGAGAAAGTGAAAATAGGTTGTATATTTGGCATCTGTCACTGCCCAATATTTGCACGCTGTTGTCTAGTCATTGCTTGGTTTTGAATTGGCATATTAGTTTGTGATTGAAGAGGTATGTTTGTCATTACTTGGTGAGGTAGAACATTAGTTTCCCCTAATTGAGGTGGCAATGTATTTGTCTTCTTTTGCGTTGATGCACTAGATTATGCCTACTATTATGAAATACTATTCGTTACTTGTTGAGGAGTAGGATTTATCATATTATGTCATTAAGGCCATGACATTAATCATTATTTGATTATCTAATCTTGTAAGTTGTACACTTGAGGAAGCAACCCATTGAGGTTGGGGTGTAGAAACTCCTATTCCCTGATATGATGATCCATTGATGGGATGAACTACAGGCACATGTTGTTGGCTAATTATTTGTGTGTTAGTACCACTTTGATTGGGATTGGACGTTGTTTATGAATTATCCACTATATTTTGCTCACTATTCTATGTAGAGGTTTAAGACACTTATTCAATAATAGGCATATGCATTAAGTTATCTATTAAACCAGTTTGTACAAATGGGTCAGAATTTAGATTCTCTTACCCAATTAACTCTATCAACACTCCTGTTGAAGGAACTAGGTCAATGAGAGGTTTACTCACCATGTTCATCTCATTGAAATCATGTGCTAGATTCAGGTAGGTTTGATATGATGTCTGTATTTGGTTAAAGTGATCTTCCATGATGTTTTTGCCTCGATTAGATATATTAGGATCTTGGTACATTGTTTGGACTAGAGCCACAGGATTGCTAGAAGAAGCATGTTGATCATAAATGATATTGTGGGGCACTATTACTAGACTTGTTAAATTTTCATGTGGTAAGTTTGCTAGAAACTTGGCCCCTACCTCTATGGCTCTAACCAAAATCTCATCTTTATTCTCCAACAAATTTTGCTCAAACAAAAATGGATCATATGTGGAAGCTATTTTAGTAGAATATGATTGTTGAAGAACTGGCTTGTCCACTATGGGTATTGTAGCTAGGTATTATCTAGTTTGTTCTTGGTCTTGTTCTGAATAAGGTGGTGTGTTAACCAGATAATTAGCTAATAGATCTTGGATTTGTGCTCCTAATTGAGTATTATAAGAGGGATAAGAATCCATCTCATAAACAATATTATCTACATAGGGGTCTTGCACCATTTCATCCTATGCCACCACATTACTAATCCCTATATTTATATGAGTCCACTACGAGTGTAGGAATGCATGTTAGGATCCATAGTCAATGATTTGAAATAAAAGGTCAAAGAGTTATACAAACTCTAAAAAGGATAAAATGTCTAAAATAGATGATGTTCCAACTCAGTCTAGATTTTTTGAAAGGATCAAAAGGTTTATGCAAAGATTTATGAGGAAACAAGCTAGTGTAAAGCATTTAACATTTCACTATTCACATAAAGATAAGAAAGTAAATGGACCAAAAATCAAAATGCCAAACTCTAAGGTTGAAGTGTTTCAAATCTATTTAGTCTAGGAATTTAAAAGTTGCTAGGTCTTTTGGTCAAATATGGCATCAAAATCTAGGCTCAAAGAAGGCATGTGCTAGGACTCTTGGCCAAATGGTGTCAAAAGCTAGTCTTTAAAATAGATGAAAGTTTTAATCTAACGGATTTGAAACACATATAACAAACACTAGTCATTTGATTCTTGGACATGAACTTGATCACCTAGGTATAAGGTATGAAATAAAAGGCACTTTAGAAATAGTTTATTTTCTCACAAAAAATGGTATAAAACTTGGTTCTTTTGACAAACAAGCTAAGACAAAAGTGAGTGGTAGAATTGCTTTAGGCAAAAGATCATAAAAGTACACTTAGATTGGTCTAAAAATGTAGGAACACATTTGGAGCTATATGCAAGAGGGTCTATGAAAGAATATTCTAAATAGTTTGGGTAGCGTAATAATGCTATATTACCCAAAAGGTGTGACAAAAAGGTTTGTTTCAAAAACTCTCTAAGGCAAAGACATTTTCCTATAATTTTGATAGTATAACACTACTTTTTTGGATTCAAAATGTTGTGGTGCATAGACTTCAAGTGTAAGTGTTTAGCACAAAATGGATTAAGTCTATCAAGTTGTGATAATGATTATGAGTCTTAAATGACCTTCAACCCAAATTAGAAATTAAACCTAAGTTACCTTAAGTTTAGTGGAAATGGTGAACCCACTTAACACATCAACCTTATGAACTTGTAAAGGTGCAAATTTGAATTTAGATTATAATTAAAAGACTTAAACAACTTTGGTAAAGGTCTAGACTCAATTGGGTAGCATAATTGTGCCAAAGCATATGATATGACTCTCAAGCTTTTGATGAACTTTAAACAAGGTAAATTGATGATTTTACATGGGCAACATAACGCCTCTTTGTTCAAAGAAAAATTAGGACCATGTATTTGGTTTGGATTGTTTCTTTACAACAAATTTTGATTTCAAACAAGACTTTTATCTAAGACAAGACCAACTAATTAACCGCTCTTAGATCCTAAACTAACAAGGTTACTTGGTATTGATGGAATCCGTCAATATACATCATTTGAAAGGATTTTAAGTGTTCATCCAAAAGTAAATGTGCATTATATAGTAGGGTTTTTACATGCCCTTCTCTTAAATGATAGTACTACAACATGGACCTTGAGGTGCACCTTGCACCAAAAATACTTCCACAACAAGTGGAGATTTGTCTAAGGTCTAAATTTTTTTAGAATGATCTAGGGGAATTAATTGCATAATGACTTTCATGCCAAACACTACAAAATAAAAGCATGGATTTTGGGTCTATATCACTTGGCTTATTGCAAAAATGTCTAGTCCTTTTTGTAACCACTACATCCTGTTGTTCGCTTAGTGTAGTGCAATGTCCAAAGTGCCACTACATCCCATATGCAACTCCACTTAGGAGCCTAATTAATTCAATGCTAGGAGGTGAAACCCTAGGTCAAAGCTTCCCTAAAGAAATTGTGGGAGGTGATGAAGTCCCCCTCGCAAGCCAATTTCACATAAAAATAAAGAAAGCATGAAAGTAGAAAGACTTTAGGGTCATTTTCAAGACCACCTAAACTTTAATGAGTTTTTGGGAAGTGTTTTATATGACATTCATTATAAGCCTTGGACTAGGCTACTTGAAATTGGAATGGTGCTTTTGATTCTAAGGGTTCCCTAAATGGGACAAATGGAAGAGTATACATGCAACATTCCTGTTTTTGCCAAACAAAATCTAATTAAATAAATATTGCAAGCAAAATTTGACAATCATGTTCAATTTTTAGTCCAAATGAAAGATTTGGTGGTGTTAATTTGACCCCTAGGTCTTAAGATTATGAACTTTGAAAACATTCTTTTAAGCATCTAATTTTTTTATTAAACACCAAAACAAAGTTCTTAATTGATTTTTATGCTTGAAAAAGGTGATAAAAACATGTTTTTGTCAAACTTCAAGCTTGGTCTTGTAGTAAAAATGTCAGCATGCCCTTTAGCTTTGAAGCTCTTTTTGGTTTGAAATAATAAACATTAGAAAAAGAGCTTTCGGGTCTATGTTTTAAGAAAAACATAGTGACTGACGTCAGTTTATATAATCGATGACAGTTACATTTTCTAAATGATGTTAGTTATCCAACACACATTAGTTATACGAATATGAATATCGATAGGTATACAATCGATGCCAATTTTGCTAACTGATGTCATTTAATATATGTAACCAATGTCAGTCTTACTTATCGATGTCAGTTACTGTGTAAAATTGTGGCAAACAAAAATGACAAAATAAAGTTAAGAAATCAATTTACAAGAGTTTTAAGGGTCCAAATGAATATTTTAAAGTTGAAAAATGATCTTATTCAGGTGTGAGATGCATCTAGTTCCACTGGGCATGCTATATGTGATCTAAGAATTTGACTCAGGAGAGGATGGTTAGTATGGTGTTAGTTCCAAAATGAAAACAAAATGAAAGAAACACACTAACATCATAACATCTCTAGGCCTAGACACTAGGGAAAGCTTAGTAACAAAAAAATGACAAACACAACTAAAAAGTAAGGAATAAAACACAAAAATTCCTTCACCTTCCTTGGATGCTCCAAATGCCTTTGTAGTAGTGGCTTGCTCGACTTGTGCTCATGAAGTCCTTGGCAATGGAAGCTTGGCTACCTCCATCTCTCCTTGGCACCTTTGGATTGTGGCTTGGCTTGGCTTGGGATAAATTTGGCATGGTAACACTAGTTGCTTGAAGCTTTGTAATCAATTCTGCATTATAACTTTGCATAATCATGTCTTAAAAATGATGTTCATGGCCTCTCTATTTATGGATTTTTGCAAATGTCTATAATCAACCTGAACTGTTCATCCTGAGATTGAGATGTGTGGTTGAGGATTAATTCAATTTTTTAAATTAAGTTTTTAATTATCTTCATCATGACATTAGAACAAGGGGAAATTAAGAGGCATGGAGGGCATCATGGAAGGCATTGATGAGGCATGGAAGTCATGAATCTTGATAATTGTGGCATTTATGGCCTAGGGATGTCTTCCCAAAAAATGAGGTCACTTGATGATACAAATATTCAATATTCATTTATAAAAACAAGTTTCCATGGATTTATTAATTATGTCTTGATTTGGGTTAATTAGCTCTTAAGCATGTTTAAGCACTTTGTGCACAAATTACTCAAATTGATCATAATGTCTTGTTATTGGTCTAAAATTTGACTGGATTGGAATTGAAAGGAAATGTTAGATGCATTGGAACCGTATTCCCATGTAGGAAGTTACTAATAAAAAATAACAAAGGCACATGTCTTATGTAAGAGATTTGATAGGAAAGAGCAATCCAGAGTACCTAGGTGTAAAATTGACATCTTGACTCAGAATGATCTGATCAAAGTTAGCTGGCTTATAAATTGCATTGCCCCATTTAAGGATACCCTGGCCAAAATTGGTACTTGAATATGTTAGTTTCACATCTTTTAGCATGTTTCAGTGTTTTTAGGCTAAATTATGCATTTTGAGTGGAAATTGGTCAAAAGCCTAGTTGGAGGTTATCGATGGCCAGATTTAGGTGTCTACAGTTTGAATTTGAAAAGTGATTATTAGAAGGGAAATGTTAGCTAGACCCATAGGGGTCAAGAATGACGGCCATTATTAACCCAACTAGTCAATTATATCTTGTAATTGAAACGTTTGCATTTTTAGATTTAGAACATCAATACAAATGCTTAGGGGAGTATTTAACATTTAAAACATTTATTTAGGTGTCAAACAATAACTTTGAAAATAAATAGGTCCATACAAGTGCTTAGGATAGGGTAAAGTGTTGAAATAGGTCCCGTTTAAGTTCACAAGTTAATTGAAGTGGAATAGGGCCAAAACTAACATGATCAAGTATTTGTGACCACATTTAGGTGTCCACATATCTATAGGATTTTTTGAATCCATATTGAAACACATTCACACATAGGCTGGCCATGGAAAAGAGTTGAAACTGACAATAAAAGTATGAGAAAAACATGGAAAATGACACAAAATGACCATTTTCACATTGATCATGAAAGTGGTCTGACCACTTTTAGAATAGTTATTCAACTAGAAGGAAAAAACCTTAAAATAATATTTTAGACATTTTATGAACATCTAGGGTCATACCAAGGAAAATAAATAGTCAATTTTTAGATTTTTAAGTATTTTGGATTGAATGGATGTATTATCTTTGAACCAAAGTGAATTTAAAGTCAAGCTATAAGGAAAAAATAAATCAAGTGAAGATAATAATGGGTCTGAAATAAATAGAAAGTATAATAAAAATAGCCAAATGTATGTAAATGATCTAAATGCACAAAATCATGACATAGACACTACGACTACATGACTTGTACAAAAATTATGTGTATATACAATGCTCCAATTTGATGTGTGTGTATGCATGCATATCAAAGTAAAATAAAACAAGTGTTTAACCAAATGTTACTGGAAAGGGGTTGAATATGAAATCTATATTTATTGAGAATGAATCACCCATGCTTCAATGTCAATAACTTGAATGCACCTACAAGCACATGAGAATGTATACGAGTAGATCATTGTTTCTAAACATTGGTATTGATTTAATTGAATTACATAAATAAAATTTAAAATGATAAAAATAATGGATACACTTGGTGGTATGTAAATCATGTTGTAATTATTAAAAATTCAAAACTAAAATTAAAAACCAGAAAAAAAATTTGGAAATGGAATATAAAAATTGAAAACAAGTTCCTCAACTAGCTCCTTAGAAAAATTGGACCCTATTGACCCATGCACTAGGGTGAAAACTATATCTATTGATCAAATAAGTAGATATATAGTATTTATTGGCTTCACTTGGTCTAACTAGTTCAAATATTTAAGTGTAAATTAAGAATTGCATTGTTAGGGTAACACCCTTTATATTAAAAAATAAATTGAAGCACTAAAAGAACATATAAAATTTATTATTTTCTTACATTTCATATATAAGGATAAAGGCTAATATATTCATATTACATTAGATTGCATGATTGTTTATTTCTAAACTGTCTAAAAATAAGGGTTTGATTGAGGCAAGCCCCTTATAACTACCCAAAATTTTCTATGTTCTTGCAAGGTTTTTAGAGCTTATGAGGTTTGTGATAAAGGATAAGGTATTATAGAATACCGACACATCAATTTGATAATATAAGAGAGGTTTTTGATCAACAAACACAAATAAAGGAGTTCATTAAATTTTAGTAGGATTTGACTTGATTTGACCAAGATCGAACCCTATTATTGAAATCAAACCTTAGCTTATTGAGATTGACAATATAATTTTGGTCAAAATCAAAATCAAGGTATTTGGTTTTAGCTATTTCTTATGAATTATCTCTGTTTCACCAAATTTATTGTATTTATTCGAGATTAATTCTAGGACTATCTTCAACCACTTTCAACGTTTGATAGTTTAAAAATAAGTTAAAATTTAAATATATCTATAAAATAACCTCTTATCAAGTTTTAAGATGGATTTAATTAAATATCATATATTTTAGATATCTATATAATTTTAACTTGTTGTATTTAACTTGTATTTAATTATATTTGGAATATGCTTTTCCTTTTAATGATTAGTGTAGTTTCTCTTAATTGTTAACCATTTTCATCAAAACATTCAATCATTTGATTGAAAATATACCCCTTAGAGTTGCACCACAACACCTCAAATAAATTTAAAATTGTAATGTACCCCATTGGTATATGTCTATTGAATAGCCATTATGCTCACTCTTAAAACTATGTATCTAATTCTTTCCACTTATAATAATATTCTTTCCCAACCAATATTGGTAATTATGGCCACCCAAAAAAAAAGTTTCACCTTTACAATTAGGATCTATGTCTTCTTTTGGTAAACATATTTGAGATAATTTCAATAAGTAATGGTATACAAAGTAATTTGAATAATATTTTATATTTTCATTATATAATTAATTGACATATATTTTTTTTGCATTTTTTTAAGGGCAATGTTTTTTATTATTATTAGTTTTGGTGAGATCTTTACCCTATATATTATTGACTGAAGTTTCAATCAGTTTAAAATATAATCGGGGGCTCATATTCCCAAGTGATCATCTATCAAAAGTATTAGGAATACTAATAATAGTCATAATCAGCTTGAGAATACCAACGAATAGTCATAATCAACTTGAAAATACTATCAACAACCACAACCGGCCAAAGAATACCAATGACCAGCCACAACCAACCTTCGATACCAAACTGAGATTTAAATCTTGATGGTGCTTATAATAACCAAATCACTTTTACCAACTCACCCACATCTCATTGATTCTAAACAACAATTGTTATTGATATAATATTATTATTTTTTTTTTGACATTCTACATGCTGTTTTGTTAGTAATATATATGTTTTGAATGGTTTAGATTTGAATATATAAAAGTTTGAATAAGCTATGTTTTAAATTTAGTAAACCATTTTTTACGGATTTATATAGAGCTACAAGTTTTGTCACCAATAATATTGACTAGGGAAATTTAATTCCTTAAATTTTGAAAATAACATGAAAAAGATGTGTAAGTAGTTCAAGTGATCCATGAGTGCAAATAAAGTCTCAGTTATCTTTTATTTTAGATAGCTAGCTTTAAATTTAGATTTAAAGTTTTAGTTTTATTTTTAGCTACTTTAGATATATTTAGATTTAGTTTAATTTTATTTTTAACAAGTAATCATTTTTTCAAAAAATAAAGAGGTGACCATTATATTGTTATAAATATTATGGATTGAAACAATTTTATTCAGAAAGGTTTTAGAAGACTCGATAAAGTTAGGAAATATTTCTAAGATGTTTTTTGAGTTTGTTTTGCTTTTTTATCTTCTTAAAATTTTAGATCGATACTGTTATATTTTCTTAGCTTCTAGAAAACACTAAATGAGATTTATTCATTGTATTATGAGTAGGTTGGATTGGATTCTAACTGGTTCTATGATTAATCTTTGTTCTCAATTTTCTATAGATAGATTTTTTTATTGCTATTTTTTGAAGTGAAATTTGATCTTTATAAACTTATTTTAGTTGAATGCGATTTCATTATTATCTATGATCATTTTATCTTGTAAAGAGATGTTGCTGAGATTCACTCATAATTGATTAATCCTTAGAATTCCACACCATATTTATTCCAATTTGAGTGAATGCTAAATTTAACTAATGCCAATTGTTTCATAATAGATTTTAGAAAGTGTTTGCTTGAGAAAAATAATTATTAAGCTGAAATTTAAACCTTCTATTTTCCCTTCCCTCCCTTCCTTTTAATTTTTTTCATGGTATTTAATTATTGTTACATAGAATCATTATAAATATCAATATCTAGGCTATGTTGCGATGCTTTGGTGAACTTCCCTTGATGGGATGTAGGTCATATGTTGTTATTCCACCATGACTACAAAGGAGAGTCAAAACTTGTAGCTTGTGCCTTGGACTAAATTACCAACAATAATAAATCAAGAGAATGAAAATATATTATTTGTGGTGTGCATAAAACCCACATCAATTTTTTTTTTGTGCTATAAAAAGGGCCACTCTGTAATCAATTTCACTTAATGTGTGCTTTCATTTTAGTTTCTACCAAAATATAAAAGATACTTAAAAAATTAAAAAATCATAAAATAAAAAATAAAATAGAGAAAAACATGTCATAGCTAGGTGAAACAACCATTATCATCCATGGTGATTGACATGATCTTCTCAAAATTACTTTTAATTGTCTTTCAAAATTATAAAAATATAGAACAACTGAGAAACATGTCCATGCTTTAAAAATTGTTTTGGGAGTTTTGAATATTTGGCATGATGATGTAACATGTTTAAATTCATATTATATAATGATGAGTATGATTGGTTTTTAAATTTAATGCCTAGTTTAATGTACAACTAGAAGGAATTAGAAGATGTGTTTATTATATAATTTAGATAGCTAAATGATCCCTTTTATTTCTTGAATTAGTTGGTCACATTCAAGAGATAACCCAATGAATCAATCAAGAATTTTAATCTCAAATTTTAGGAAATTCATAAACAACATTCCAATTGACTACAGACCCCAAGAGGCAGTAATTTTGGATATATACATTAATGATTTGGATTACATTATATCTATGTTTATGTAAACATCCAATGCAAACACAACTTATGCATAGGTGGTCATAATAGATAGACAATTGCTTTCTTAAATAAAAATATTTTTTACATGACGAACTACACCCCCTTTCAAAGTGTTGTACCAAACATTCCTCAAGTCCAATAAAACATGAATTTTATTATGACTAACCATTTAGATCAAAATTATATTCATAGTAAACATATTGATCTAATCAAACATATTCTTATAGAGAAAAAATAAGATTCTCTTATTGAGAAAATGATGACATTTGTCCTAGATTCAAATACATATGATGAAAATAAATATGTTGAACATGAATATTTTTGTAATAATATGTTTTATGACTCTAAATATGATACATAAGAAGTTCACACATCAAAGGAATCATAGGGAAATGAAGAAGAATCAAATAATGATATATTTTTTTTTATTTTACACGAAATTCACTCATCAACTTATATTAGAGATTAATTTATTAAAACAGAATATTGTTTGTGAAATGACAGATCTGGTTCTAAATAACATGGAATGTCCAAGTTTTCATGTATTCACATGTTCTGATGATGAGTATTCAATGATTTTAAATTTAGAGGAACACATTGAATATGTGCAAAAATAAATATGAGAGAAGAAGAAATTAAAGGAAATTATTTGAAAGTAGAATCAAATTATGGAGAATTGGTACTTATCAAGTCCATAGTCTCAAATTTCATAGACTTGTAGGTAAAAGAACCCTATGTATTATTTTGCCCAGATTTTGAGGTATGTTTACCTAAGACCAATGCTTGTTTTGATTTCATGTTTGGAAATAATCACCATGTTAAACAAATTTTTATAAATATTTTTGAATTTTGAAAGAGAATGCTGATTAATTTGTTAAAATAATACAAGGATGTGTTTGCACATTTAAGAACAATAAAAGAAAAAAATTCTATTACTCGGTAGTGGTAAATGTTTCATACAAAGCTTCCAAATTCACCCTTTTGCCATGGTTGTGAGTTGATATTATAGGGTAAGAGTAGATTAGATTAGTTTGATTTCAATTCTATTTTGGAATATGTAGTTTTGATGTTGATTTATTGCTTTCATAGAATAATTGTTTTAATAGTAGTAGTTCAATAAGTCTTATTAAAGCCACAAGAAGAGAACCAGAGAAAATTTTCCACATCCCACCATTTGCTAATTTTTTGCAGAGTTCACATTATCCCAAAACCAAAACATAGACCTTGTAGTCACATTCAATTCACTAAAAATAATTGAATTCATTATGAAATGTTGAAAAATTTAGGAAAATTGATAACCTTTGGATGAATATTAACATCATGTCTTATTGCTTTATGTTTTCACTTGGGATCTAAATCTTTGTTTCAAAAATTTCAAATGAATTAAAAATAATTTTACAATTGAAAATGAGTCATGACTACACTTAATCATATTAAGCATTGCTTTGAGGTACATGAAAAAATAAAGGAAACCTTGTTTGTGACTGAAATTTTCAGGGTATCCTTATACCTTGACTACATTAGTTCCCAACCTTTTAAGATATACAAAAGAAATAAATCAATAGAAATAGGTGAATACAAAATCTTCAAATAAGAATCGGAGTTTTCTCCTAAAAGAAGATTTGGGTAACCTCCATCAAGGTTATATAACCCTAGTTGGAAATGGACAAAGTCTAACATGGAGTTAGAGGTATCTCTTAAGGGGATACATATGATTGACTGGGAGTAGAGCAATGTCCAAGTCTTCCCTCTTCTAGTCACACCAAAAAAAAAAAACTTCAGAAGTTATAATCAATTGATCACTCTTGCATCATATCAAAAAACTCAAAGGAAAGTATATGAATCACTATGATCCAGACAACAATTTAGGTGACAATTCAGGTGACAGTTCTATCCTAATTGATTTAAATAGTAATTTCTCAAATTCTGTATTGTTTTAAATCTTGGAAGTCGAACCACTTAATCTCCCTCGAGATTGGTGACCTTCCACATCCTCCCCATGCTTTCAAAATGTGTATAAATGAAGAGGTAACCCAAAATGGGAAGACATACATCTCTTCCCATAGATAAGCATATATTTGTATTGCGATCTTGAGTAATACTACATCTCTTCTTAGAGAATTCATTGTTACTGTGTTATTTCTATGCTATTTAAATATTTATCAACCAAAATTTCTGAGTGTTGGATCAGTGGTATCAGAGCTCCTTATCAAATGTTGGATATTTCCTAACTGTATCAGTGAAAGTTTCACTGTCATCATGCAACAATATCTGCTGAGGAAACTGCTCAACTATATTTTAGTCATGTATGGCTCCATTTTGGTCTCCCCAAGTCCATTGTCTCAGATTGAGATAGCAGGGTCCTGAACATCTTCTGGTCCACTCTATGGAAGATGATGGATACTAAGCTGATGAAGTCCACAACGTTCTACCCACAGACTGACGGTCAGACAAAGGTGGTAAACCACTTGATTGTTCACATGATTCAGATGTATCTCTCCAAACATCCATGCACATGGGATGAGGGACTTATTTTCATACAACATGGATACAATTGGGCATTGCACAGCTCGACCAAGCATAGTCCATTCCAAGTATGTTTTGGGTTTCAACCCATGGCACCAATTGATATAGCTGTTCCATTTTTCACCATGGAATACACACCTCATGGAAGATCTGAGGCAACAAAAGCAACAAAGTTTATTGAACAAATGCAACACATCCAGCAACAAGTTCATGACATCCTGGAGAAGATGAATTAGAAGTATAAGCAATGCCATGACAAACTTAGGATTGCACACCATTTTGCTGTGGGTGACAAGGTTTGGTTATGGCTTCAGAAGGAACGGCTTGCAGGCCCACACAGAAAGATTCGTCCTCTGCGATATGGTCCCTACATCATCACTATAAAAGTTGGAGAAAAGGCTTTTGAGTTGAACCTACCAGCCTACCTTGGTCTGCATCCAATATTCAATGTGGAGCTCCTCAAACCATATCACCCACCTCTATTAGACACTTCAGTTGTAGCAAAACAACTAGACATTGATGAGCTTGATCCACAAAGTTTTGCTCTAGTGGAAGAGGATCAAATTGTGGATACCTCGATGAAGACAACAAGAGGATGCTCTATTCCGATTTATCAATTGGTCAAAAGGGGCCAGCTTAGCCACCACGGTGAGTGGCTCACAGAGAATCAAATCAAGACACAACTACCACACCTAATGGGAAACATTGACGCAATGGGGACCATTGCTTTTCAAGGAGGGAGGAATGATCCAGACAACAATTTAGATGATAATTTGGGTGACAGTTCTACCCCAATTGATTTAAATAGTAATTCCTCAAATTTTGCATTATTTTAAATCTTGGAAGTCGAACCACTTAATCTCCCTCGAGATTGGTGACCTTCCACATCCTCCCCATGCTTTCAAAATGTTTATAAATTAAGAGGTAACCCGAAATGGGAAGACATATATCTCTTCCCAGAGATAAGCATATATTTGTCTTGCGATCTTGAGTAATACTACATCTCTTCTTAGAGAATTCATTGTTACTGTGTTATTTTTATGCTATTGAAATATTTATCAACTAGAACTTCTGAGTTTTGGATCACACTATAAACACATATGACTCTTCAGAGATATTAAGGCTTAGTATGTTGTGTGCTAAAACTAAAGCTAATATTTAGATTTTTTATGAAAACTTTAAATTTTCTTGCATTATTTATTGGTTTTCTTTCAAAATTAACTAAAGATTTTGAATTCTAAATACTTAACGATATTTTTCCCTTATAGACCCAACACACCCCATTTATTTTGAATAAATAGGGACCCTCTTTCATTTTGAATGTATGCACATATTTCACAATCATAATAAACTCTGTAAAGTCAATTTATGATATAAAATATATAGTCACACACATATATTATACAACTTGAGTTTTAGGACCCCGAGTTGTATCTATGCCATTAAGTCTTCACTTTAATTCACTTTATGATACAAAGTTTATGACACCTCTAATCTTGAGTCTTTAGAGCCAATTGAGATTATAAGCCATGAAATATAGAAGTCATGCATTCGAGTGAATCCTATGAAACCCATACAAGTCCATGAATCTTCCATGATCGTGTGTCTTGTGTCCTATATAAGATATCGACATATTCCTTTGTTTCATTCCATATGGAAAATGTAGTCACATATGTTTATAAAGGTAAAGTGATCACGTTTGCTTTATTCTTAAGGATAAAAAACTAGTGAATCTATTGCATAACTCTATGGCCATCTACTTAATGCCATGCGTATCTTTTCAAGATCAATATTTTTATCTTATTTGGGTTTTTCATTCTTTGAAGTTTAAATTACTTATGGTTATTCTTTCATGGAGGGTATATCTATGGACCCTCGACATAGTGTACTTCCTTGGCCCCCCTTTAAAACACTCCATGACACTAAGTCAAATGGTAGTCACCACGTGTTACGTTTAGTGAACCCTCATAGACTTAGACTTTACTACACCAAATATATCATCTCAATGAAGTTATGTATGCTCCATGACCCTAAGAAAATTGTAGCATGCCACTTTGCACATTTCCATATACCACACACTACTCACAGATTGTAGGAAGATCAAAGAATTTAACATCACTAATTTAAATTTGACAAGTAGATAAATGTTATTATGTGATTAAAATATTAAATTGATGTTTCTCAGATCATCATTTTATAAATTTAGAAGTTACAATGTTGAGATGTGTTACATTATAAATTGTCATAAAATGCATAACGAGTAAGGTAGTAAAGAAATATCATAACAAATTTTTTGACTCTAAAATCATGAGATGAGGACATGCGGACTATGATGTGATACTTCAACACCATCTTATAATATATATCTTCCCAAATATTTCAAACCACTCAAATCCTACTATGTCCAAGAAGGGACACTATGTAAATATAAGGTTAAAATTGTGGTCGTCATCACTTGTCAAAACATCAAAAGTTCACAGATTATCTAATATTACAAGATGAAAAAAGATATTTTCAATTAGAAAAAAAATATTTACACATGACACAATACAAGCAATTAATGAATGCAAAGGATGCAAGAATATAAAACACGAACAAATTGATCACTGAAGATTATTATAAAGATCACAAAGGTGATCTTATAATTTAGAATATGTTACACCAATTATCAAAATAATGAGGTACATGAATATAAAAAAGTATATGATATAATAAATTTAGTTTAGAGTCATATCAAATTTCATATAAATTCATAAGGATCATTGAGCATTAATATAGTTCGTAGGTATACATGGGCTAAATTTTTTGAGTTTGATATGATTTTAGATCACAGTACTTTTTTGGAGAGCTCAACTTCTAATTTGAAATATTATAAAACTTTAACTATATATGAATACTCCAAAAACTCTAAAAATAGTCAAAAGCACCTGAAAATGCCATACAAAATGTGTAGCAGGAGAATTGGTTAATTAATAACTACATTTAAATTGACAATAGACCTAAATAATTTTATAGATGCATTTAGAGTTGTAATGGGAATTAAAAACATTGAAGTTCACTTCAAGATCCTAATTAAATAAATGTGCCACAAATAGGTAAGATGGTCATCTATGCATGGAAATATCACAAGCCAAATGAGAACTATAAATCTTGCATGGGTAATTAAATATTCAACTAATACAAGTTGAATGTATAAATTTATAAAAGGGGGTAATTTTAAGTGATCCAAAAGTAGAATTAAAGTCTTATTTATCTTTTAGATTATATCACTCACTTTAAATTTATATTTTAAGTATTTGTTTTAGTTTGAGTTGCTTTAGATACATTTAGATTTAGTTTATTTTTATTTTTAATAAGTAATCACTTGTAACAGATTTTTAAAAAATTAAAGAGAGTGACCATCAAATTGTTATAATACTAGGTATTGATACAATTTATTTAAAAAAGGATACAAGAGACTTAATAAGTTTAGGAAATATTTTTGCGCTGTATTTGAATTTGTTTTAGTTTTCTACTTTCTCAAAATTTTAGATCGATGTTGCTTAATTTTATTAGCTTCTAGTGATCATTGAATGAGATTTATTTGTTATATTATGAGTAGGCTAGTTTAAGTTCTAATGGTTTTTATATTCAATCTTTGATCTTAGATTTATGTAGATAGATGTATTTTTTTACTATTTTATGTAGTAATATTTAATCTTTATAAAATTGTTGTAGTTGAATGTGATTTTACTATTCTATATGATCATTTTATCTTTCAAATACATGGTAGTGAGATTCACTCATACTTGATTAATCTTTAGAGTCTCACACCATATTTATTCAAGTTTGAGTGAATGCTGAATTTGATTAATGCTGATTATTTTACAATAGATTTCAGAAAGTGTTTGCTTGAGCAAAATATTTACTAATTATAAATTTGAACCTTAAATTATTCCCTACCCCCATCTGTTTAATTAATTTTTATGAGATCTAATTATTATAACATAATATCATTGTAAATATCCATCTTTGGTTATTTTTGGGACATTTCAATGAACTTCATTTGATGGGTTGTACGTCATATAATACTTTACCACCATGACTGTATAGGAGAGTCACAACCTATAGCTCGTGCCATGGAATAAATTACCAATTGTTCTAAATTGAAAGGGTGAAAATCCATTATTTATGGTGTGCATAAAACTCACATTAACAAAAAAATTTGGTGCTAGAAGGAAGGTTAGTTTGTGATCAATTTCACCCAACATGTGGTTTAATTTTAGTTTCTGTTAAAATGTTATAAATCCCTAAATAATAAAAAATCATAAGATAGAAAAAAAAAAGAGAAAAACATGTCTTGCTTGGTGAAACAACCATAAGCATCCATGGTGAACAACACAGTCTCCTTAAAATTAATTTCAATCACCTTACCAAATTTCAAAATGATAAAAGAACTGAGAAATATGTCCATGATTTCAAAAACACTTTGGAAGTTTTAGATATTCAACATGAGGATGTAGCTTATAAGTTGTTTCCATTCACATTAGATGGCCATGAGTATGATTGGTTTTTAAATTTAATGTTTGGTTTAATCTGTAACTAGAAGGAATTAGAGGATGTATTTCTTCTACAATTTGGACAACTAAATGATCCCTTTGCCTTCTTGAATTTTATGCTCACACTCAAGAGACAACCTAATGAATCAACAAGGAAATTTTAATTTCAAATTTTAGGAAACCCATAAACCAAATTCTAATCAGCTACAAACCTCAATAGGTAGTCATAATAGATAGACAATTGTCTTCCCAAACAATAATTATTTTCCACATGATGAACTACATCCCCTTTCAAAGTGTTGTACCAAACATTCTTCAAGTCCAATAGAACATGAATTTTATTATGAGCAGTCATTTAGATAAGAATTATATTCATAGTAAATGTATTCAACTGAAGAATTATATTTATAGTAAATGTATTCAACTGATCACACATATTATTACCAAGAAAAAATATGATTATCTTATTGAGAAAATGAGATCATTTATCCTAGATTCAAATATATGCAATGAAAATGAATATGTTGCATATGAATGTTTTTGTAATAATATGTTTTCTCATTATGTGTATGATGAAAAATAAGCTCACACATTATAGGAATCACAAGGAAACAAGGAAGAATCAAATAAGGATTAAATGGTCATGTGTTATACATAATTTTTCTCATCAAGTTGTTTTGGATATCAATTTATTAAAACAAGATATTATCTGTGAAATGACATATCTAGTCATTAAAAACATGGAATGTTCAAGTTTGCATGTTTTCACAGGTTATGATGATGAATATTTAGAGATTTTAAATCCAGAGGAACACATTGATTATGTGCAAAAAGTAAAGATGAGAGAAGAAGAAATAGAGGGAGACTATCTGACAACATAATAAGATCATGAAGAATTGGTACTTATTGAGACTATAGTCTCAAATTTCATATAATTTTAGGTAAACGAGTCCCATATATTTGTTTGTGTTAGCACTGGTCTTTGGAATTACCCATTAGGACATGTAAATTATTGTAGTCTGTGAGTTTTAGACTTGACTAGGAATATTCTACTAGAATTTACAATAGGTTACGACTAAACACCATATTTATTCATGCAAAACTCTTTATTTTGGGTTTGCCATTAGTTTTTATTATTTTAAAAGTGATTTATAGATTTAGAGAGTTTATTGATAACTAAATACGAGGATACATTCAATTGTAAGGAAGATGCATTTAATTCAAGGAAAGATTACACACTTAGATTATACTTAGCAATATAATACTCAAGGAATACCATATATTGATTTATATTGTATTACAATTCAAGTTCAACATCTTCTTTTACAAATTCAAAGTATATATAATGCCATGAAGATACTATAGTTCTTCATTTCTATGACTTTTCATCTTCTCGAATAAAGGGAACTGTTCAACTTCTACAAATCTTTGATATGCTACATGAGACCATATTTTATACAAAATATACTTTGTCACCTAGTTATATTAAAAAATATTTGGGTGACTTATTGTTCGCATCTCCAACTAATAGTTTGGAAATATTTTAAGATATGTTTGCCTTGTAGACATCCAATTCCTATCACTCTTGTGTTGAAATTGTCAATCTAAATGATATTGTATGACAATACACAATCTGGACCAAAATCACTAAAATACTCTAAATCATTTGAAATTATCATGTATAAGTGATGAGTTATGTTAATATATCCCTAAATGGGGTAATGCATTTTATGTGATTATTTTCTTTTGTTAAGTCATTTTGAGTCAAATTACAACCACATAAAATGTTATCCTAGACCACTGAATTCTTCTAATTTGGTAGCACACATCATGTGCATGTGTTATTTTACATCCATAATACCTTAACTGAGATATTATCTTGTAATCAACTAACACCTTATTATAATTATACTCCAGTCAAATTACAACTCAATAAAATGACATTTTTGATCAGGTGGATAAAGCGTGCAACATATTTCCAAATAATTACAAAAATCAATTAAATCCACTTAAACAAATTAAACCAAATTAAGAGCTTAAGTAAAAATTACATGAAAGTTGTTGGATATCTAATTATTGAAAATTAATTACTCAATTATGCATCATCCCATGACATCATCAATGGAGTGGCATCCATAATCCATTAATAGGATAAATATCAAAATTAAGCCATCCCATGCCTCATCAATACTCCATTCTTTGAAATATTAATGGAAATATTTGTGGCTTATCCCTCCAAAATTTAATTAGTCCATGGACACACATCTTGATATCAATATGGATGGTCATATATGATCTTGAACATTTTTAGAAATCTATAAATAAGTGAGCTAAAGCCATCATTTTTAATCTCTTTTTGTGAAAACTTATTAAGTAGAATTATCTTCACAAAGCTTCAGTTATACAAACTTATTATGTAAAAATTACTATAGAAAAGCTTCACCTATTTGCACAAATTTGCAAATTTTGTGAGCCTAAACCATTGGTGCACTAGGAGATGATGGAGGCCCATGTTACTCTTCATTGACAAAGATTTTGAGCACCAAATATGGGGGAAAAATGCTTATTGAACGCTCTTGGAGGAGGGATGCTACTTGGAAGGTTTGATTGTATTCCTTTCTTAATTATCTCTTAGAAATCATTAGCAACTCCCGTTGAGGGAGTAGGCTTGAAAAGTTAGGTATTTATGATTATTTTAGAGATTTCTTGACTAACGCATGATCTAACCTTGTCTCGTAATCCTACTTTACATGCCTAATATCAATGTTTTTCCTAATTTCCTGTTTGGGAAGAATCACAATGTTAATTAAATATTTGTGAATATTTTTAAAGTTGGAAAGATAAAGTTGATTGATTTGTTGAAATAATATAAGGATGTGTTTTTACATTTAAGAACATGTAAAAGGTGAAAATTTTGTATTGCCCGGTAGTGAAAAATGTTTCATACAAAGTTTCAAAATTCACCCTTCTACTATGACCATGATTTGCTAGTGTAGGGTAGGATTAAATTAGATTAGTTTGTTTTTAGTTCTATTTTTGATTTTTTAGTTTTGATGTTACTTTCAAGCTTTCATATAATAATTACTTCAGTAGTAGTAGTTCAATAAGTCTTACTAAAGACACAAGAAGAGAAACAAAGAAAAATTTCCACATCCCACCACTTGCTGATTTTCATGGAGTTCACATTAACCCATAACCAAAACATAGACCCTGTTGTCACATTCAATTGCATAAAAAGAATTAAGCTCATTGTCAATTATTAAAAAATTCAAGAAAATAGATGACCTTTGGATGAATATTAACATTATATCTGATTGCTTTATGTTTTCACTAGGGCATTGATCTTTGTTTCTAAATTATCACATGAATTAAGATCAATTTAGCATTGAACAAGAGTCATGACTCCAGTCAAGCACAACAAGCATTGTCATGAAGTGTATAGAAACAACAACAAAAAGATCATTTGTGATTGAATTTTTTTGAATGTCATTATACCTTGACTACAATGGTTCCCAACCCTTTAAGATAATTAAAAGAAACAAATCAACATAAAGAGGAGAATATGAAATATTAAAAGACAAATCAAGTTTTTTTCCTAAAGGGTGATTCAGGTAACCACCATCACGGCTATAAATGCTTAGATGGAAATAAATCAAGGCCTAAAGTAGAGCCAAAGGTATCTATATCAGGGTTATGAATACTCGGTTGGCAGTAGAGCAATATCCAAGCCTTCCCTTTTTGATCCATTCTTATAATAATAATAATAATAATAATAATAATAATAATAATAATAATAATAATAATAATAATAATAATAATACCCTTTAGAAATTTTTATCAATTGATCACTCTTGTGCCACATCAAAAAACTCAAAGGAAAGTAAACAAATCACTATACACACATTTGACTCTTTTTGTATATTAAAACTTAGTATGTTGTGTGCCACTACTAAAGATAATATTCAGGGTTCTTATGAAAATGTTAAATTTTATTTCCTTATTTGTTAATTTTCTTTCAAAATTAACCAAAAATTATGAGTTATAAATAATGAGTAGTATTTTTCATACAATAGTCACCATTTGTTCTATACCTAACACACCCCACTTCTTTTGAAGAAATGAGGCCCCTCTTTCATGCTGAATGGATGCACAAATTTCATAGTCATAATTCATCTTGAGGTCATGTTCACATTATAAAAATCACCAAGGTCAATTTATAATATAAAATTTGTATTCAAACATATATAAATTGGGTCTTAGGTCCACATGTTATATCTATATCACTAATTGGTCTCATTAATTCACTTTATAATACAATGTTTATGACCACTCTAAAGTGTAATCCCTAAGCCTAGACTTCACCCTTACCTCTATTGGGAACTGATTGAGATTATAAGATGTGAAATATACAATTCATGCATTCACGTGAATTATGTAAACCCCATACAAATCGATGACTCTTCCATGAATGTGTGTCCTATGGCCTATAAGAGAATGACACATGTCCTTTGTTTCATCCCATTTTCATTCTTAATTGTTTATATGAAAAATTTAGTCACATATGTTAATAAAAGTGACCATTTTTGTTTTGTTCGTAAGGATCACATAACTATGTGAATCCACTATGTGACTCCTTGTACATCTAGTTAATGCCCCACATTTATTTTCAAGATCACTATTGTTATATTATTGGGGTGCTTTATTTTTTCGAGTTTAAATTAATTATGTTTATTCTTATGTGTAGGACATTTTCATGAACCCTTAGTCTCATAATTATTTGCCCCACTTTAAAAAACTCCATGACCCCGAGTTAATTAGTAGTCACGACTTGTCACATGTAGCTTGATCTTGTAGTCTTAGACTTTCCCACACTTGAAATTTCAACTCATAAAGTTTTGTATGCCTCATAACCTATAAAAAATTATAACATGCTATGTGTCACATTTTCATTGGTACACAAAGAATGTAAGAATACTTGAGAGTAAACTAAATTTTATGGATAGATGAATGATATCCCATGATTTCTACATTAAATTTGATGTCCCTCAGAGCACAACTTTGTGAGTCTAGGACCCTGCAATGTTACCATGTGTCACACTAAGAATGTCTGTGGAATGTATGAGTAACATAGTCAAGAAAAATCACAAAAGACTCTGTGACTCCAATATCATGAGATCATGACACCTAGACTATAATGTGAAAGTATAAGACCATCCTAACACAGATCTTTGCGGAGAGCTTGAACCACTCAAATTTTGTTATGTCAAAGAAGGGATAATTTGTAAATGTGAGGTTAAAATTGATGGGCATCATAGCTCATCAAATCATCAAAAGTTAGTAGATTATCAGACATTATAAGATGAACATGGATCTTATTAATTAAAAAAATAGGGATATTCACATAGGATGCACACATACAATTGATGAATGCAGATGCCATAAGAATACAAAGGTGAATGAATTGATCACTGAGGATTATTATAAAGATCATAGAGAAGATGTTGTAATTTAACAAATTTTACACAAATGATCAATAAAAACTAATGGATGAATGAAACAAAGTAGAGGAGATAATAAAATAACTTCACAGTCATCTCAAATTCATAATAGTTCATAGGGACCACTGAGTATTAATATAGTTCTCAAGCTTGTCAAGGATAATGTTTCTAGGTTTGATATGATTTTGGATAATAATAATTTTTTTTAAAGCTGAAATTCAAATCTAAAAGATCATACAACTTTAGGTGTGCGTGAAGACTCTATGATCTCCAAAAATAATTTGAAGGCTCTCAAAAATGCCATACATAATGTGCAAGAGTGAAATTGGATAATTAATAACTACATTTAAATTTATAATATACCTAAATAATTTTACAATTACATTTAGAGTTGCAATGACCATTTATAAAATCAAAGTTCACTTCAATATCCCAATTATATTTATGCCATGAATGGGTAAGATGGTTAACTATGCATGGAAATATCACAAGCTAGTAGAGAATTATATGTCTTGCAAGTCCTATTGAAGATTCAAGTCACACAAGTTGAAAACCTAAATTTATAAAAAAGGATAAGTTCAAATGATCTAGAGGTGGAAATAAAGTCCTAGTTATATTTTAGATTAGATAGCTCACTTTAGATTTATATTTTAAGCATTAGTTTTAGTTTTAACTGCTTTAGATAGATTTAGATTTAGTCTATTTTTTATTTTAATATATAATCACATAAAACTATTTAAAAAAAAAGTAAAGTTGTGCCATCAAATTATTATAAATATTATGTATTGAGACGATTTTATTTATAAAGGTTTTAGGAGACTCATCAAGCTCATGAACTCCTTCTAATATGTTCTAGTTTTTTTCCTTTCTCAAAATTTCAAATTGATGCTACTTTATTTTCTTAGCTTCCAATGATCATCAAATGAGATGTTTTTATTTTATTATCAGTAGGTTGGATTGATAATTTGTTCTATTCTAACCATTTATGTAGCTAATCTTTGATCTTATAAATTAATATTAAAAATATATGCTTCTCAGATTCACTCATAATTGATTAATTTTTAGACTCTCACATTGTATTTACTCAAGGTTGAGTGAATTCTAAATTTGAGGAGTGTTGGTTGTCATGTAGTAGATTTTAGAAAGTGTCTTTTTGAGAAAAAAATTAATAATCAGAAATTAAAACCTTCTTTTTTTCCCCTATCCTCCCCTAATTTTGATATTTTTTCATGAGATCTAATTATTGTAACATAACATCACTAAAAATATCCATATTTGGGTGTTGTTGAGACACTTTGATAAAATTCCCTTGATGGGCTATAAGTCATACACTGCTATTCTATCATGAATACATAAGAGAGTCACAACTTATACTTGTTCCCTGTACTAAATTACTAATAGTCCTAAATTAGGATGGTAAAAACCTATTATATATGGTATACATAAAACCCACATCAACATATTTTTATAGCACTAGAAGGAGGGCCACTTTATGATCAATTTCACCCGAAGTGTGGTTTTCTTTCAGTTTTCATTAAAATGTTAAAAACATTTACAAAATAGAAATTCATAAAAAATAGAAAAAACATGTCTTGGCTCATTGAAACAACCATTAACATCCGTGGTAATCAACATGATCTCCCAAAAATTAATTTCAATTATCTTCCCAATTTTCAAGTGATAGAACAACTGAGAAATTATCCATGCTTTCAAAAATACTTTGAGAGTTTTAAATATTCAACATGAGGATGTAGCCTATAGGATGTTTCCCTTCACATTAGATTGCCATGAGTATGACTTATTTTAAAATTTAACATCTAGTTCAATCTGTAGCTGGAAGGAATTAGAGGATGCATTTATTCTACAATTCATATAGCTAAATAATCCCTTTGCTTTCCTGAATCAGTGGGTCAATTTCAAGAGACAATCCAATGAATCAATCAATAATTTTAATTTCAAATTTTAATAAATCCATAAACAACATTTCGATCGGCTACAAACCCAAAAAGATAATCATTTTTTATATATACATTAATGTTTTGGATCCCATTCCATGTTTTTGAAAACATCTAAAGCAAACATCTTAGCTTCAACTTATGCAGACATGGCCACAATAGATAAACAATTGTCTTCCCAAACAACAAATATTTTCCCCATGATAAACTGTGTCCCATTTCAAGGTATTGTACCAAACATTCCTCAAGTCTAATATAACATGAATTTTATGTTGAGTTGTGGAGCTAAAAGCTTCACCAATGAGCTAATGTGGAGGTTGTTGGGTTTACACAGTAACTAACATCGATTACACAGTAACCAGCATCGGTCAAAACCAACCGACATCAGTTAGGATTTGACTGATATCGGTTAGGGGTCAGTCGACATCGGTCATCTTCAGATCGGCACTGACTTTTGTGTGTTTTCAAAATTGCTATTTTTAGCTGAGCTATTTTTAGTCGAACTATTTTTAGTAGAACAAATTTGAGCCTTTGATTTAGAGGTGGATCTAATGGTGGCGAATGCATGGCTCATGAACCCTAGTGTTGTAGTATACTATATAATAGGGTTAGATCCTCATAGCATTGTAAAGGGGGAGACAACTCAGTAATTGAGTTGATTGTAATTGATTGAGAGAGAGAGAGAAAAATATTGAGGGAGAATTACTGTACATCTTCGAGGTGTGATGAGAGAGAGATTTCTTCATTATATTTCCTTTTGGAAGAGTTTAATAAAGATTGGTTGTTTCTTGTATCTCCTCTTATTTGTTGTTTCTGATTTCTAGTTACTTATTACTTTTGGTTTCAATTTCATGTTTAGTTGCTTATACAAAAGCAATCAATTGTACTCTAAGATCCTGACAAGTGGTACCAAAGCTATGTGTATACATTAACAACTGGTATCAGAGCATGTTAGTGTTTGTTGATTACAGAATTCACTCACAGGTGTTTCTGATTGAGTGGGAGCAAAGCAATGGCAGAAGAAAGTAAACTAAGAATGGAGAAATTCAATGGCAAGAATTATCAATTATGGAAGATGCATATTGAAGATTATCTGTATCAGAAAGATCTGTATTTACCGTTGGGTGGGGTTTCAAGGAAGCCCACAGATATGTAAGATGAAGAATGGAATGTTCTTGATAGAAAGGCTCTTGGATCTATAAGGTTGAGCCTGGCAGCTTCTATGGTTTCCAACATATCACATGCAAAGACAACGGTAGAGTTAATGGATACTTTGACAGATTTATATGAAAAACCCTCAGCTTCGAATAAGGTATATCTTGTAAAGCAATTATTTAATTTGCAAATGCAAGAAGGTGGATCTGTATCTAGTCATCTTAATGATTTCCATACAATAGTAAATTAATTAAGTTTAGTCAAAATAGTTTTTGATGATGAAATTAAGGCTCTCTTAATCTTATGCTCTTTACCTGAAAGTTGGCATAGTTTGGTAATGGCAGTTAGTAATACTGCATCTACTTCAAATATCTTGAAAGTTGATGATATTGTTAGTGTAATCTTGAATGAAGAAATTCACAGGAAAAGCACAGGGGAAACATCAGGTAATGCTTTAAGTGTTGAAAGAAGGGGATGGCAAAGAGAGAAGGGAAAGCAAGGGAAATCAAGGTCAAAGATGGGAAGTAGATCCAAATCCAGAAATGCAAGAATAACCTGCTAGAATTGTGGAAAGAAAGGGCATGCGAAGAAAGATTGTTGGTTGAAGGATAACAAAGAAAATCAGCACGAAGGTAATAAAGAAGCAAAAGTTGTAGGTATTGTTGCACAAGATGCTCTTATATTTTCTTTGGATAATAAAGTAGAATCATGGGTTTTAGATTCTTGTGCCTTTTGCCATGCAACCCCAAATAGAGAATTTTTCAATGATTATGTCCATGGAGATTTTGGAAAAGTTTATTTAGGGGATGATGAGCCTTGTAAAATTGTTGGCAAAAGAAAAGTGCATCTAAAATTGTAAAATGGCAACACATGGGTGTTGAAGGATGTCATGCATGTACCCATCCTGAAGAGGAATCTGATTTCTATAGGAAAGTTGGGTGATGAGGGTTGCATAGTAACTCTCACAGCTGAATCTTGGAAAGTTTTCAAGGGTGCACTTGTATTAGCAAGAGGTAAGAGAGTAGGTACACTTTATCTATCTACTTGTATTACTAATTATTCTCCTTCTATTTTATCTACTTTAGATGTAGATGCAAAGTTGTGGCACTGTAGGCTTGGTCACATGAGTGAGAAGGGAATGAATTTTCTTAAGTCAAAAGGTAATCTTTTAGATTTGAAAATCATAGATCTAGATTTTTATGAGCATTGTATTTTTGGGAAACAGAGAAAAGTGAGGTTTCTCAAAACTGGGTCAACAAAGAAGAAGCACAAGTTGGAGCTTGTTCACACAGACCTGTGGGGACCAGCTCAGGTAGCTTCTATTGGAGGATCACAGTATTATGTTTCTTTCATTGATGATGCTACAAGAAAGGTATGGGTTTATTGCATAAAGAGGAAATTTGATGTTTTTGACACATTTAAGAAATGGAAAGCTTTGGTTGAGAATGAAATAGGTTTGAGATTGAAGTGCCTTAGATCTGACAATGGTGGTGAGTACTGCAGCAATAAATTCAATAGTTACTATTCTATGAGTGGAATACACAGGGAAAGGATGGTTCCAAGGACACCTCAGAAAAATAGAGTTGTTGAAAGGATGAATAGAATAATAATGGAGCGTGCACGGAGTATGAGGTTGCATACTGGTTTGCCCTTATAGTTTTGGGCAAAAGCTGTAGATACTACAGTTTACTTGATTAACAGAGGACCTTCTACTACATTGGATGGTGGAATTACAAAAGAGGCTTGGACAGGTAAAAAGGTAGATCTTTCATTTCTCAGAGTTTTTGGTTCTGAAGCTTTTGTGCACATTGATAAAGAAAATAGAAAGAAGCTGGATGCTAAATCTATGCGGTGCACTTTCATTGGTTATGGTTTTGGAGATTTTGGATCCCGGTTGTGGAATTTAGAAACTCACAAAATTATTAGAAGTCGTGATGTAGTTTTCAATGAGAAGGTGATTTAAAGTGATCAGCTCAAGAGGTTGAATAATTTTGAGCAGGGCAATCTTGATTTGGAAGAGTTTATGATCCAAAATGAGCTCACAAGTAAAAATCATCACTCACAGAAAAACATAGAGGCCGACATCGGTCAGGTGGAAAATGACATCAGTCAGGTGGAGACCGATGTTGGCCAGGTGGAAATCGATGTCGATCAGGTGGAATCGACATCAGTCGGGTGCAGACCGGCATCGGTCAGAGATGACCGAGATCGGTCACTGTCAGAAGGAAATTTGGACAGACAACAAGCTGTAAATGAGTCTTAAACGCCCATAAGGAGGTCTAAAAGGGTAAGTAAACCTCCAATTCATTATTCCCCTTCTTTATACTACTTGTTGCTCACTGATGGTGGAGAACCAGAAAGTTTTGATGAGGCAATGCAGGTAGAATCCAAGAAATAGTGGGAGCATGGCATGAATGAGGAAATTGATTCCTTGGAAGAGAACCATATGTGGGATTTGGTTGAGTTGCCAGTCGGAAAGAAAGCACTGAAAAATAAATGGGTATACAGGTTAAAGGAAGGAGAGAATGGACAAATGACACATAAGGCCAGGTTGGTAGTAAAGGGATTTGCACAAAAACCAGGTATTGATTTTGGTGAAATTTTTTCTCTATTAGTAAAGATGAATTCTATTCGAACTGTATTGTCTTTAGTTGCTATTGAGGATTTGCATCTTGAACAGCTTGATGTTAAGACAACATTTTTTCATGGAGATTTGGATGAAGAGATGTATATGGATCAGCTGGAAGGTTTTGAGGTCAAAGGTAAGGAGAAACTTGTGTGCAAGTTGAAGAAAAGCTTATATGGTCTTAAGCAAGCTCCAAGACAATGGTATTTGAGGTTTGATAGGTTTATGATAGAGCATGGCTTTAGTAAATGTCAATCTGACCATTATGTTTATTTTAACAGATTAGATAATGGTAGTTATATTATCCTGTTACTGTATGTAGATGATATGCTTGTTGCAGGTTCACACATGCAGGAAATTACTGAGCTTAAGGTAAAATTAGCTCACACATTTACCATGAAGGATTTAGGAGCAGCAAAGAAAATCCTTGGCATGAGTATTAAGAGAGATAGGAAAAATCACAGTTTGATTTTGTCTCAAGAGGATTATGTGAATAAGGTGTTAGAGAGGTTAAATATGCAAGATGCAAAACCAGTAAGCACACCTATGGCTGGACACTTCAAGTTGAGCAAAGAACATCACATGATGAGGTTGAGTACATGAGTAGAGTTCCATACGCTTCAGTAGTTGGGAGCTTGATGTATGCAATGGTATGTACTAGACCTGATATTGCCCAAGCAGTGGAAGTTTTCAGCAAGTTTATGGCCAATCCAGGAAAGGAATACTGGAAAGTAGTTCAGTGGATTCTTAGATATCTGAGAGGGACCAGCAGTAGGCATTTATGCTATGGAGGTCAAACACTTCTCTACATGGGTATGTAGATTCGGATATGGTGGGTGACTTGGATGGTAGGAGAAACACCACAGGATATGTGTTCACTGTTGGTGGAACGGCGGTTAGCTGGATTTTAAAGTTATAGAGGGTTGTTGCCTTGTCTACTACAGAGGTAGAATACATTGCAGTCACAGAGGCTAGCAAGGAAATGATTTGGATGACTCGATTCATGGAAGAGTTGGGAAAGAAGCAAGAGAGTTGTAGATTGTATAGTGATAGTCAAAGTGTAATTCATTTGGCAAAGAATTTAGCCTTTGATTCAAGAACCAAACATATACAGCTTAGCTACCACTTCATTAGACAGGTATTGGAGGATGGACAGTTGAAGTTGGAAAAGATCCATATAGATAAGAACCCTGCTGATATGTTAACAAAGCTGCTAACAAAGGAAAAGTTGAATCTTCATTCAAATTTTTTTGGTCTTCAAGATTGAACTTGAAGAGGGAGAAACAAGCCAAAGATGTTTAGAGGATGTTGTTGTACAGGTACAGGTGTAGCTGTTTATCTCCAAGTGGGAGATTGTTGAGTTGTGGAGCTAAAATCTTCACCAATGAGCTAATGTGGAGGTTTTTGGGTTTACACAATAATTGGCATCGATCAGAACCAATCGACATCAGTTAGGGGTCGATCGATATCGGTTAGGGGTCGGCTGACATCAGTCATTTTTAAATCGACACTGACTTCTGTGTGTTTCTAGAATTGCTATTTTTAGCTGAGCTATTTTTAGTTGAGCTATTTTTAGCCAAACTATTTTTAGTAGAACAAATTTGAGCCTTTGATTTAGAGGTGGATCTAATGGTGGCGAATGCATGGCTCATGAACCTTAGTGTTGTAGTATACTATATAATAGGGTTAGATCCTCATAGCATTGTAAAGGGGAAGACAACTCAGTAATTGAGTTGATTGTAATTGATTGAGAGAGAGAGAGAACTCTTGAGGGAGAATTACTGTACATCTTCGAGGTGTGATGAGAGAGAGATTTCTTCATTATATTTCCTTTTGGAAGAGTTTAATAAAGATTAGTTGTTTCTTGTATCTCCTCTTATTTGTTGTTTCTAATTTCTAGTTATTTATTACTTTTGGTTTCAATTCCGTGTTTAGCTGCTTATACAAAAGTAATCAATTGTACTCTAAGATCCTAACAAGTGGTATCAGAGCTATGTGTATACACTAACAACTGGTATCAGAGCATGTTAGTGTTTGTTGATTACAAAATTCACTCACAGGGGTTTCTGATTAAGTGGGAGCAAAGCAATGGCAGAAGAAAGTAAACTAAGAATGGAGAAATTCAATGGCAAGAATTATCAATTATGAAATATGCAAATTGAAGATTATCTGTATCAGAAAGATCTATATTTACCGTTGGGTGTGGTTTCAAGGAAGTCCACAGATATGGAAGATGAAAAATGGAATGTTCTTGATAGAAAGGCTCTTGGATCTATAAGGTTGAGCCTGGCAGCTTCTATGGTTTCCAACTTATCACAAGCAAAGACAATGGTAGAGTTAATGGATACTTTGACAAATTTATATGAAAAACCCTCAGCTTCGAATAAGGTATATCTTGTAAAGCAATTATTTAATTTGCAAATGCAAGAAGGTGGATCTGTATCTAGTCATCTTAATGATTTCCATACAATAATAAATCAGTTAAGTTCAGTCAAAATAGTTTTTGATGATGAAATTAAGGCTCTCTTAATCTTATGCTCTTTACCTAAAAGTTGGCATAGTTTGGTAATGGCAGTTAGTAATACTGCATCTACTTCAAATATCTTGAAAGTTGATTCTGGTGCCTCTTTCCATGCAACCCCAAATAGAGTATTTTTTCATGACTATGTCCATGGAGACTTTGGAAAAAAATATTTAGGGGATGGTGAGCCTTGACAAATTGTTGGCAAAGGGAAAGTGTAGCTGAAATTGCAGATTGGCAACATATTGGTGTTGAAGGATGTCATGCATGTTCCCATCTTGAAGAGGAGTCTAATTTTTGTAGAAAAGTTGGGTGATGAGGGTTATACAGTAACTCTCACAACAGAATCTTGGAAAGTTTCCAAGGGTGCACTTGTATTAGCAAGAGGTAATAAAGTAGGTACACTTTATCTATCTACTTGTATTACTGATTCTCTTGTTTTATCTACTTCAGATGTAGATACAAAGATGTGGCTCTGTAGGCTTGGTCACATGAGTAAGAAGGGAATGCATGTTCTTAAGTCAAATGTTAGGAACTGGAAAGCCTTGGTTTTCAAGGAGAAGGTGATGGACAGTGATCATTTCAAGAGGCTAAATAATTTTGAGCAGAGAAATGTTGATTTGGACAAGGTTATGATCCAAAATGAGCTCACAGGTAAAAATCATCACTCACAAGAAAACACAAACACTGACGTCGATCAGGCAGTGACCAATGTCGATCAGATAGGAACCGACATCGGTCTGGTGGAGACCAAAGTCGGTGATGTTGGGCAGGTGGACACTAACATCTGTCAAGAAACTGACGTCGGTGATCAGGTGGAAACGACATCGATCGAGTGCAGACCGAGGTCGATCGGAGATGATCAAGATCGGTCACTGTTAGAATGAAATTTGGGCAGATAACAAGATGTCAATGAGTCTCAAACACCCATGAGGAGGTCTAAAAGGGTAAATAAACCTCAAATTCATTATTCCCCTTCTTTATATTACTTGTTTCTCACTGATGGTGGAAAACCAGGAAGGTTTGAAAAGGCAATGCAGGTAGAATCCAGGAAATAGTGGGAGCATAGCATGAATGAGGAAATTGATTCCTTGGAAGAGAACCAAACGTGGGATTTGGTAGAGTTGTCAGCCGAAAAGAAAGCACTAAAAAATGAATGGATATATAGGTTAAAGAAAGGAGAGAATGGACAGGTGAGATAGAAGGCCAGGTTATATGGTCTTGAGCAAGCTGCAAGACAATGGTGTTTAAGGTTTGACAGGTTTATGACAGAGCATGGCTTTAGTCAATGTCAATGTGACCATTGTGTTTATTTTACCAGGTTGGATAATATTAGCTACATTATCCTGTTACTGTATGTAGTGTATATGCTTGTTGCAGGGTCACACATGCAGGGAATTACTGAGGTAAAGGTAAAATTAGGTCAGACATTTGCCATGAAGGATTTGGGAGCAGTAAAGAAAATATTTAGCATGAGTATTTCTAGAGATAGGAAAAATCACAGGTTGATTTTGTCTCAAGAGGATTATGTGAATAAGGTAGTGGAGAGGTTCAATTTGTAGTATGCAAAATCGGTAAGCACACCTATGGCTGGATAGTTCAAGCTGAGTAAAGAACAGTGTCTTAAATCACATAATGAGGTTGAGTACATGGTATGTACTAGACCTGATATTGCCCAAGCAGTGGGAGTTGTTAGCAAGTTTATGGCCAATCCAAGAAAGAAGCACTAGAAAGCAGTTCAGTGGATTCTCAGATATCTGAGAGGGACCAACATCAGGTATTTATGCTATGCAGGGTCAAGCACTTCGCTACATGGGTATGTAGATTCAGATATGGCAGGTGACTTGGATGGCAGGAGAAGCACCATAGGATATGTGTTCACTGTTGGTGGAATGACGGTTAGCTAGATATCAAAGTTGCAGAAGGTTGTTGCAGTCACAGAGGATATCAAAGATAAGAACCCTATGTTAACAAAGCCGATAACAAAGGAGAAGTTGAATCTTCATTCAACTTGTGTTGGTCTTCAAGATTAAAGATGGAGATACAAGCCAAAAATACATTAGATGACGTTGTTGTATAGGTACAGGTGCAACTATTTATCTCCAAGTAGGAGATTGTTGAGTTGTGGAGCTAAAAGATTCACAGGTATGCAAATGTGGAGGTTGTTGAGTGACACAGTAACCAACGTCGGTCAGGCCAACTAACATCAGTCATATCTTCAGCCATATAGTAATCAACATTAGTTATGGTCGGTTGGCATCGGTCAGACAAGAATCGACGTCAGTCATCTCCAGATAGACAGAGACCGACATCGGTCATCTGTGCATTCTAGAACTGTTCTAATTTTAGACGAACAGTTAGTCTGCATGTAAAGACTAATTTTAGTATTGAGTCCACTTTTCTAATTATTGTTTGCTTTGGGATCTATTTAAGAGACCCATGGGGCTGTATTGTAGAAAAGTAAGTAGGCAACAACAATTGGGTTGATTGTCACTGAAAGTGTAGGCAACAACAATCATTGGGTTTATTGTCACATGTAAGCAAGGTCAGTTAGATCTGCAAGTGTGCAAGATCAAGGAGATCTGCTGGAGGGAACAACAACTCGATATTGAGTTGATTGTTGGTTGTAATTGATTGAGAGAGAGAACTCTTGAGGGAAAATTACTGTACACCCAAGAGGTGTGGGAAGAGTGTGATTTCTTCATTGTATTTCCTTTTGGAAGAGTGTTAATATAGATTGTATTGTTTCTTGTATCATCTATTCTTTGTTGTTTCTGATTTCTAGTTACTTATTACTTCTGGTTCAATTCCATGTTTAGTTGCTTATACAAAGGTAATCAATTGTACTCTAAGGAGGATCCTAACATCGTGTTGAATCCTTTGAACCTCATACAAGTTTGTGACTACCCTTTGAGTGCGTGTGCCATGGCCTATAGGAGATCAACATGTCCTTTGTTTGATCACATTTGCATTCTTAATGTAGTCACATATATTTATAAATGTAAACTAATCATGTTTTTTTCATTCACGATGATAAAACAACTTTATGAATCCCCTCCATGACTCCATGGAAATATAATTATTGCTACGCGTCTCTTTTCAAGATCATTGTTTTGATCTTATTTAGGTTTTTTTATGACAGTTTAAATTAGTTATATTTTTTCTGATGTGTAGGTCATTTCCACGTACCCTCAAAGTATCAGAATCCCTTCCTCACACCGCTTTAAAAACTCCATGACCCTCATTCTATTTGTAGTCACCACGTGTCATGTTACATGGACCCTTACAATATTGGACTTTGCTGCACCAAAAAACTTATTCCCATGAAGTTACGTACACTCTTTGACCCCAATAAAATCACAATACACCACGTGTTGCATTTTCATTAGCCACACTATGTATAAAATGCAAGAATTTATGAGAGCCTATGAACACTAAGTTAAATTTGAAGGATACCTAAAAATCACCTTGTGATTGCTACATTAAATTTGACATCTTTAAAACCATCACTTTATTATTTTAGTAGCCCACGATGTTATCGTGTGCCACATTACAAATGATCATATAATGCTCAACAAGCGATGTAGTCAAGAAAGAGTATTAAAACCACTGTGATTTCGATATTGTGAGATCATGACACCTAGATTATGATGTAACATTTAAAGACCATATTATGTAACATATATTCATCAAGAGCAAAAACCACTAAAAGCCCAACACATTAAAGAAGGGATAATCCATAAATGTGAGGTTAAAATTGTTCATAAAAAGTTTGAAGATTATCTAACATTATAAGATGAACATAGATCTTTTCAATTTACACACAAGGATAATCAAACAAGATGTGCACAAATAATTGATGAATGTAGATGCTACAAGAATACAAAAGGTAAACAAGTTTATCACTAAGGACTATCTTAAAGATCACAAAGGTGACCCTATAATTTAACATATTTTACACCAATTATTAAGAGAAGGCATCGATGAATGAAACAAAGTAGAGGAGATAATAAATTTAGTTTATAGTCATCTCAAATTTGATAGTAATTTATAGGGATAATTGAGCATTAATATAGTTTGCAGGCTTATGGGGCCAACGTTTATAGGTTTGCTTTGATTTTCAATCATAATACATTTTTAAAAAACCTGGATTCTGATTTGAAAGACCACATAACTTTATGTGTGTACGGAGACTCTACAAGATCTAAAATGATATGAAGGCTCCCAAAATTGCCACACAAAATGTGCATAAGGGGAATTAGTTAATTAATAATTACAATTAAGTTTATAATAAACTTGGATAGTTTTATAGTTACATTTAGAGTTACAATGGCTACAAAACAAATCACACTTCACGTCAAGATCCCAATTATAGATGAGCCACAAATGGGTAAGATGGTCAACTATGCATGGAAAAATCACAAGCTTGTTGAGAATTATAAATCCCACATGGGCAGTTGAAGATTCAAGTGACACAAGTTGAATGTCTAAATTTAGAGAAAGGGATAAGTTAGAGTGATCCATAAGTAGAAATAAAGTATCAAATATCTTTTATATTAGACAACATGTTATAAATGTAGTATTTAAACTTTAGTTGTTTTTAGATAGATTTAATTTAGTTTGTTTTAATTTTAAATAACTAATCACATGCAATTATTTTTTCAAAAAGAAAAGTGATAACCATCATATTTTTATAAATATTATGTATTGAGAAAATCTTATTCACAAAGGTTTAGGAGACTCAATAAGCTTAGAAATTATTTCTGGGATGTTATGTGAGTTTGTTATGGCTTTATACTTTCTCAAAATTTTAGATTGATGTTGTTGTAATTTCTTAGCTTCTAGTGATAACTAATTGAGATGTTTTGGCTACATTATCAGTAGGTTGGACTATTTTTTTCTATTCTGACCATTTCTATAGTTAATCTTTGATCTTATATTTCTGTAGATAGAAGTGTTTTTTTCTATTTTTTTATAGTGAAATTTGATCTTTATAAAATTGTTATATTTGAATGTGCTTTCTCTATTCTCTATGGTTAATTTATCTTGCATAAAGATGTTGTTTAGATTCACTCATAAAATATTAATCTCTAAATTCTCGCATCATTTTTACTCAAGTTTGAGTGAATACTAAATTTGACTAATGTTAGTTATTTCATAGTAGATTTTAGAAAGTGTTTGCTTGAGAAAATAATTACTAAGCATAAATTTGAACCTCCTTTTCTTCCCTATCTATTATGAAAAATTTTAGTAACCCTCTTAAAAAATTGCAACTGTTTAGTTTCTCTCATTTGATGTCTTGTGCCATAAAACTTAAAACTACATTGGTGGGGGCCAACTTGTTTAAAAATAGTTGACAGTCAATTCTTGTGAACATGTGATGTATGCCTAGGCTAATTGATTTCAAACATTTTTTTTCATGATTATCATTCATGTGATTTAAAAAAATTTATAACAATTTGATCAATTTGTTATAAATGATTTGCTATTTATAGTAACAAGTTTACAAGTGATGTTTAGAATAGTCGCAAAAAGTTTAAGCATTGAAAAATGGTGATATTCATTCAAAAATAGTGATATTAACTGTCTTGATCTCATGATTGATTTGACAATTGAGCAACATTTGGTTTATTTTTTCCTTGGTTTAAATGCAATTAATATTATAATGCTCTCATATTATAACATTATAACTCCAAGGTCTAAACCTAATGTTTGGTGCACATTGAAAATACATGTTATCATTTACTAATAAACATTTTGCACTTAGTTAAGTTTACGTTTTCAACCGCAATGTTTGAATGTCACAACTATTAACCTATAATAGTGAAATTTCTTGGTCCTCATTGGATTTGTTTGGTGAATTATGGTTAACAACCTTCATTTTACATAAGTGTTTTGTATTGTTGACATGATCCACACTTCAACTAAGGTTATTAATTGTCTTGATCTCATGATTGATTTGACATTTGAGGAACATTTAGTTTATTTATTTCTTGGCTTAAATGCAATTAATATTATAATTCTCTCATAGTATAATATTATAACTCCAAGGTCTAAACCCAATGTTTGGTGCACATTGAAAATACATGTTATCATTTAATTATAAGCATTTTGCACTTAGTTAAGTTTATGTTTTCAACCTCAATGTTTGAATGTCACAACTATAAACCTATAATAGTGTAATTCCTTCGTCCTCATTGGATTTGGTTGGTGAATTATTGTTCACAACCTTCATTTTACATAAGTGTTATGTATTGTCAACATGATCCGCACTTCAGCTAAAGTTTGAAATTATGGCTTTTGAATGTGACATGATCATCAATGAAACTATTTGATTATATTAAACATATCTAATAACATTTGTTGTTAATTGATAAATATATAATTAAATAGTTGAGTTGATGTTTTGGGTGTTCAAGGCAATACTAATTTTAAGGTCACAAATTAAAATCTAAGGCATGCTATGTCGATGGGCCGATATGATAAATCTTGGAATTTATCTACACATTCTTGTCTTGTTTCAAATACCAATTAATTTGACAAGGAAGATAGTGAAAAGTGGAATAAATTTGGAAATGTTAAGCTTGATCACTATTGATAATGGGAGTGTTAATTGATGTTAGTTTGGTAAACTTACCCAACTTGCCAACTTAGAAGACACATCACGTTAGTATATTCAATATGGGTGTTGGGAGGAAGTTGACATAAGGCAAGTAATTATTCTCATTTCCCATTATGCATCCATGTTCTGAGCAGAACTTGAACTCTAAAAATTTAGTTTTTGGAGGTGAGACAAGATTGTTAAGTCTACGCTTGTCAAATTCAGTGTTAAGATTGGTTCACGGGTATGATATTTCAGTATATGGTTTTGGATTTTTATTTTTCAAAAGAATGTGCTTGCTTGATAAGACTATTTTTGTTTCTTTTGCATGTCATTCTCTTGTGCATGCCATGGATTTTTTTGCTATTAAATGAAGTGAATGTTTTGGTGAAGGTACAAGGATATCACATGCAAAAATGTGCGGTTTGTTTAATTTTCTAATTTGATTTGTTCATCATAAATTTGAAGCTCATGTCAAATTTTTTGTGTTTGTTTTGAAAAGAAAGGTTATCGATTTTGTTTTCAAATGAGATAGTTTTGGTTATATTTAAATGTCTGAGTTGGATTGATATTTTGCTTATTGTTAGGTTAGTTGTTGATATTATCTGATGGTTTTTATATTGAATATAAGTTTTATCCATCGTGCATAAAGCAGACAAGCAGGAAGTTGTTTGATTCTAAGGTTCCATTATGCAATATATTGATGCAAATTCATTCTAAGTCTACTTTTTGGGTTGATTTAGATGCATGAAAGTTGAGCAACAATCAATATATTTAGTTATTTTAGATAAATTTTAAGGTAATTTTGGAAATAAAAAAGCTATAATAGTTCATATGTATCAAGATGCTTATTTTTTGTTTCTTGTTTGTTTGGGCTATTTAACTACATGCAAATGATTTTTAAGATTACTTAAGGTGGCAATTTGTTGAAAAGGAATAGGGAAATATGTTGTAAACCTGAATGTTTAGATCTTTATATGTCTCTATTATTTTAAAATGGAACATAGTGCTTTCATTTGATTTGGTTTCAAATGTTTTAACTCAATATACATCTGGTATACTTTTTTTGTTTGGTCTCAGAATTTGCATTAAGTGGACTTTGTTTAGACACACAATGGATATTTAGGTTTTTAAAAGGATAATTAATTTTTATTTTCTATTTACAAATTGAAAATGTTCTTGGATTTTTAGCTTGAATTTGAAAATTTAGGGTTTTCATAGTCATTCGTCATTCTCAAATTATGGTTTGACCATATTTTATTTTTAGATGCCAGAGGAAATAAATATAATGCAAATAATATTTGAGATGGCATGTTGATGAATTTGTTTCTCATTTGAAGTAAATTTTTGTTTCATAACATTCTTGACGGAGAAATTATTTCATAGTATACCCAGAGTTCAGTGAAATGATATTTTTTAAGTGACAGGGTTTTAGGAACAATGTGAAGTGATTTTTTTATTTATTTAATTAAATTTTGATTGATCCAATTAGAAACTTAGAGTTATTTCTATGTTTTCGAAGTGCATAATATTTTTGGGTTTATTGCATGAGCTTTAAATTTATTTTAGTCATGTTTATGGATGTAAGCTAAAAGAATGTAAACAATGGGGGTCATGAGAGCCTTTTTTTTTTTTGGCCATCAAATGATTATGGATTGATTTAAAAATTGGTGATCATCTTTTGTTTTTTGCATGTATAATTTCAATTGATCTCCATTATGAATTATTATTCTCATAATTTTATGGTAAAATTGAAAGATTTAAAAGTATTACAAGTGATTTTTTTTTTAAATTTCCTTTCAATATAGAACATGTCGGGTTGGATTCAAACTTCACAAGGTTCAAATATAAATGTATGGGTTAGGGTAAGTATGCAGTGGAATAATATAATTGCTTCATGAGGTAGTCATTATGATAGACCTTTTTGGGGTTGTAGGGATGCTAATGAGTTTTCTCATCTTTTTCATTATGAAATCCAAGTTTATATACACTTTAATATAAATGACCTAATTTTATATATGATTTTAGATAACATTCCACTTGCTTCATTCACTATGTGAGGAAATATTTTTAGTAGAGGTTACAGACGAGTCGATTGGTGATCTCATCCATTTGGATGAGGTACACTAAGTGACTTTTCTAAATAAATGCATATAGCTCATAACACTTTGCCAAATTTAGATCATGTGTTTCATCATTATGATTTATTTATATAAATTAATCATAATATTTATAATACTACTCTTGTTGTTATTATTAATACTATTTCATTTTCTCCTAACAACTTTTCCTCATCCTACAAAAAATGCATTAGTAGTCCTTTATCTCATTTTGCACCCACTCATGTGATGAAAATAGTTAATTTCAAGGTGGATGACAATTGGGGTGGCACTAATGTTGTTGAGTTTCTTGCTTTGCCTCTTGAGTATACTACGTATCAAAAGATAAAGGGGATCCATTGATTGATTTGGTTCAAAGGATGATAATTATGAAAAGGGACATTTGTGATTTTGTGATCCTATTCAGTTTGATTCACTTGCTTCATCTTATATGGTTTAGTAGTTTGATAAGACACTTCATTCTTCATTTTAGTACTTTTTAGTTTTCTCCTTAGTTTTGATAGTTCACTTTTAATATACTTGTTTAAAATTACAATTTGCGTTAATGCTTTCATTTTCAGTGGTTTAACATTTTGATCATGTGGTTATTTTTAATATTTAAATGATGCCATGGTTATATTTTATGGATTTTGATTAGTTGTGAAAATTTTAAAATCATTAAGGATAGTGTTATTGATTATTTTATTATATGAAAACATGTTAAGTGATTTGTTAGGTGTTTGTTAAGCAAGTCTAAAGGGCCCCTCACCCATTAGATATGTTTTTGTTAGTCTATATTTTAATTTCAATTTCAAGTCTTATAAAATTTATTAATAAAGTTCAAATTATAAAATTTATAAGTTATAAAGCAATCATAAAGTGGTTAACTTATTTTTAAAGTTAATCAACTTTATAACTACAATTAACTAAGAGTTAGTTGTAACTTAAATACACAACCACTTCTAATAAGTATGCCTTATAAGGAGAATTGAAGGACATAAAAATAGGAGAAAACATACATAGGTACAAGAATTTTTTGATTTCAAAGTTTTCATACTATATTTATTTCTGTGAAGCATCTCTGAGATTAATCATCACTTATAGATAAACCAAACATCACCTTCTATGGTGGTGAAGTAAACTGATGAGATAACGTAGGTATATCCAGATTTTTTATTGATTTATAACTGATTATCTAAATTTTTTAGGTATTAATTCATTTGATGATTGTAGATACACACTCATATGTGCAAAAACCATTGTACTTTGTCTAAATAATGATGAATACATAATATTTACGATATATTATTGGATTATTAATTATATATTTTGAAGAGTTGATTGTAAACAATTTCATGATACAATTTTCTCAATAAATATCTCTTATTTATATAATTTCTAAGTCGGCCTCTTCTTTAGTTTCATTCTTTTATTCACTTTAGTTGGTTTATTTATGTTTTCTTTATTACTTTATCAATTAGTTTTACTTTAGTTCATTAGTATTATATTATTTTTTTCTCATTTTATTGTTAGCCTTTCATCTTAGACTTAGTTTCTTAACTTGATTTTTTGATTTTTAACTTTCATTGGCACATGTTGTAACTCCTTTAATGAATAGTTTTTATTTGCTGGTAGTAGTAATTTAAGTCTTAGTTTACTATTAATCTTCATTTGGTTTAATTCTAGATTAACCTTTGTTTTTAATTTATTTCTTAGGTGTATTATTTCTTTAACATTTAATTGTTGTAGTTTTTAAACTAATGTTGATTTTAGTTAGTGTTTCTTCATTTGGTTTCAATGTCTATTTCTTCTACATTTCTTTCAATTTCTTTTGTTACTTCTCTTTCAAGATATTTTAGTTCATTGTCTTATTAGAGAAATTGATAATAGAAGATTTATATTAGTCATTTAAACATTTAAATATGATTCAAATTTCTTTCCTTCAAGATATTGTCTCTTTTATGTGCTTTGTTCTATTGGATAGGTTAGATAATATCTTTAGATCCAATTTGGGATAATTATATATATTAAAGTGATTAAAATTGATTATTTAAATAATGAGGTTTGATTTAGTTTTTAATTAAGTTGGATTTATTCCCAAAATGTTAAAAACCCATTTGCATGTCTTAAGACTAATTCCTAGCCCCTAGGTCCCTTACGATTAAACTAATATGATTCTAACTTGACCTTCATGATTGACGAAAGGGTTGATTTATTGATGTGATTTTTTTCATTGTCGGAAAAATTGATGACTCTACTAGGGAGTTCATAAATAAATTTATTTTCTTTCTTATTCAAATTAGTTTCTCTTTTCCACGATTGTCATAGGTCGTGATCCTGTTATCCAACCTAGGATTTATATTATCGAAGACCACATTGATGTAGCTTCTAATATTAGTTTATTTTATTGTTACCAAAAACCTTGTGATGTTCATCATATTCTTGAGGTTATAAATTTTTAATAAGATGAAGCATTTGAGATAGACATATACACTTTATTTGGACTTCAAACTTAGGTCCATATTCAACAACGAAACCATTGCATTAAAGGAAAAAGAGAAAAAATCTTGGCTATTGATCCTCAACATAAAACCAAAGTTCTCTTTGATAAGTTTCCTTTTGACAATTTTTTTAATCTTTTGAGCCTTCAACTGGAATATCAACATAGAAATAGCGTCAAGAAAATCATCCCTAACTACAAAATGATAGAGATTAAGAATAAATAATTGATAACAAAGATGATTCTAATGTTGAAAATAAAGAATAAGTATAAAATCCTTAGATCCATGCCAATCTAATTAATATTGGTAATCTCCTTAGTAAGTTTAGTTACGTTAAAGGACTTAATGGTCCTAAATTTTTTAAGGCAAGGATACTACTTGGGTTCCCATTGAAAATGAAATTTCATTTATGCATATAGAAGAATGGATTAGTAATCCTATTGAATATGTACAAACTAATGTTGCTTATGTTTAAACTAGGATTAAAACTTATGAATTGCTAACAATGGATGAACCTAATCAACAACATATATGAACCATATCTTGAAATACCATCTAATATTTATACTTTGATAGAGCATGTTCACAACATGGAAGTGGTGCCATAATTGTGCTAGTTTCTCTTGTAAGTAAGGTTTTTAGATACAATTATAAATTACCTTTTGAAAATACCAATAACATAGTTGAATTTGAGGCTTTATGTCTAGATATTGAAAAGTTAATTGAATTCTTTGGAGACATTGAATTAATTACAAGATAAATTATAAAAATTTACAAGACTAATAAGAATCATCTTCATAGATACACACAAAATGTTTGGTCACTAACTAAATTATTTTAAGCATTCAACATCATACATATTCTTAGGGAATTGAATTCTCTTGTTGATAAATTTTTTATTTTTTATTCTAACCCTATTTTAAGTAACATTGAAAATTTTATTGATTATTCCTTGTTAGAAATTTCTAGACCTAAAATTCATGACCTTAATGATAACTTGTCTATTTTTTATTGTAATGAGTATATTAATATTTTTTTGAAAGGTAACTATTTTAATTGTGATGACTATATTCTCAATTGTGGTGATTTTTTATAGTTAAGCACTAATAAGTTGCTTGTTGGTTTAATCAGCTTAGAATTAATATTTTCTCCTCATGATCAACCCAAAATATCTCAAACCAAGGAGAAATCTAGGACATAATTATAGGTGAGATAATTATTGTTAATCTTGGTATTTAAGAGGATCTTAACTATTTTTATTTGGGAATTTATTGTATTATTGAATAAAAGGTATAATGTATTAAATTATTTAAGAAACTTGTTGATATTTTCACTTGTCATATAAAGACCTAAAGGGTTATGATTCTGAAATCATAAAACATGACATACCTATTAAACTTGGTATAAACCCGTTAGGTATAAGTATCGAATAATTATCCCTTTATTAGAAGACACTGTCAATAAGGAGAACTATAATATGTTATCTATTGGTGTCATTTATCTGTAAGTTATTTAGACTGTGTAACTAATCTTGTCCCTATTAGGAATAAAAATGGTGATATTTGTATTTGTGTAGATTTTAGAGATTTAAATCATGCTGATGTTAAATATAATTTTCCTTTACCAAGTATAGATTAGATGTTACAATAAGTTACTAGTTATAAAATGATGTATCTTCTTGATAAATTTTATGTTATAATTAGATTTTTGTAAATCTAGAAGATAAATATAAAATTATATTTATGACAAGTAGAGGAACTTTTGCTTTTAACAAGATGGCTTTCGATTTAATGAATGCAAATGCTACTTTTTAAAAATATATGCATGTAGATTTTGATGACCTCATTGACATCATTCTTAAAGTCTACTTAAATGACCTTATGACTCATTCAAAGAAAAAAAAATCACCTTGATCATTTACATGAAATACTAATGAGGTGTAAAAAGTATAGTATATCATTGAATCCCAATAAATTATTGTTTGGAGTTACAAAAGGTAAACTATTGGGTCATATTATTTCAAAATATGGATTTTTTATTGATCTAAAGCACATCAAATCTATTAAATATTTACCATCCCCTAACGATCAATCTAGTTTTGAATCATTTTTAGTAAAATCAACTTTATGCATAAGTTTATTTCTAATTTCTTTGAAAAATCTAATCCCCTTTACAAATTTTGCTTAAGAAAAATCAGACTTACTTATGAGATGTAGGTTTAAATTCAAAATTTAATGAGATAAATAATGTTATAGAAAGTGATCTTATACTTGCTAAACTTGATTTAAGTAGACTAGTCATATTGTATGGCAATATAACTGAAAAAGTTATAGGTGTTGCTATTACTCAATATGGTCATGATCACAAGAAAAGACCTATTGACTATATGAGTCAAGTTTTGAAATACATTGAAGTTCGTTACCCTTTAATTGAATAGTTTATTCTCTCATTGATTTCATCTTTAAATAACTTTAGACGTAGTTTTATTAGAAACAAAGTCATTATTCATTCAAAAGTACATGTTTTATATTATTTTTTGAAGCAACCAACTATTTAAGGTAGAGTAGCAAAATGGATTTCCAAAATTCAAGAATTTGATCTTGAATTTGAAACTTAAAAAACTATTAAAGGAAATGATCTAGCCAAACATTTAACTAAAAATGCAACCTCCAACATAAATGTTTTAGTTCTTTCAATTGATGATAGTTTAAATGTGAAACCTCATTTTAAAACTATGAAGGTTGTTGATGTTTTAAATCAAATTAAGATAAGACTCAATATGTGTGATTTTCATTATTTATTTTTTCAAGATGATTGGTATCATGATATTTTTTATTTCTTCTAAAACCAAATTTGTTCTGATTCATTAGATAAATGTCAAAGAAGAGACTTAGGTTACATGCTTTAAAATTTGTTTTTCTAAAATATTTAGGAATACAAATGGCATGATTTTATGTTGTTTACCCATGAGAAAATAAAAATATTCTTTGGATTTGTCATGAAGGTAATTTTAGTGGATACTTTTTAGCAAAAACTACTTCATACAAAATCCTACGTGTAGGATATTATTAGCCTACTTTGTTTCAAGACACCTATAAATTGGTGAGGTCATATATGCCTTGTCGTCTTTTTAGTGATAGATATGATTAACATTCATGCATTTAAATCATATAATATTTGAAAAACCTTTCACTAAATGTGGTATCAATTTTATCTCTGATATCCATCCTCCATCCTAAACTAGCCATAAATACATTATAGTTTTGCCACTAACTATTACACTAGATGGCTTGAAGTTGTATCTTTAAGAATTTTTTTCACTTCTTAAGTGATAATTTTTTAAAAATCAAAATTTTAAGATTCAAAGTTCTTTATGAAATAATATCAGATAATGGTCCCTAGTTCACTTTTAATGATTATTTAGAGTTCTTAGGATGCTATTAAGTTACATCTATCATTTTTCTAAGTATGATCCTCAATGGAATGGATAATCAAGATCTACTAAAAAAAATGATTTCCATTATGAAAAAGATAGTTTCTGAGAATAAAATAAATTGGCATGTTAATATTTTGAAGCATTATAGGTTGATCGTATGATGGTAAAAAATGCAACATATTATTCTTTATTCATGTTAGCTTATGTCTTCTAAGCCACTTTTTCAATTCAATTGCAAATCACTTCAACTAATAATGTTATTCAAAATCTCACTAAATACACTAATGCCATAGAACAAGTACTAAATGACCTCTTAACTCTTGATAAAACTAAATCAAAAAATCTATAAAAACTAGAGAAAGATAAAGAAAAACTTAAAAAATTATTTGATAATAAGGTTTATAAAAAAGTTTTTAAGGTTGGAGATTTAATAGTATATTGAGATAAAACTCATGAAGAATGAGGAAAACATCAAATGTTTGATTCATTATGGGTTGGACCATATAAGATAGTTGTTATTCTTGGTTGTAATACTTTCCATTTATAGGATCTTGATGTAAATTGACTGCATCATTCAATCAACAGCCATCATTTGAAAATATTCTTTAATTAGTTTTCCTTTCTCTCCTCCTTTTGGTTTATTTCTTTCTTGTTTTCTTCTATTCTATTTGTTTATTTCTTGTTAGTTTCTTTTCTATTTTTTTTGTTTTCATTTGAGTCTGGTTCTTTTGGTAAGGTTTACGAGGTATTCATCATTATGAAGGATAAGGTAAGAAATTTATGATATATAATTATAAGTATTTATTTATCAAAATTTCAAATACTTTATTAATCATTTATAAACAAAAAAGTATGAAAATATTATTGTTATAAGTAGTACTATATTTTAGATTTGATGTTATATAATATTACAATGATTTTCATCCAATCTAAATTTTACCAGTAATACTTTCCTATTCTTCATGCCAAGCTAGCTGAACAATCCATCCCTCAAAATGTGAAAAATATTTTGAAGGGGTTCATGCTTAGTTGGTTAGGAAATAATTGGCCTGGACTCCACTACTAAGTTTTAAAATTCAAATAATTGATTGTAACCCAATTCCTTATGTGAAATTAGCTATCAAGGTTGCCAGTATTATGGTAAATTTTAGTACCCCTGTAAAAAAATATAACTATTTAATTTATCTCATATGATGCCTTGTGCCATAAAACTTAAAACTACATTGGTGGGGGATAACTTGTTTAAAAATATTTGACAATAATTTATTATGTTCATGTGATTAAATGTGATGTATGACTAGGGTAATTGATTTCAAATAATTTTTTTCATGATTATTATTAAAGTGAATTAGATAATTCATAACACTTTGATCAATTAATTGTAAATGATTGTGCTCTCTTTAGTAACAAGGTTTCAATTAATATTTGAAATGGTGGCATAAATTCATAACATGCACTATTGATAAAAAATGTCAATTTGCTAGGTCGTAATTTTAACTAGATATGAATTAGAAGAGTATAATGATTGCATACAAGATAATGCCTCAAATAGAATTTTTTTGAGGTGAATCAGTAATTGCACATGATGTGTGTGGATGAATCAAAGTGTTTCGGTGGTTTTGGTCCAATTTGTCTGTTATTATAGGAAGTCATTCATAAGTTGTAATCTTGACATGGTAGTGGTGATAATTGCCTTCTTTGGAGAGAAGGTGAACTTCATTGTTCAAAATAAAAAAGAAAATCAAACATTGAGGTCCTCAACTAGAAACCTCCTTGAGGCACTTTTGGACCAGGAAAAAAGTAAAGAATAAGATAAGTCCTTTGGTAAAAACCTATTTCAAGTGCTAATGGATGGGGAATTTCACATTATTATTCAATAATATCAAAGTCATACAAGTACACATCTTAAATTAGGATCAGCTATTAGTATAGAAGAGTAGAGGGTGTTTGTATAGTTGGTGAAAGATTTCCCAAACATTTATTGAATGCCATTACCTGACCTATGAGATTCATATTCTTATTACATGGGTGAACATGGTGGCCCAGAATTTGATGAAGAATACCAAATTTCATCGATACCCACTTTCTTAGAGGATGGATATACATTGCTCATATTAGACACCGTCAAGGTCAACATTGGTACAACAAACAATCCAAAAATAGTTAAGCTTGGTGTGTCCCTTACTGTAGAGAAATGTTAATTTATCATTTTCATTCTTAAAGAGTTCACTAACCTATTCAGATGGTCTTATGCATATATACCTAGGTTGGACCCATGTCTAGTTGTACACCTTCTTGTTATGTACCTAGATGCCAAGCACATTAAGCAAAAACTATGGAAGATGCATCCATGTATTGATATAATAGTCAAGAAGGAAATGGAAAAAATATTGGGGGATAGATTTATTTGACTAATTGATTACTCACAATGGATATCTAACATTTTTCCAATCAATAAGAAACTATAAGGTAACCATCTATGCACAAACTTTAGATATATCAAAAGAGCATGTCCAAAAGAGAATTTTACAATACCCAACATAGACATGAATGTAGATTCAAAAATAGGATATAAAATGTTATCCATCGTGGATGGATTTTTAAGATACAATCATATCAAAATTATCTTAGAGGATCAACACAAAATAATGGTCACCACTCCATAGGGAACATTCTGTTATTAGGTGATGTCATTTGGCTTAAAAAATGTTGATGCCACATATCAACATGCCATGATTATCATCTTCCATGACATGATGCATGACATAGTTGAAGACTATTTGTGACATTATAGTAAATTTTAAAAGCATAGGTAGGACATCCAAAAATTCTACATAGAATCTTTGAGAAACTTTGTGATACAAAGTGTGCCTTAGCCCCAATAAATTTGTCTTTAGAGTCACATATGGCAAGTTGTTAGGCTTTATTATTTATTGTAGAGGAATTTAAGTCTATCCAACCAAGGTGAAGGTGTCATGTCCCTTTTTTCAATTAATTTATTCTTATGGACAAAATGCTCATTCCAATATTATATTTGGGTTTAGAGAAGGAGAGAAGAAAATAATTTTATTTAATATTGATTATTTGGACTCAAAATATTCATTATTTCTTATTTTTTATAAAAAGGACCAAGTAATTAGTAAAATATTATTATTTTTGATTATTTTTCCAAGGAGGGGTGTGGAAATTCTTATGAGGAGTTTTTAAACCTCCAAGATTAATTAGTAGTCAATTATTAATGAATTCTTTGGCAATTTTTATGACAGCTTGCATATGGGGCAGTTGCAATAACTAATTTTAGGAAGAACATATTTAATATAGAAAATTTATGATGAAATATTTGAAAATGCATTATTTGGGTATTTGATAATGGATTATTTTGGAAAGAGCTTAACTTGATGGAAACTTTGACCGTTATTAAGAGGTCTATCTTGGACAACAAATATGGAAAGTTTCTATTACCCATGCTTAGAGATCGATTATAGAAACTTTATATTACCCATGTCAGAGTTAAGATATGTAAAGTTTATATTTTTTGACATTTGGGATGTTGATATTTGTGCCCCAACTTTTATTTAAGATAAGCAACCTCATTGGTTGGGATCTTTTGCCAAATTAATAATTTATTTATGCTTTTTATACTTGTGCTTCAACTATAGGATTCAAGGATGAAACCAATTTGGTTATTAGATATCATAGGATGAAATAATTTTGATTTATTTATGTTAATATCATACATATATTTCATTGGAGCTTCACATATTTACAAATTCTCATATTAAGTTGATGTTTGTGTTTGCATGTTTTGAGGTGTGTAGTTTGAGCAAATTCTAGTGTGGTGATTATAGATTTATTTTAGTTGTTCCTTTTTATTTTTGATTTTAAAAATCACATTTTTTCATTAATTTCATCATATATATCATTAATATAATATGGATTTCATAATTTATTATTTCTATGACTTTCAGTGAAATCAGGGAAAGTGAAATTGCTAGTTTTACATGCAGATTTGTGTTTATCACTAAATTTATAATTTTTTTGATATATAATAGCATGAGGCCATGAAAATATTGATATTTAATATTATTTATCAATACTTTAATTTTAAATAAGTTTCCCATTACATTTGTGTTAAAATTACCATTCTCAGGATCGATTGGCATAGGGAAATTTTGAGTGTTTTGAAAGTTGAATTAAAATACATTTTCAGATTGAATATTGTTTGAAAATAATTTTAGGAGGTTTATTTAAATGGTATTAGAGCCCTAATTCTACCATCCTATGGGATGATTTTTTTTTTGATGATTCCTAGCGAAAGATAAATCAAATTCAAGAGAAGAGAGCAAGAAAAATTACAGAAAGCACAAGATATAGATAAGAAGGAAGACATGGAATAAGAGAGAGGAAAGAGTAAATGTTTAGAGGGAGAGAGATATGAATTATTAATTTTAAATATATCTAAAATTAATCAGGGACATGATAACCTAGTGAATCTCTTGGCACAATTATTACAATCTCAAAGTTTAAAAAATCCAGAGCCCAAAAAATAATATCAAGGAGAAGGGAGTAAATCTACAAACAACCAATCTATGATCAAATAAATAACTAAGAAATATATGCCTATGTTTTTACCAAAAATAAGAAAATAAATCTGAGGCCCCTCCCACTGAGGATATTGACAATTTTTTTGAAGAATACCAAGGTAAATCTAAAACTTTTAAAAATACAGTTACTTTTATGAATTACATATAAATACTTGGAAGAAGAATACCTAGAGGAATAAGCTCCAATGCGAGTAAAAATTATAAGAAAGGAGGGTGAAAAAAAAGGTAAATAAATTAAATGTGCCTACTTTTTATGGCAGTAATAAGATATTTGCTTGGGCTTGGGACTTACTTTACTCTCAGCCCTATAGAGGAAGATGATACCAAAAATAAACTCAGGGGAAAGAAACTTCCATTCTATTAAAAATAACCTTGGGAGGCAAGTCATAAATATTAAATCAAAGAAGAGGTGAATCTATAAAAATAATCAACATATTCAAAAAATATGACCATAGAACTAGAAGAGGTGTTGGATACATTAGAACCACAAAAGGTCGGGGAAGCTATTATGATGGTGGATCATAAAGAAAACTCATATTCTAAAGAAAGTAAAAGAAATTAAAACTTGGAAGAATCTCCCATGCAGTTAGGAGGTATGAAATTTGATAACTTAATAACTTCTAAGATTATATATCAATAAACTAATCATCTTAATGAGGTCAAGGATGAAGTATCACTTGTTGAATGCATAAGTGAGAAAGTTGTTCTTGTTCAAAACTCACCCATCAATCTTAAAAATATTGAATCCATGATACATAAGAGTGATTTGTGAGATATTTTTACACTTGAAGGTGAGAAAAATATTTTGTGTCATCAGATTGATGGGGTTGTGTTATTGGAAGTATCAACAAAGGAAGACATACATTTAGATCATTCCTATGAAAATAAAAGGAATGTATTGAATGAATTAGTTTATGAGGAGTTTTAGAATGAAATTTTTGGGCGACATGCACATGAGAAAAGTGTCTCACATGATACTAATGTTGGTTTTCAGCTTGTAAAAACTTATAAATCAATAACTAATGGTAATCAAGTTGATTATCTTCATGATTTCAACTTATGGCATGAAAGTTATAATACTATTAGAGATTTGGTGTTTGACACTTTATTAATATAAAATCATTTTCATTGTGGAAAATACCATAATAGGGATGAAAGAGTTTAAATATGGTTAAGCGTATAGGATCCAGGTGCTTGTTTGAGACACTTTTTACTAAAATTTGAAGTGGATCCTATTGTTGAAAGGAAACTTACCACATTACATAAAAGTGTATAGGATGTAAAGAGGACTCAAATTTTTGTGATGATTTGTAAAGAAGGGATAAAGAAGATAAGATTATAATCACTAAATCAAAATAACACCTACATAAAAATAAGGAAAATATTTATTTCATGGATCATGAAAAGCAAGTGTTTAGGAAACAACTAGGTGTAAATCTACATTATGCTTGGGAACTTTGGAAGGATATGTTAAGGAAAATAGTTTTTGGGTTATAAGTTGAAGTGATTGATTATTTAATCCACCAAGGACTATAAAGGGTCAATTTATTTAACCTCATCAATGAAGAAAATGGTAAACATTTTGACCATTATTATGAGTATAATTAAAAATATGAAAGAGATAGTAATCACATAGATCTACTTTACACTATGTCCTTTCAATATTTTAGTCATCATGGAAATAACTATAAGCATGGGGAAAATGTGAAATTTATGATTTATAGTGAAAGACACATAGACAGTTTCCCTCAAGTTAAATATTGTTTATACAAAAGGGATCGAAGTGATATTTTGAGATCTATAAAAGGTGGAGTCTTTAAGACCAATACCAATATTGCAAATAATTTCATCATCCCATGCAATTAGACAAGAAGGAAGTCCAAATTGACTACATATAAGTATAAGTAAAATGTTTTGATTGATAACAAGGATAAGTGTTTTCAACTTATGAGTCAAATGCAATAAAAGGATGCCACATCTTATTTGATAATGGCAAGGGAACATATTAGAAACTAGGTAAGCAAATTAATATCATTCTAGTTGGCTTCAAAATCAATATTTGGATAAAGAGAATAATGATTCAATCTATGGTTTCAAATGAAAATACATGTAGTAATCTTCCATGTAGAATAAATGGTATACTTAACAGGGTAACAACATTTTCGTCATTTAATTTTTCAATTACTAGTGTTAGCATGATGTATTCCATATGCGATGGATTATATTCATGTGGAAATAATCTTACTTTTAGGAAATAAGTGCTTATTAAATTCAAGGGGGTAGTAGTTTATTTCCATCATGGGAAGCATTTTGATATAAGATAACCCATAGACTACACTTCCCAAAGATGCTTATATGTTCAAACATGGGATCCAAGTGATATTTTTAGACATAAGCAAGGTAAATGTCATGTTGAATTTCAAAATTTTCTAAATATGTATATTATCATGTTTAGTCCTTTACTCCCAGGATCACAAAAAGATATAGAAAATCTACATATCACACATTTGGAATGAATTTCCATGCATTTGCTCCTTCCTAGGATGTATAGAGGAGAATTTACAGAAGTCAAAAATCATTTTGATGGGAACCTCATGGTTTATTTGGAGGCTCTTCATTACAACACTATGCATACTTTGGAGAAAATCAAATATACATATCTGAACTTAATTTGGAAAAGGTTTGGTTTTACATATCAATTCATAAAAAAATAAAAAAATTCAATGAATCAAGTTGATTTTATCATTTGTATCATATATGTTAGGTTGTGGAGATAAAAGCTTCACTGATGCAGACATGGAGGAGGTCATTGGAGAAGGTTGTTGACAGGGATAACAATTGATGTCAGTCAGATATTGGCTAGTTTCGGTTACCTCCACTGATGTCGGTCGCCTGTGCAGTTCAGAACTGTAAGTTTTACGAGTAGTTAGTTAACGAACCAAGTGTTTGCATGTCAAGAGCCAAATTTAAACTAGAAGCTGCAAATCTAATTATTGTTTGGATGAGATCTATTTAAGAGACTCATAGGCTGTATTGTAAAGTGTTCTAGTTTGAGTTGAGCAAAGTTAGCTCCTTCTATGTGTGAGGTGAGCAAGGGTGTTCCTCCTAGTTCCACAGTAGTGCCAAGTGTGGGTGCTGGTTTTGCAAAATTAGCAGGATTCTTCAAGTGTGTAGGATCTTGGTCAGCAGGTGTGCATGGATACTTTTGGAGATCTACATGGGTAAGTAAGATCATTGATCTATAGGTGTATGTGTGTGCATGATCCAAGTTTGTAGGTGTGCAGAACCAGATTTATTTGTAGGTGTGCAAGATCAGGGAGGACAACAACACAATAGGGAGCAGGATCAAGCAGGATCTACTTGGAGTATCGTGTGTACTCAGAAGGAGAGCAAAGAGGAAGGCAAGGTAGTTCCTTCCATAAGTAAGATCAGATTGGGTTGTAGGTTGTTGCAGTTCAGGGGAGATCTACTTGAAGTACAATTGTGTACTTGGAGTGTGTGGATCACTTGTGGAGTGCATGGAGCACTAGTGTACTGGTAGTAGTGGATACTGACTGGTTGGAGGTGAACACCAACTCTGTGTTTGAGTTGTGTGTTGGGACCGTAAGAGAGAGTGCTTTGAGGAGAGAATTAATGTTCACTTGAGGTGTGGGAAGCCTCTGAGAGGTGGTGAAGAAGAAGTGGCATCTTCTTTATTGTATTCTTTTCTAGATGAGTATTAATACAAGTTGTGTATTGTCTCTCATATTCTGTGTTATTTCTAAATTCTAGTTACTTGTTAATTCTGGTTTAATTCTGCATATTAAGCTGCTTGTATATGGTAATCAATTGTGTGCTTTCATAATTCCCAACAAAGGTGGTGATAGAGTTCTTTGGTTGGGTATCCAACAAGTGGTATCAGAGCTAAGGTTGTAGGGAGCAGTTTTGTGTTTGGTTACAGGTCACTCTCAAGGGTTTTTGATTGAGTGGGAGTAGAGCAATGGCAGAAGAAAGCAAGCTAAGAATGGAGAAATTGAAAAGCACAGATGATCACTTACGATCCTATGGAAAGAAAGAGCAGGGAAAATAATATTGTTGGTTGGTAGCAGATCAGTATGAAAGAACTGAAGAAGCAGATGTTGTAGGTGATGTTGCATAGGATGCTCTGGGAGGTTTCTTGGATAAAGTAGAATCTTGTTTTATAGATTATGTTGCCTCTTTCCATGCAGCCCCAAAGAGAGGAGCTGGTGAGCCTTGCTGAAGAATTGGCAAAGGGGAAGTGAAGCTGAAATTGCAGGCGGCCAACACATGGGTGTTGAAGGAGGTCATGCAGGTCCCAGTCTTGAAGTTGTGGCTAATTTCTTCAGGAAAGTTGGGTGATGAGAGATGCACAAGAACTCTCATAGTAGATGCACTTGAATTAGCTGGTGGTAAGAAAATAGGTACTCTTTATCTACTTGTTTATATTACTGATTCTTCTTCTGTTGCGGAGACGTGGCTTTGTAGGCTTGGTCACATGAGCAAGAAAGAGATGCATGTTCTTAACAGGAAGTCAGATGTCTTTGACAGACTTAAGAACTGGAAAGCCTTGGTGTTTATGGAGCAGATGGCAGATAGAGATCAGTGGAGAAGGCTGGATACTTTTGAGCAGAGCAGTTTGGACACAAAATTGATTCAAAGTAAGCTCGTGAGTAAAAAGTTGTCACTCATAGGAAAACACAGGTACCGGTGTCAGTCAGGGGGAACTAGCATCAAATAGACAGGTGCCGATGTTGGTCATGTGCAGACTGAAGCCAGTGATGTCAGGCAGGGTAAGACTGATGTCGATCAGGAGGACCAACATCGATAATAGGTAAGACTGACATCAGTCAAGAGGACCAACGTTGGCAATAGGAGACACCGATGTCGGCAGAGTTGGTAGTCAGGATAGGTGCATGGAAACCAATGTTAGTCAGATGCAAACTGTGTAGTGCTCGAGGTCGATCACTGTAACACATTCTGGGTGGATAGCAAGCTGTCAAGGAGTCTCAAATGCCCATATGGAGGACTGAAGGTGGTAAGTAATCCTTAAATTTGTTGTTCTTCTTCTTTATACTAGTTGCTAACTGCAGAGCAAGAAGGATCCAGAAAATAGTGGGAGCTTAGCAGGAATATGAGAATGTAAAACCAAGCAGGAGATTTGGTAAAGTTGCCAGCTGGAAGAAAGCACTAAGAGATGAATGGATACCTTAGTTGAGGAATAGAGAGAATGGACATGTGAGATGGAAGACTAGGTCATATGGTCTTGAGGAAGCTGCAAGACAGTGGTACAGGGTTTGATAGGTGGATGACAAAGCAGGGCTTTAGTCAATGTCAGTGTAACCATTGTGTTTGTCTTACCAGGTGGATGATGAGTCGCGACATCATTCTGTTACTGTATGTGGATGGTATGCTAGCTAGTAGGGTTGTACATATAGGGTTTTGCTGAGCTAAGGGTAAGGTTAGTTCAGTGGCATGTCATGAGGAATTTGGAGCAGTGAAATTCTTTGGCATGGGAGACATAGAAGATCACATGTTGATTTTGTCTCCAGTGGGAGGTGATGTGAATCAGGTGTTGGCGAGGTTCAGGATGCAGAACTGGAGCACACTAAGGGCTAGACAGTTCAATGTCTAAAATCACATGAGGTCTGGTATAGACCTGAGTTTTCTCAAGTAGTGGGAGCTATCAGAGAGTTAGGAGCCAATTCGGGGAAGTGGGTTCTTAGGTATTTGAGAGGGACTAGCAGCAGGGATTCATGCTATGTAGGGTCAGGGCTTCACTACATGGGTTTGTAGGTTTGGATGTGGTAGGGTACTCAGATGACAGGAGGTGCACCACAGGTTGTGTGGTGGGTGGTCTTTAGGATTGATCTTGAAGAGGGATACAATCCAAAAAACAAATTAGATGGGGTACATGTATAGGTACAGTGTAACTATTTATCTCTAAGTGGGAGATTGTTAGGTTGTGGAGCTAAAAGCTTCACTGATGCAGACATGGAGGAGGTCATTGGAGAAGGTTGCTGAGTGTCACAGACACCGGCATCGGTCAGGCCAACCGACATCGGTAAGATTAGACAGAGATAGCAACCAATGTCAGTCAGATATCAGCCAGCGTCGGTCACCTCTAGGCAGACAGGGACCGACGTTGGTCACTTGTGCAGTTTAGAACTGCAAGTGTTACAGGCAGTTAGTTAACGAACCAAGTGTTTGCATGTCAAGATCCAAATTTAGACTAGAAGTTGTGGATCTAATTATTGTAATTAGATGTCTAATTATTGTTTGGATGAGATCTATTTAAGAGACTCATAGGCTGTATTGTAAAGTGTTTTAGTTTGAGTTGAGCAAAGTTAGCTCCTTCTGTGTGTGAGGTGAGCAAGGATGTTCTTCCTAGTTTTACAGCAGTGCCAAGTGTGGGTGCTGGTTTTGGAGAATCAACAGGATTCTTCAAGTGTGTAGGATCTTGGTCAGCAGGTGTGCATGGCTACTTTTGGAGATCTACATGGGTAAGTAAGATCATTGATCTGCAAGTGTATGTGTGTGCATGATCTAGGTTTGCAGGTGTGCAGAACTAGATTGATTTGCAGGTGTGCAAGATCAGGGAAGACAACAACACAATAGGGAGCAAGATCAGGTAGAATCTACTTGGAGTACCGTGTGTACTCAAAAGGAGAGTAAAGAGGAAGGCAAGGTAGTTCCTTCCATAAGTAAGATCAGATTGGGTTGCAGGTTGTTGCAGTTCAAGGGAGATCTACTTGAAGTACGATTGTGTACTTGGAGTGCGTGGAACACTTGTGGAGTGCGTGGAGCATTGGTGTACTGGCAGTAGTGGATACTGACTCGTTGGAGGTGAATACCAACTCTATGTTTGAGTTGTGTGTTGGGACCGTAAGAGAGAGAGCTTTGAGGAGAGAATTACTGTTCACTTGAGGTGTGGGAAGCCTCTGAGAGGTGGTGAAGAAGAAGTGGCATCTTCTTTATTGTATTCTTTTCTAGATGAGTATTAATACAAGTTGTGTATTGTCTCTCATATTCTGTGTTATTTTTGAATTCTAGTTACTTGTTGATTCTGGTTTAATTTCACATATTAAGTTGCTTGTATATGGTAATCAATTGTGTGCTTCCATAATTCCCAACAAAGGCGGTGATAGAGTTCTTTGGTTGGGTATCCAACAATATATCCAAAGTTTGTAGGAAATAGTGGGCCTTACATAATTTATGCAACTTTTACCCTTCTAGGAAAGTTTAGGAGATTTTAAATAAGTACTAAGATTTGTAACAAGACCATTTATATAACTGATTTATTTCAGTAAAAGATAGAAGGAAAAAAATATAAAGAATCTTTGTACTAGGTTGAAGCATCAATAAGGTGGGCAAGTTTCAACAATAGAAACATTTGAGTTTCAATTTTTAAAATCCAAATTTCAACAAGAGGGTTGCATCAGGGGCTAAGCAAAGATTCCAACATCTAACCTTATCAAATTGGTATAGTGAAATCATGGTGAAGAATTCTTGAGATTGAATTGGGGTTCTAATAACATTTAAAATAGAGGACTTAGTACAATTAGATTTTCATTGCTTGATCCGAGTCAAATATGTAAAAGTATAATCATGCATTGCATCATGGATCTTCTAAAATTTTACATTTATGATGCTGTGAGTCATGCACATTTGTTTGATATTTATTCTCATGAGGTCAAGCTAGTTTTGAGAAAGGTATCAAATTACATGAGTTGTACAAGGATTTTTTGAATGTTAGGGAGATTATATCTTCCAATGCTCTTTGGCAAGATTTGTCTCACTTGATAGGTACAAGATTTAGATTACATGGACATTATAATTTGATTCATCACATTGGCATGATGATTCTTAAGCATGATAGTTTACAATTGCTTATGGGAAAGCAATTTTGGGAAGGGCAGACTATCATGTCCCTTTTTTAATTAATTTATTCTTATGGACAAAATTATCATTCCAATATTATCTTTGGGTTTAGAGGAGAGAGGAAAATAATTTTATTTAATATTGATTATTTAGACCCAAAATATTCATTATTTCCTATTTTTGATAAAAGGGTAAAGTAATTAATAAAATATATATTTTTTTTTAGTATTTTATTGAGGGACATGAGAATTCTTATGAGGAGGTTTGTAACCTCCAAGATTAGTTGGAAGTCAATTATTAGAGGATTCTTTGGTAGTTTTTATGACAACTTGTATATGAGGGAGTTACAATCACTCATTTTGGAAAGAGCATATTTAATGTAGAAACTTAAGATGAAATATATGAAAATACATTAGTGGGATATTTGATAATGGATTATTTTTTAAAGAGCCTAATTTTATGGAAACTATAATCATCATTAGCATGTCTATCTTGGACAACAAATATGGAAAGTTTTTATTACCCATGCTTGGAGAAAGGAATATGAAAACAATCTATTACCCATGTCAGAGTTAGGATATGTAAATTTTCTATTTTTTGGTCTTTTGTGACATTGGGACTTATGCCCCAACTTTTATTTAAGACATGCAACCTCATTGGTTGGGATATTTTACCAAATTAACAATTTCTTTATGTTTGTTGTACTTGTGCTTCAACAACAGGATTTGAGGATGAAAAACTTTAGGATATTGGATATAATAGGATTAAAACGTTTTGATTTATTTATTTTAATATCATACGGATATTGCATTGGAGATTCACATAATTTCATATTCCCATATTCAGTTGTTGTGTATGTTTACATGTTTCGTGGTGTGTAGTTTGAGTAGATTCTAGTGTGGTGATTATATATTTGTTTCAGTTATTTATATATTATATTTATAATATAAATCATCCCATTTATACTTTATTTTCATCATATATATCATTACTATAATTCAGAGTTCATAATTTGTCATTTCTATGAGTTTTGGTGAAATCGGGTAAAGTGAAATTGCTAGTTTTGTATGTAGATTTGTGTTTGTGATTAAATATAAAAAAATTATTATATGTAACATCATAAGGAAATAAAATGAATGATATTTTATATTATTTATAAATATTTTAAGTTTAATTAAGTTTCCCATTACATTTGTGTTAAAACTATCATTCTCGAGATCAATCGATGTAAGGAAAATTTGGGTGCATTGAAAGTTGGATTAAAATACATTTTCAAATTAAATATTGTTTAAAAATAATTTTTGGAGGTTTATTTTAGGAGGAAATCACAAAAATACAGCCCGCCCATAATTTGAAACAAATCTATAGTTTACAAAGTAAAATCCAATCTATTCATCTCTTCATTTCATAGCTTATTGATTGATGCCATATTTTCACTCACCTCTTGAAGAAGGGAACCACTTTTAAATGGAATGTTGAATATAGAGAATAATTTGGTTAATGAAAAAATTATTTGGAAAACCCACCAATATTGGTCCTACCAATGCCAGTACAACCCTTATTACTTTATATCTCCATAACTAAACATGCTTTGGGGGCACTTTTGCCCAACATGATGACTAGGGAAAAGAATGCATAATGTATTATTTGAGAAGAACACTAGTCACTTATGAGCAAAATTATAAACCATTTGATAAGGCATGCATATAATTAGTGTTTAGATCATATAATCCATGTCACTATATACAAGACTATCATAATTGTCAAGGTTGATTCCCTCAAGTATCTCCTTTTTAAATTATCATTGACAGGTTGTATGGCCAAATGGATAATTCTCTTAAGTGAGTTTGACATTGAATACAATAATCAAAAGTCTATTAAATGTAAATTACTTACAAATCAACTTTATAAATCCCATGTGTCAGATATGCATCCTTTAAACATTCATTTTCCAAATGAATCTATCTTCATTTTTGAAGAATCGTATCAATGGAAGCTATACTTTGATAGTTAATTCACAACCCATGGTTTAAGAGCTGGTATTTTAATCATTAAACCACTAGGGATATCATTCCCAATTCATTTTAAATTGATTTCCCATGCACCAATAATATTTTAAAATATGAGGTACTTATTGCAGGGTTTCACCTCACATTACAGTGAAACATTCAATAGTTAATTATCTATGATGATTCATAATTGATCATCAATCAGGAAACAAACCAATATAAAACAAAGGATGATAAGTTCATTAACTAGAAAGGCATGGTTGATAATCTCAAAAAACACTTTGAATGTATCTAGTTTGATTAAATATCTAGGGACAATAATAGATCAGTTGAATCCATGGCTACCATTGGGTCATTGATTGAGATATCTTCCAATGTCTATGAATATCAAATTATTATTGAAATTATTATTCTACAAACTTATATATTCATATATACATTGAAATGGTATGTGATATTATTGGTCCCAATTTCCCTTGGTACTAAGATAGATACACCTATCTCCAAGACCATATTATTCTCACTGACCTATCATGTAACCAATAAAAGTCCTTAATTCATATGGCATCTTGTTACACTTTAATTGATGGTACACTCTATTTTAGAGGATATGATGGGATGCTTCTTTGATGTTTAAAATTTATTGAATGTAAATTATCACTTAAAGATGTATATTAAGGGATTTCAAGGGCCCATACAAGTGGAATGGACAGTCCACAAAACTCCTTTAAATAGGATGTTTTTGCCCCACAATAGAATCAGATACATGTGATCATATCAATAAATGCCTTACTTGTTAAAAACACAATGATTTGATTCATGATCCTTCTAGAGTGATTCAAAATATCACTTCTCCTTGGTCATTTTATACATGGTGGCTTGATCTAATAGGTAAGATAAACTCTAGTTCTTGAGATGGCCATAAGCATATCCTGACTGGCATTGAGTATTTCACTAAGTGGGTTGAGGCAATCCCTCTCATATATGTGACCATAAAATAGATCTCCAAATTCATCCTAATACACCTCATCTACCACTATGGCATTTCCTCTTACATTATATTTGATAATGGCAAGTCATTCAAGAACCAGGACGTAAAATCCTTCTGTACACATTTTCATATCAAACCCAAATGGTCAACTCCCTATCACCCTCAGGGTAATGGCCAAGATAAGGAATTTAATAAAATAATTTTCAAAATTATTAACAAGATCATCAATACCATTGGCTTTGATTTTCACTTTCAATTATTCCTTACCTTATGGACTTACCATTCCATTGTCTACACACCTACATGTGCAGTACCCTACTCAGTTTTTGGCTCTAAGACTATTTTTCCTATTGGGATCGAGTTATCTCTCTGCATATTTCATTGTAGGGCATTATTGATGATGAGGAGTATAGAGTAGCCAAGCTACACAAGTTATAACTCTTGGATGAGAAATGACTAGCCACTTTGATTCATCTAAAATCATATCAAAATTGGTTGTGCCATAGTTATAACAAGCAAATAATCTTTGGAGACTTTGAAGTGGGTGATATTATATTTAAAAATAATTAGAAAAACATTAATATATGACATTATAATAAAGGTAAATTTGAACCCAATTTATTGGGTCTTTTCATTATTACAATAAATGATGGTTTTAGAGAATACAGGTTGGCTACCCCATAGAGGTATGAGCTAGATGAGCCTATGAACATTATGCATCTAAAGTGTTTTTATGCTTGATTTGTTCAAATAATATCTATGAGAGCCTTGCTTAGGGGTATTTACTTTTCATTTATTTCCTACTCCCCTTACTTTCCTTTTCCATTCTTGATTTAATCCTTATCATTCTCTTGTATCATATTACCGTCTTGATCCTAATTACAACTTATAGGTAATATAGGTGAATCCATAAGACAATTAAATAGGTATTTCAAATTTGGTCATCATTAACACATTCTTGTAGATAGAATTTCAAAAGATCAAAATGCTTTGGCATAGTTTCCCTGCTTGGTAGTCCTTGACACAACTTCTTTTAACATTTTCATAGTCATTTTTATCATTTTATATCACTTAATTTGCATCTTATTTTTATATTGGATGGTAGACTTGTTATGTCTCAATTTTCTATTGAATGATAGTCCTTTCATAAGTTGAATTCTTATTATATCCAATTTACCTATTTTTTGAGTCCCTAACCAAGGTTACTTTTATTTTACTATAAGGTTACTTGTACATTTGTTTATAATCCCATATACATTCTAATTGTATAATACTCATGTGCATATCTTATTCCAAAAAAAACCAAAAAACTTTAAAATTTCACTAAAAAGTCAAAAATCTAAAAAATCCCAAAAGAGATATCAATCCACAAAATCTTTGCATAGTGTGTCATCATGTTTACCAGTGGTTCTTCCTCTTGGTTTTGTTCTGAGTGGCACTATTTAAATATCATGTGGATAAGTCTCCCCTCTATATTTCACATCTCATGTGTGGTAAACCTCATACCTAAATTATGATTTCTCTATCACAATCAATCAAAATTTGACCATTTAAATAAACTTTTGATTATCCTATTCTCTTATTTGTTTGCTTATAACTTGGCTAGGTATCTTTCATTATAAAATGATCACTCTAATCAATAGTGTTATCCATTCATTACACTCTTATTTCTAGGAGAACTACATTAGCATGAAGTCCACATAGACTATGTAGGCAGTGCTTGGTTACATGAGGTAGTTCGAGTCAACTCGACCACTATCATTTCCATTTTTATTTTCTTTCCTCTTTACCAATTCCATACTCTCATCGATTTATGAGCCAATTTTACACTCTCATTATTTTACAAGCCAACTACTTTACGCTTTCATCTTTTTTGAGCCCATTCTATTTTATACCTCATTAATTTATGAGTCATTTTCCTTTCTTTTTCATCTAACAATTGCATCCTAATTATAGTCATCACTTTTTTTCACTCCTATTTTTGGGAGAACTACATTAAACTAAGGTCCACATGAACTATGTAGGCAGTGTCCATTTTCATAGGCCATTTAGGTTAGCTCGACCACTTATTTATTCTTCTTCCATTCTTGTTTGGGGGTAGCAAGTAAGAGTAACATCTTATTATCACATTTTCCTCACATCGATTACTTGTTTGTTATTACTTTTGGTTGTGTTTTTTAATTTGATTAGATTGTTTGATTTCTTATTTATTTTTTTCATTGTTTTTTGTTTAGTGCATTATGTTTTATGCTTAGGTCTTGACTTTCATATCTTGAGCCTGAGTTTTTAAGATTTGTATTTGAATTATTTTTAGTTTGTATTTGTTTGTACACTATGATTTACAATTAGGTATTGATTTTTTATATATTGATCTTTATTTGTTAGTATTTATATCTGAACTAGTCCTTACACAAGTGTCAAAAAATTTATCATGATTCATCTTATAATTATGATGTATATTGTCATTTGGAAAATTAAAAATCAAGTGCATGAGATTTATATATAATTTCATGTAAAAAGAAATCATCCCCATGCATGATGGCTACGTGTTCTATTATGCCAAAATCATAACATCATTACATTTTATATCATCAAAGCAAAACAACTAAATAACATGGATACACATATGCTAATCAATATACAAATATACCAATGAGAATATTAAACTAGTCATAAACATTTTACATCATGATCAAATGATAAAACATCATCAAAATCCATCATATTTAATATCTAGATCAAGTACAACATCATCATAGAATCTAAATTTAATAAAATCATGGAAAACAAAAATACATCCACATCAACTTCAAAAATAACTAATATACAACATGAATTAAACATCTATGAAATCAAAAACATCGTATATATATAAAAATAATATTAGAGTCCATATATATAATTTAATAAAAAATGAATATGTGTAAATCTAAAAACAATGATTATACATTAAGATATATACACTGCAAAATACAAAATTTAAAGCTATATAAAAAATCATCTCTAACTCTAGTCATCTCTAGGAGGAATCCTTTGTGGCATGTCTCCCTAAAAGTTCTCTCTTGTACCATATGGGTGTGGTGGCTATGGTGTACCCATCACTCTAGGATGTAGGGGCAGTTGTGCCACTAATCTATTTAATGTTGAAGTGTAACATGACCTATAAGTATGGTTAGACCTCTAGATTTAAGTGTGTTCACAAAAGTTGAATGCCCTAATGCCTATGAGTATTATCAATTTATATAAACTTTAATAATATTTAGTCTTGTCCTTGGCTTGTATCACATCATCTTTGATATGTACCATATCAATTAGTGCCCTAGTCAACCCCTATTATGAAATAATTTATTTATTTATATCTCACTCCCCATGGATCCTCTATATGTTAGCCCTAACCTTATTCTACTCATTGATGGTTATCACCAGATCTACATTCCTTGGGTGAGATAGACCTGAATCGATCTCATTTGGGAACCTATCCCCTCAATGTGGCAATATTTGTATCTCTCTCTAAGATTAGACCCTGCAATTTGGTTGTCTCACCCTACAATCTAATGGCCTCACCCTGGTGTTGATGGTTAAAAATTTCATGCCAATGAATTAAACCTTTTTCCTATCATGAAGGTTAAGATGGAATTGTACCAGTTTAATCGTAGGAGTCTAAGGAATGAGAATCCATTCTTAAGATGTGTCGAAGGGGTTTTTAAAATTTTTGGGGATTAATATATTTGACAATAAATATAAATCAAGCTATAAACATTATAAAATTGATCAACCATAACATTATATCGACCATGTGAAGGGGAAATATATAAACAATGCCTGAATCTAATAAGTTAATCATTATTTTATGTATTGTTAATCAATCTTAAATCTGATTTATAACCATTATCTGACCTATCTGATAGAGAAGAGCTTATGAATTAGACAATCCTTTGAAGGACATAACACTCAGATTTATAAAAGGATGTATCCAATATGCATTCCCACACTACAAATATGAAAAAACTACAACTAAGAAAATCAAATAAATACCAAAACATAAGAGAAGTAAACCTAATGTTAATATGAATATTAAAACTAGTTAACATTAAAAAATGATTTAAGTCTATTGTTAGCAGATTAGTAAATTAATAAAGCTAAAGACTAAATCTAAAACAAAGAAAACTAACAAAAGACTAATATACTACTATGAAACTAAACAAAAAATAAATAAAACAAATAAAACAATCTGACTAAGAAATTAAATATAAAACTAAATAAACCTACTAAAGAGATTAAATCTAAGAAAAGAAATGAACATAAATATGAAATAAAAATTATGAGTCTTGAAACAAGAGTCATCTTAGCAAAGATAAATATAGTTTATTGAGAAATAATATTTTATTACAAAAATCTTTGATATAACAACTAATACGATCTGAATGGAGCAACAACATATAACATGTAGTGATGTATTCATTATTATTTGGTCTAAGTACTTGAATTCTACTCATTTAAATGTAAATATACAATCATCATAAGATATTAAACCTAAAAACATTTAGATAATCAATTTATAAACAAAAAATGAAATCTAAATATACTTGCATTGATTAAGCATGTTACTTATCTGTCAGAGAATGTGTTATTGGTCTATCTATAAAAGTTGCATTATCTCAGAGATATTGCACAGAAAAGATATGATGAATGAATTTTGAAACAATCTCAGAGTATTTAAGAATACATGTGTAATGTTCTTCCTCTTGAAATGTCACTTTGATCTTCTTATAGAGTAATCTCCTTTAGAGATATTATAAAAATAAGTTATAACTAACTTTAGTTAGTTAGTTGTTAACATTAATTGAATTTAAAAAATCACTCAGTTAATTATAACTTAAATTTATAAGTATAGACTTCAAATAAAGTCTAATAATCAAAGTGAATTTAAATAATAATAATAATAGACTGAATACAACTCTAACGAGTGGGAGCCCTTAAGTCATTGCAAACATTTAAAATTAACACTTAATCATGCCAAACAATCAGAATGACCATAAAATTAAAATAAAATTAATACTAAACATTAATTCCATATTCATTTAACCATTTAATTCAGGAAATATTTAATAATTTGATGTCATGTATCTACACATGTATAATCACATTTTGTACTTGAGAAGTCTATCTTCTGATAACTCTTTGATTTTCAAAACACCACTACTATATACTTTGAGTATATAAACTAAAAATTAAAATTCACGATCCTCAATATTATTCCTCAAACCCAAATGTCATTTTGATAAAATCAATCATAAAAAACATAAATGAACTTAAATCCGTACAACATAACCTTATGAGTTCATTTATAAATATAAGAAAAATATACATTCTATGACCAAATCATGTACTTATGATTCAAAATAATCAATTTCAGCTATTTGAGAAATGTCCATCATATAATTTACTAATCTTTATACCCATCCTTTCTTCAAATATTTTTTTAAAGCTATAGGATCTAAAAGATGAAAATATCATGAGTACAAAACAACTTTCATTTTGTCTCAAAAATCATTTTATCATGTTTAATAATCAGGTTAAATTTCACGTTCAAATAATCATCATACTATGTAATTTTTGGTATATGGTGATAATCATTTGGTTGTCAAATTTAACATAGTCAAAAAATTTATAGGTGATCAAAAACATAGATTTTGCATAGCAGAAAGAATTTTGACCAATTTCATTTTGAATAGAAAACAATATTTAAATATCCATTATGCAGAGTTAATGCAAGGGTCACTTGACAGAATGAGATCTCAAAAAAATAGGAATACCAAAAATATTATATCAATCTTCATTTGCTTCCACACCAAAACCAAAGAATTAGTTAGAAACAAAACTCTTTCAACCATAGTATTCCATATTACTTCTATATCCTGAAATATGTTGATTTATTGTACATGCAAATTTATTATTCACATTTGGGTAAAATAAAACCTTTTACATGCATGCAAACTTGTTTCAAAACATCAATAACAAAAAAAACACAAACTATTTTGAACTTTATAAGTCCATAAAAATGGTTCCTCGGTAACCTTCAAATCTTCTTAAACAACTATATATAAACATACTTGCATGTATCATATTTCCACAAATCTTCATCTCATCATTTGAACTATTAACCGAAACTATAAAATTTGCCATGAAAATAATAATCATGTCAACTTTGACATACCTAAGCTATGTAAACAACACCAAATTATAAGGTTTCTTTCAATCTCATCCTTTCTCCTTATACAAATAGAGCTATGTTTCTACCAATAAATCTTACAAATGATTATCAAAACAAAATAACTATGTTTAAGTATTAGTCAAACTCACATTAACAACTCGTACATACATGCCCAAATGTTATTCATCATATTTTTGCCACTGACCATTCTAGCAACTTGGCTAAATTGTCCATTTAACTATTAAACATAACAAAAACTAGTCTTATCACCAAATATCCTACCACTTCATCAGAAATCAATGCATGTACTTTACATTTAATGCAATGCAACTCTAGGCCTCCAATAAATCCCAAATCAATCTCCACATAAAAATTCACTTTAATCTATTAATTTCACATTACCTAAAATCTCCATGATAACACTACCAAAATACTTTGAATTTGAACCTAAGCTCTTCATAACTCATGCATTTTTATATATGATAAACTTTAAATCCACCACCTTAGGAAAATCCATGTTATGGTGACCCTTTAGCCACTTAGTACTTAAGTTTTGATTTTAATGTAGGCTTTAGGCATTCATATTAATAGTTTTAATATAAATGTTTGATTTAAATCAAACATATGATATTAATATCTCTATAAAAATAATCATAAATTCTATGATTGAAATGGGATAATATCAAAATCTTATATGAACTAGAGATGATATCAAAATAGCATATCATTCTCAACTTATATTGGAACCTTTATGAATTTTATAAACCAAACTCATGAATCACAAGCAAGATTTGAACAATCATTGTATCAACATTTCACTGATCAAATGACCAAGTCTAATTGTTCACAAATATCAATCTACTCATCTTAATCATATAAGTACTGAATAATTTTGCATTATATCATACTTATGCTTTCGAAAACTCTTGTCAATGTTTAAGAAAATAATTTCATTAAATGCCTTAATCATTAAGATTATTTAACATAATAATGCATATTCAAGATGAAATCAAATGACTAAGACCCCCTTACACAATTTTAGATGTCATGACACTTAGTCATCAATATGGTAGAATATATAAGTACAATCAAATTTAGAAAAAAGAGAGAGGTGTCAAAAATAGGTATAACACTAGCGACTTTGCTAGCTAATCTTAGTTACTAATGAGATAAGGTAACAAATAATAAATTGCCTATTAAAATAAAAATCACTTGAGAGTGTGATCTAGGTTAAATTATTTTTTAGGAAGCTATATGTGAACCCATTTAACAAGAAAAATTTTAAGGGATGAAGTGTTCGATTAGCGTGACATGAAGAATAAGATAGATTAGGCAAGGAATTTTGGGCTAGATATATAATCAATTATAAAATCCTTAAACACTAATTCCAAAAATAAGTAATGATTTAAGCACATTAATAACCAATTCATGCTAATTAATAAATAAATAATCTAGATTATATTAGGTGAAATATCTTACTATCATTGTATACTAATAGTGATATATCAATATCCATGTACTTTACCATCAATATAATGAATACTTTACTGGTGTGACCAATATTGATCCATTTCAAAGAAAATAACAAAAGAAAAAAAAACTACAAATAAAGCAACAAATTAGAAAGGGAAAGCAAAACAACCAATATATATATACAAATTAAAGAGAAATGAAACAACTAAATGACATAAAAAATATTTCACTGTGAATCAAGACGAAGGATAAACCAAAATATAGAAAAATAAATGAAATAAGGTTTAATCCATGAAATGAACAATTGAATAAAATTTGTTTGATTTATTTCAGTGCCATAATAATGTAAATTTTTGCTTTTAGCATGAATAAATTCATCATATGTCAAATTATAATCCTTAAAAGTAGTAAAACAACATGATAGACATATCATATAACCTTGAGTAAGTAGAATCAAATCATGACTATACGAGGTTTTAGTTATTTCTCAATCTTGTAATGTATGTGAAAGATTATTTGTCTAATTTAAAAAAAGGTGAATATTTTTAAGGTTAGGAGAGAGAATCAAGATCAAGAAATTGACTAGTTTATTCAGGTGTCTATAAATAATTTTGAATATTTTTTGATTTGACACATTCAATATAAATTATTGTTTCAAACTCTAGAGAGTCATCAAATTTGAAACATTCATAGTCAACATTAATTTTCAAGTTTGTTGACTTAGATAAAGAAGAATAATGAAATGTGTCATGCTTACTTATTGATATCGTATTGTGATCTGGATAATCTAGAAAATCAAAACTTTCATAGTCAACTTCTGTTAATTGATTGATCAAACTAGAATCCACAACTTCAAGATCTTCAACATTTTTTTCTATTGGTATAATACTAAATCCAACATTGTAGAGATCAAAACATTAATCTTGAGTGTAGTCATTTTAATCAAACATGATAGGATAATTATCAGAATAATATGAATTTGATGTGAGCTTGTTATAGATAGTAATAAAATCACAAGTAGAGGAATCAATTCTATTAGGAAAATAAGCAATGTCTAATTTCAAAGAGATTTCCATATCTAAATCAGGATTTCTCAGTTTAATTTTTTTTTAAACATTGTCATCTTCTCCATTAGGTATATCCAAAAGAAAATCAATAATAGTTATATTTGATAAAATATTGTCATTAGAAAATAAATTAGTATTAAGAGAAACAACATTATTAAATGATTGATCAGGTAGATCAAATGAATGAAATCACTCTAATTTTGATCCTGATGAATAATCAGGATCATAAGATATGATGAAGAATCTAAACTTTAATCGAATTCTTGAGAATCATTTTTAGTATCCTATGACATGATCTGATCCTAAACAAAAAGATAGAAAAATATTCAAGAAATTTGTGTTAAAATTCTAACATTAAAGTAGAAAATCGTTTACATTTAAACATATCATGATCAAGTGAGCAAAGCTTACAAAAATCTTGATTTTATCTTTGAATGTGAGCAAATTTCAACACTGAGGTAAAGTCAATAATACCAATTTTTTGATTAATTTGATTATAACTTTCTGGTAGATTATTCTTCCAACATAGAAAGAAAATTTCACCACTTGGTCTAAAAAAATAAGGATTTTATTTAATTTTCAAAGAAAACACAACAAATATTATCCTATGGATTCATTTTATTCTAAAGAAAACATAAACCAAGTTGTTAGACTTTAGTCTACTTGATTTTTGATTACGTTTCTAATGTAAATCCATTCTCGAGTGAGCTCATCTAATTTTTCCATAACTGAACAAGAAACAATCACTAAACTAGAATCAAAATCTGGGCAACTAGTTATGATAACTATAGACTTAAAATTGGTGACCAATTATGGTAGTATGAATCATTTGAAGACAAGAATGGATAAAGAAAGAAACTTGATTTAAAAGTCACTAGCAGAGTTACTAAATTTGTTGACGGTGAAAAATGTCATGCCAAAAAATCAAGTTGTTTACTTATTATGAAGGTTAAGATGGAATCATACCAGTTTAATCGTAGGAGTCTAGGAAATGAGAATTGATTCTTAAGATGTGTAGAAGGATCTTTTTTAAAGTTATGTGGATTAATATTTTCAATAATAAATCTTAATCAAGCTTACAAACATTATTAAATCAGTCAACCATAGAATTATATCGACCATGTGAAGGGGAAATATATAATCAATGCTCAAATCTAATAAGTTAACCATTATTTTATGTATTGTTAATCAATCTTAAATCTGATTTATAACTATTATCTGATCTATCTAACAGAGAAGAGCTTATGAATTAGACAATCCCTTGAAGGACAAAATACTCAAATTATTGAAAGGATATATCCAATATGCATTCTCACACTACAAAGATGAAAGAAAAGTACAACAGTTAAGAAAAGCAGACAAATACCAAAACATAAAAGAAGTAACTCTAATGTTAATTTGAATATTAAAACTAGTTAACATTAAAAAAATGATTTAAGTCTATTATTAGCACATTAGCAAATTAATAAAGCTAAAGACTAAAGCTACAACAAATAAAAAAGACAAAAGAATAATATACTACTACGCAACTAAACAAAAATAAATAAATAAATAAAACAAATTAAGTAATCTGACTAAGAAACTAAATATAAAACTAAATAAAACTACTGAAGAGATTAAATCTAAGAAAAGAAATGAACATAAATATGAAATAAAAATTATGAGTCTTGAAACAAGAGTCATTTTAATAGAGATAAAAATAATTTATTGAGAAATAGTATTTCAATACAAAAATCTTTGATATAACAACTAATACGATCTAAATGGATCAATAACATATCACACACAATGATGTATTCGTTATTATTCAGGGCAAGTAATTGAATTATACTCATATGACTGTAAATCTACAATCATCAAAAGATATTAAACCTAACAACATTCAGATAATTGATTTATAAACTAAACAATAAATATGGATATACCTACATTGATTGTGTTACTTAACTATCAAAGAATGTGTCATTGATCTATGTGTAAAAGCTATGCTATCTCAGAGATGTTACATAGAAAAAATATGATAAATAAACTTTGAAACAATTTTAGTCTTTAATAATGTCTGTGTAATATGTATCCTCTTGATATGTCACTTTGATCTTCTTATAAAATATTCTCCTATAGATATATTATTAAAATAAGTAATAACTAACTTTATTTAGTTAGTTGTTAACTTTAATTGACTTTAAAAAGTCAATTATTTGATTAAAACTTAAATTTATAAGTTTAGACTTAAAATAAAGTCTAATAATCAAATTTGATTTAAATAAATAATAATAGACCGAATACAACTCTATTGGGTGGGGGCCCTTAAGTCATTGCAAACATTTAAATATGCAAACAATCATAATGACCATAACATTAAAATAAAATTGATACGAAATGTTAATTTCATATGTATTTAACCATTTGATTCAGTAAATATATAATAATATGATGTCATGTATCTATGCAAGTATAATCACATTTTGTACTTGACAAGTCTATCTTCTTATAACTCTTTGATTTTGAAAACACCACTACTATATACTTTGAGCATATAAACTGAACATTAAACTTCATAACCCTCGATATTTTTCCTCAAACCCAAATGTCATTTTGATAAAATCAATCATACAAAGAATAAATGAACTTAAATCCATACAACTTAACCTTATGAGTTCATCTATACATCTAACAAAAATATACATTCTATGACCAAATCATGTACTTATGATTCAAAATAATCAATTTCAGCTATTTGATAAATGACCATCATATAATTTATTCAACTTTATACCCATCCTTTCTTCAAATAATTTTTTAAAACCATAGGATCTGAAAGATGAAAATATCATGAGTACAAAATAACTTTCATTTTGTCTCAAAAGTCATTTTCTCAGATTTAAATAAATAGGTTAAATTTGTCCTACAAATAGTCATCATAATGTGTAATTTTTGGGTTGTCGTGATGGTCTTTTGGTCATCAAATTTAACCTAGTAAAAATTTGTATAGGTGATAAAAATGTAAATTTTGCACAGTAGAAGGAATTTTGACCAATTTTCATTTCGAATATAAAACAATCTTTAAATATCCATTACACAGAGTTAATGCAAGTGTCATTTGATAGAATATGATATCAAAAAAATATATGAAAACTAAAAATATTATATCAACATTTATTTGCTTCTACACCAAGACCAAATAATTAGGTAGAAACAAAACTCTTTCAATCGTAGTATTCCATATTACTTATAGATCTTGAAATATGTTGATTTCTTGTACATGCAACTTTAATATTCACATTTGGGTAAAAGAAAACGTTTTACATGCATGCAAACTTGTTTCAAAACATCAACACCAGAAAATAACATAAACTATTTTGAACTCTATAAGTCCATAACAATGGTTCCTTAGTAATCTTCAAAATTGCTTAAACAACCATATATAAACATATTTGCATGTATCATATTTCTGGAAATCTCTATCTCATCATTCAAACCATTAACCCAAATTACAAAATTTTCCATGAAAATAATAATCATGTCAACTTCAACATACCTGAGCTCTACAAATAACACCAAATTCCAAGGTTTCTTCCAATCTCGACCTTTCTCCTTCTGATTAGAGCTTTGCTTCTACCAAGAAAACTTGAAAAATGATTATCAAAACAAAATAACTACCTTTAAGTATTAGCTAAGCTCACACTAACAACTCATGCAACGTGCCCAGATGTTATTCATCATATTTATGCCACTGACCATTCTAGAAACTCATCTAAATTGGCCATTTAACTATAAAACATAGCAAAAACTAATCTTATCACCAAATATCCTGCCACTTCATCAGAAATCAATGCACATATTTTACATTCAATGCAATGCAACTCTAAGCCTCCAACACATCCAAAAGTAATCTCTACACAAAAATCTTTAGTAATCTATTAATCTCACATACCTAAAATCTCCATGGTAGCACCACCAAAATATTTTGACTTCGAACCTAAGCTCTTTATAACTTGTGCATTGGTATATATGATAAACTTCAAATCCACCACCTTAGGAAAATTCGTGTCATGGTGACCCTTTAGCCACTTACTACTTAGATTTTGATTTTAACGTAGGCTTTAGGCATTCATATTAATAATTTTAATATATATATTTGATTTAAATCAAACATATGATATTAATATCTCTATTAAAATAATCATAAATTCCATGACTGAAATAAGATAATATCAAAATCTTATATGAACTAGAGATGATATCAAAATAACACATCATTCTCAACTTATACTGGAACCTTTATGAATTTTTAAAAACCAAACCAATAAATCACAAGAAACATTTAAACAGTCATTATATTAACATTTCACTAATCAAATGACCAAGTCAAACTATTCACAAATATCAATTTGCTCATCTTAATCATATAAGTGTTGAATGCATTTTCATTATATCACACTTATGCTTTCAAAATCTATTGTCAATGTTTAAGTAAATAATTTCATTAAATGCTCCATTAATTAATATTATTTAGCATAAGAATCATATTCAAAGTGAAAGCAAATGACTAAGACCCCCATAAACAATTTTAGATGTCACGACACTTAGTCATCAATATGGTAAAATATATAAGCATAATCAAATTCAAAAAAAGAGAAGGGTGTCAAAAATAGGCATAACACTAGAGTCCATAATAATTATATCCATAGCCTAACCACCTCTTCTTATATCCCTAAAATCAATGTGATCATGTATATTATCTCTTTCTTACCTCTATTGTGGCGTGGTCAATCTCTAACCTGCTAGGCTAAGATGGCCTTACCAGGATTGACAACCGTTCCCTAACATATCTTGACCCTCCTACGATATCTAGGGTCACCTATGTGTCATGTATGTATATTTTATGCTCATCTCCATCTTGACCATGCCCCTCTCCCATCTCCATATCCTATTATGAGGACTCCTCACTATTGTTGCAACTGCTACTACTACTAGTACTCTCGAAGCTAATGTCTATAACCAAAGGTATCACCTGCTAAACTAGTGATTGATATGGTAGTGCATGTATCTACAAGGCCACCTATACTAACCTTTTCCCCTATAATTTTTTAGGTATTAGCCTAGCCTATTTGTATTGTCTCTGTTCATGTGGTCTTGACTATTCACCCCTAGAGGTCTAGGTCTAATCAGTCCCATTGCTATAAACGATGCCCACCAAGTAACATAAGTACCAATAACTCCTACATCTACCACCCTTACCTCATGTTCCCATATAATTTTTTTTACTATTAGGAAGATCCCCATAGATGTTTCTCTAGGTATGGGAGGCCCCCACTTATTGACTCTCATATCACATGTGAACAATAATGTGGCCCATCATGTAGATCCTATTATCTCCCAAAATACCTTTACATGTGATCCAATCAATATCACTCTAATATGAATTCATTTCAACCTATGATGTAGCATGGTGTGCTCATATATAGGTTCACATAGCCATCTTATCATGGGTTAAAATGAATATGCATGTGTAAACACCAAATAAAATCTCCATCAACCATCTCATCAATCACCCTTTGGTATAAGTACACATCCCCTTTGTGCCCCATTGGCCCCTTCCTATCATGTACTTGTTGTAGGCCAGTGGATCCTCTACATACCATTATCATTTATCCCCCACTAGTCTTTCGATCATGATATGCTCCTTGGCCCAACGTTGAATCAGTGTGTAGGTCTCGATGTTCCTACCCCAATGATAGGCCATCATGTGTAAATCCTATATATTTGGACCAACACTACTAGGCCCCAGGAGAATTAAGGGGTTATATCCATCATATCCTAGATCACTCCTATCAAGTCTATGTGAATGAGCCATCCACTCTTAGTAGGATATAATATACCACTGACATTAAACATTCTACTTATACCTACATTAAATACATAAAAATCAAAAAATGAAGGTACCTACCAAGGCCCCACTTTTGGTTGGTTATCTATACTCATGAACTCGCTCCCCAAGATGCCTCTATCATGGAATGCATGTCATTTTGCTTAAAAATCTTGTGTACAAATGTAGAGCACTAAATCTCAATAAGAACATGTGATTATGAACCATTTTCACCCCCAGGAGTAAGTTTATCACTCCAAAATTTGAATTTTTACACCCTACCCCTCCTATTGCATCCTTATTCTTTGGCAACTTATTCGTGGCTCTATCATCCATTTTTTGTCTCTTTTTCTTCTATTTACTCTATTTTTTAGTCTCTTCTATCATGGAATGTGTTATTTTTTTCATTTTAAGGGTCCATCCATCATAATTATTTTTCAGCCAATCCCTTGAGGGGGCATCTTGAGCATCCTAAATATCACTTTGGGCATTATTTGAACTCACTTTCATAAAATTGAACAAGAATCAATAAAACATGAATACATCATTATTAAATCATTATAAAATAATTTAAAAATATTTTTATTTTTTAAAAATCCATTTGGCATGATAGTATTATCTTGCATAGCAATCATGAAGTAGGACATGGAGGGGTGATCACATTTATTTCTCCAAGGTGGTGTTGTACTAGTGCAATTTGGTGTGGACCCTAACAACCAGTCAGTATGGACCCTTTTTAGAATTTAAAGCCATTATTTTGGATTTATCAATATTAATGATTTAAATTATGCCATTGAACGTACCCATTCATGGTGATGGATCGTGGATGATCTCCCCGATGCTCATTGGTTCATATGTGGTAACTTTAATATGGTAACATCTCTTGAAGACATAGTGGGCCACCTACCAATGCATTAGGTAGTTGGAAAAAGGGAGGTGTGGTAAATACATGCACTAAATGGGGATTTTATGACCCTAATTTAATTCACCAACCTACAATGGAATATGGTACACTTGGAGCAATCTCAGGGAGGACCCCACTTAGATTCTAAAGCACCTAGATAGGGAAATGATGTCCACCCAAATGTATTATTCCTTTGATAATTGTTTTTCTCCTCTGATACATGTGCTACCAAATTTTGGGTTTTTTACCACTCCCCTATTCAGTTCTAAGTGACATGGTAGTTCATAAATCCTAAAGTCCATAAAATGCAATTCTTTCTAAACACTTCTCTACTTAAGCATGGGGCCACTATGGCACACATTCATAGAGTTTAGAATTTGGGTCCCAATCCATCCTAAGAATTTGGTTGCATTCTTTGGTGAGATGATGCCATCAGAAGGACCTCTCACTTTCTAAGAATCTATGGCCACCAACTTGATAAAATTTAAAGACACTCTTACTCTGCTACTTCCTTAGAGCTTAGTCATGTGGCTTTAACACTGGAAAATGATCCCTTTAATGATATCTTGTAAGTTAGAGTCTCTTTCTTACAACATCGTATTTGGATAGTAGACAATTATAATGCCTGGGGAGCTCAAGTCAAATTTAGTCTCCACTAGCTCAAGATAGGGGACAAAGATTCCAAATAATTATTTCAAATGTTGTGAGCCAAAAACTCAAAGCAGTAAATCCAAGTCATCTCTGATGCTGGAATTAGACTATCAAAGACACCACAAATTTTTCAAGCCTTTGTCTACCACTAATAATAAGTGTTTAAAGCTCAAGCTTCCTTTGTAGAGTGTGATATTTCCTTTCAACAGTGTCTCATAGTGGTGCCTTGGAAACTCACTCCCACCCAGTGAGTGTCTTGTGATAGGCTCATCATTATGGATGATCTTCATGAGGTGATGTCTCATATGGAAAATGACAAAGCTCTAGGCATTGATGGTTTCCCCTCTAAATTATATAAAACCTTTGGGATCTTGTGGGTACTGATTTTCACCATGTTTATTAAGAGGCCTTTTACACTCATTCTCTAGGATAGAATATAAATAAAAAAACATTAAATTCATACCTAAATAGGGGTATCCTGAGTTGATTTGTAATTTATGGCCTATCACCTTCCTAAATGTTTCCTACAATATCATTTCTAAGGCTTTGGCACTCTGGTTGTACAATCTATTGCCACACATCATTCACCCTAAGTAAATAGGATTCATTAGAAGTAGATATATATTAGACAACATCATTGTGTTTTGGGAAGGTATGGACTGGGCTAGAAGGTCTAAAAAACAAGCTATGTTCTTTAAAATTGACTTTGAAAAAGCTTCTGACTATTGAGTGGCCATTCATCTTGGCCATGCTTAGAGCCTCAATTTTTAGGCCCAATTTCATTCAAACCATCTAGATGCTATTTTCAAATGCCTCAGTTGTCCTCTCCATTAATGGAGTCACTTCTAAGCAATTTGGTTTGTTCTATTTTATTTTCCAAGGATTCCCTTTGGCACATGCCCTATATGTTCTTGCAATTGATGATTTTAGATATCTTCTTAGCAATTCCCAATCTAGGGACCTTTTTAAGAGAATTTATCTCCCTCCATATACAATTTTTTTTACAAAGATATGTAATTTATGAATTACCACTTTGTGGATGATTATTTCCTTACTCTCATTAAAGATGAAGATAATGTGGACAATGCCTTGTAGTGTCTCAACACCTTCTACCTTGGCTTTGGATATAATATCTAATGGTAAAAAACTTGTTGTTATAGGCAATCATACCTCCCCATACTGATGTGGACTATTAAATATGGTTGGGCATAAATCCAACATGATAAAATCTACATGTTTTTTAGCACCCCCTTTGCTTTTGATGCCTCTCTGCCCCTGTTGTGGAAATATTTTGTTGACAGAGTAGCTATAAAATTGGAATACTAGGTGATCAAGCCCTTATCATTATTAGATAAGATTCAAATCTTATTTAAAGTGCTTGTGACCACCCATGTTCATGACTCTTCATGTTGGGTGCCTTTAAATAAATCTTACTAGAAACTGGAGAAATTGCTCAGGGATTTTCTTTGGGTAAATTATTTGCTTAGGGTGGCTTGAGAATACTACTACCTCACATGGGATGTCAAAGGTATGGGGCTCATTTATGTGGCTTATCAAGGAAATACCTTATGTGCCAAATGGATTGTGTAGGCCATTAAAGGCAAGGAAGCTTGGAATGTGGCATTCTGATCAGGCTTGTTGAAGGGTAAGAAATCTTAGAAAGGGCTCAGTTTCTCTAATCTATTTATCATCAAATCTCCCATTCAAATTACAGGGTCCTTTTTGGAAAAACGCATCTGGAAGACATGGGAAAGGATCAAACCATGGCTTCTTTGGAATGGATTAGGGTTTTGAGATGGGTTATCTGTTAATTCCCACTCTCTATGGTGGTCACCCGTTATCAATTTCAACAAAGTTCCTTTGGCTGATGTCCCTTGGATCAATGCTCTCAAGTTGTTTTATAGAGGCCTTCATACTATCCAAGATATTTTGTGTAGATGATCTTGATCTTAGCTATCCTATGAAGAGCTGAAAACAAAATTATGGTTAGCCAATTATGATCAAGAATCCTACTAGGAAATATTTAACATTGTGTCACCTTTCATGCTTCACAAAATTTATGTTCACTCCACTCATCCTTGGTGGAATGATTGAAAGTGGTATGTTAAAACTCATTTTTGTAATTACACCCCCTGGCTTGGCTATAGATGGCTTACTCCCCCTATGCCTATGGTGGATAAGCTTAACTCCTATTGGGGTCTACATTATTATGCTAGTACTTGGTGCTTCTATTTATGCATTATCTATGGGCCTTGATTGGAGCCTAAGCTAGCTCATTTTGCTTAGTGTATTTTATACTAGGGCTTACCTATTAGAAAAAGGATTGTTCCATTATGATTCTCCCTTCCCACTTGCCCTTTTTGTGGCCTCCTAAAAGTGCCCCCTCATCTTTTTTGGTATTGATCCAAAGCTCAAAAGGTTTAAAGTTGGATTCATGGCCTCTTCAAGCCTTTTCAACCTAAATTATTTCATTGAAATCATATCCTCCTTGAAGATAAACCTACATCTCCTTTTAAATATACCCAAGGATAGCATACTTTCAAAGAGGAGATTCTCTTTTGGTTATGGAAAGAAAGAAATAATGTTGTATTTAATAATGGTTCTTCAGATTATAATATTTCTACTTTGTTCAAGTCCTCTATCATTTCTAATGTTCTTTTGTATATTCAAGTTCAATAAAATAAATTTGCTATGGAGCTTGGTCACTTCCAAGATCTTCTCATCCATTAGGGAGATGCTCCATGTGCCATGGTGCAGGTTCTACCATATCGGCCCCAAGATCATAGACTAGAGGGTAGAATTGCATTACTACTTCAAGGTGTACACTAACACAACAAATATCAGTGTCACTCACATATTGTTACTCCATACCAATACATGACCCCTCCTGAGCACCAGTGAGAGTGGAAACCTTCACCTCCTTCCCCTATTGGGCAAGATGGTTGGGATGCTCATCCTCCTCTATGCACAAATGATTGTAGGTGCCACCTAGAGGTTCTTCAGACATGTTGGACAAGTTCCACATGCTCACTCTAGCCATTTCATTCAATCATACATAAAAATAAGAATATGACAAGGACACTTCTTAAACTTCTGGCTGGGAGCCAATTTTAGATGGTAATGACTTGCCAATCTCAGACTACAGTCTTGATGATATGGATCCTCCACCTTCCAGACTTACTCTGGCTACTTAATATTTTATTTTATGATGTCCTTATGACTTTTTCCTAGGTGGGGCTTAGTTGTTTTTGTTTCTTTTGTTTTTGGTTCCTAAGTTATGCCTAATTTGACAATGAGGTGTGCTTCCATACCGCCTATTTTTCTAGTGAATTATTTGTATATTTATTTTGTTAATATATATAGATATATTTCATAAAAAAATTCATTGCTTTGTCTATTATGTTTCAATACCATTTCAAATAGGAACAAAATGTAAACACTCTATTTTTATCACTTTCACGTCAAAATTTTCAATCAGAACAACTTTCTACAACAATACATAAATCAAGTCATAAATCACTTAAAGACTCAAATTCACCTACACACTTGGTTTAGATATTGTCAAATGTATTAGGGAATCCCCAATTAATATAATGCACTATATCCAATAATAAATTTCATCTAATTCATCTTGAATCAAATTATGACTTTGCATGGGACATTTTGGATCAATGAGGTTGAACGATTAGTCAACTTTTAAAAGTCACATCATTTTGCATTAAGTTAATTAACCTAATCCTCCTCTAATGGGACATTTCATAGATTTTTGAGTTTCATATTTTTTAAATTCATTAATTGACTTACTCCTCAATTCACATGGCAAGTGGATTCAAATATCTAGAATCATGACATCACATGAAAATTTGTCAAGCATTAGCATAAATGTAAAAAAAAAATGTAAACCCATGTTTAATTAATGTAGACTCAAACCCTAAATATTAATGATATTAGCTCTTTAAATTTGATATATTTTTAACCACACATCTTGATCATGATTCAACAATCAAAACTAATTTAAGAAGTCTATAAATACAAAGCTCATTTTCCATTATAGATAAGTTTTTATGGTGCAAAATTACTTTGCAAAAACAAAACAAAAAATTCAAAATTTCTTCTATTATTCATCAAAATCACAAGTAGTCAAGGAAATATGTCATCTACATGAATTTACGACATTGATAAAGACCTCATGCACTACAGTCTAGGCCAAACATGTATGTATGTCGTATGGAAAAAAATATCTATGAGAAAGGTAATCATTTGATGTGTTTTCTATTTGTTTATCATTTGTACATATTTCCCAATCTAATGACCATGCCTAATATGTTATGTTGTTTATTATTTTATGCTTGTTTTACATTCTAACAAGAACTAACTTCCTTTGCAATTGTGTATTTACAAGTACTAACATAGAATATGTTGTAATTAGTTAGTCTATGTTATTTCCAAGTTTTATTTCAAAATAGTCACAATTTTTTGTTTGAAAGAGCAAGATTCCCTTCAGATATTAGAAATTAAATACACCATTTGATCTCTATCAAAGTCACTAAAAATTGTTGGTAAAAATTTATGTCGTTTAGATTTTTCTTGGTGTTATGACTCACCTAACAGGATGTGATACAAATTTGAAAATAATTAGATAAATTACCATCAGGTTAGTGATTTTTCTATACATTTGAGAGGGGAAACTCCCTCATAGGATAATGGGTTTTAGGGTTTTTGTGTACTTTTAACCAAAAATCACAGAAAATGGGAAATAGTGGAAGCTAAAAATGGAAGAAGAGTGGATGAGGATGGAGGTGAAGGTAAGAAACCCATGACGGAATAAACTTAGAGAACTATCAAAATAACTCAAAGTTAAATGAAATAATTAGAAATTATTTATTTCACATAAAAATAGAAAAAAGAGTAGAAAATTTAATAGGAAAAAAAGGATTTTCCTGAAGCACAAATTCTTCTCAAAACTCGAATTGGGTATACTTGTTACAAAGCCCATACATGAGGTTTTCAACATAAAGTTTGGAAACACTATGAGTTGCATAAAAAAATTGCATAATTTTAATGGCTTATATATTTATGAACAACAATACAAATTCTATGAACAAATAAATAAAAAACTATGAAGCCAAAGAATGATCTCACCTATTTACTAATATTTCATTGCTCAAATCTAGAAAAGTATATAGCCCACAAAGTTGTGGCCAACTCTTCCCTAAGAGTTTGAAAGTGAGGGAAGAAAACCCTACACTCCCCACCACCCCTTCCCTCTCCCCTCTAATACCCATTACAAAATCTATAATTTATCTTTTGTACAATCTTTCCACCCACAAAAGAAGTTGAAAAGCCTTCTATTTCATTAACTTTACATATAGTTATTTTTCCTTTAATCAGAGTTTATCCACATTTGATTTTAATATTTAAGAATTTTGAAAATATTAAATATAATTTTGATTTTTCATTTAAAATATAATGTTATTTATAAAAATAATTAATTTATTCAATGACTTTGAATACATAGTTATTCCTTTGTGCCCATCCTTGAAATTCTATTTGACACTTCACCTTGCACTCTTTTTGACGTTATTTTATGTCTTTACATAAATTACTTAATTATAAAAAGAAAATTAGATAAATCATTTAATATTTTAATATTCAAATATTATTCCATGCATATTTTCTTGCGGCATGGCCTTGTCTATTGAGATGTGGAGTCAAATAAAATATTACAGAAGGTTGAGCAATTAAAGTCAATGGGAAAATGATGTGAATGGGTACTGAAATTTGGATGGTAGCTTTTCATTACAACAAATCCCACGTTACATAGTTTTAAAGGGTTTTATTTAAAATTTTTTAAATTTCCACTTCCAAAATATCAAGAAAGCTCAACAAAATAGTTAAACACTACAAAGCCCTCACTAAACTTACTTATTATTTAATGTTTTTATTTTGATTTGACATTGAAATCTAATAAACAGCAAATGATTAAAATTTTGATTTAGATTAAATAATATACAAAACCAAAATGTAAAAACACAAAAATTAAAATCAATAACTTTCAATGAATTGTACAAACATAGCTTTGATATGACTATGTTAACTATGTAGGCAGATCACTGATATAGAACTTGTTAGGAAAATCTCTAAACTATCATAGCCAAAAAAAAGATTATGTGATGCATTAGGACATGTCTACACTAGGGTATAAAGGAGTGAATTAAAGCCTCATATGTTGATTATGGTCACATCTATGTTGATTGTACAATTGATTTTTATGTTTTAGTGCTTACAATTATTTACAAGGGTTTATTTTTAATTCACGAATGTTGATTTGATGCATAGAAGATTTTGCAATAACAAGCCCTAGTTCTTTCACATAAACAAAATGTATATAAAATTCAAAGGGGAGAATAAGGCAAGGGGAATATTGAAATATTCTTAAAAAATCTCATGTAATATGAGTGATGCCTACATAGCCCAAAAAAGCCTCAAGCTGATGTAGTTCTTCCTCCTATAATCCATGTGAATCTTGATATTTTTTATATGGATGCAATTAATAAATTGATGTGAATGATTGATAATCAATACCCTTGACCCATGATAAAAGAGCTTAATACTTGGCCTATGAATATTATAATAAATTAGAACTAGAATTGGAAACATTAGTGTCATTTTTCTCAATGTGCAATATAATTGCCAAGTGAGTTTTAGATGTGTTTTGAATGACCTTGATATGTTTATATAGATGAATATTTGGAATATTTATGTTAACTAACCTTGTTAAAATTGCATGAGAGTTAATATAAAATGTCTCAAATTTTAAAATTATCCATTAGAGCACAAGAGACAAGGTTGTACTAGCAAACAAAGCCAAAGTATGGCTATGTTTGATTGAGTGCAGTCTTGTCCCTGAAGTCTAGAGACGATTGGAAATTCATTTACATGAAACTATAAGTGAGATAAGTATGTATGAATGATGTATTATATAATTGTAATATAGTGAGTAGAATAGTGGAGGATCTCATAGAGATTTCAAGTTAACATAATTACAATTAGACCGAACAAAGTAATGATGTCAAGATTAAACATTTTCAAGTGCTTAATCATTAAATAGGAGTGTCTATATCCCCCTTATTTTAGTAATGAAATGAAGTGAAATTAATAAAGTAAAGGAGATGTGAACATAAGTGTATATACACACATTATATTTTGATTTGAAGCTTTATTATTGCATGATGTCTTAATGTAAAAGTAGTTATTATCTATGTTTGAAAATTGAAAATCTAAAATTTGAAATTTGAAAAGAGAGTTATAGATATCAAAAATATGCACATTGTAATTTCAAATGTTGAGGTATAATTGGACCACCTTAGGACCCTCTCAAGACCAATATAACCCTCTTAACCCTAACCTAACTAACCCCCAATCAGTTTAACTCAACTAGCTTAACCTTCCATTTTAGCCCTTTTTACCCCTTGACACTTGACTAGTAATGATCAGAGTAACCATTGACAGTCACCTTGACCATCAACAGTCAGGGTCCACCTCTTTAACCAAAATAATATAAACCACCTACCTTGCCTTTTTAAAAATAGCCTATCTAATTTTAGTTACGAGCCATTGCATGTACGAGTTAATTTTAGAAAGCCCAGTTCACATGTTGTAACTCTCTTACTTGTGCCTATAAGAAGAGAGAAAAAATGAGGTGAAAATACATTTATAAACATATAAATCATATATAAATCTATGACTTTTATCAAGAGCTTATGCATCCAATATTTTATTTCTTGTAGGTCAATCACTATCAATAACCCAACAATCCAACAATCATATCAAAGAGTCAAATTACCACCACCTCTCCATCAAGCTTTCAGGTACCATTAATCTATTAGAATCAAACTAGATTCCACCAATAGACTAACTGCCTCAAACATCCACTCAATCAACTACTGGTAAGATAAGTACTTGTTTCTCATTATTCATTTACTTTATTTCCACTTTTCAATAAACCCATACCTTACCCATCTCTCAAAATTCATCTTCTGAATCTCATCAATTAGCAATTTACCAAACCAGATCGTCACATAATAAATATCGATGGTTATGTCAACCACCAATGGTCTTCCCAACCATTGATGATTAGCTTGACTGTCGATGATCACCTTAACTACCAACTATCATCCCAACCACTGATAGTCACTATGGCATTAAAAAGTATCAAGCTAATCACCTACCTACACTCAATTAAACCTAATTTTATATGTTATTTCTTATTCATAGACCCCTTTCTAATTTTTTGAAGCATACCCCAACCCCCTTATCATTAGTGTCGATTAGTTTATTTCTAATTCAACCATTTTTAGTATATTTCTTAGCAAGTATTCTTGTATTCAGTTTTAGTAGCTTTTGATTCATTGATGCAAGTACCTTTCTTTCTTATTTATAAACTTAATTGTTTAAAATGTGTGGATTGACAACCCCTAAGAAATCCCCTAATTTTGATATCTAGCTATTACTAGGCAATCCACCCAACTATTTGTCTAGCAAACAAGTTTGCTTTAGTACTTTCTTATTCATAGGTCATCCTCCCAAGCCAAAGAGGATCTCTTCACAATCTTCTAAACTTAAAGTGTGCACTATTAATTAGGTTTTTCAACTATACCTGTACTTAGTTTCTAATCTTTCCTCTTTCCATAATAAGGAATAAATTCATTGAAACATTTTGGCATGCCTGGTGGGACCCTTGTGTCTCTACTTGGGTTCTTGTTTGCTTGCATTCTCTCTCTATTATTTGTTCATTAGTGAAAACAAAAGTTTCTTTTGGGCTTAAAATTAAGTGCATGCATCAAATATTTGAAAGTTTAGTTCACATAGCTTAACTCAAAGGTGAAGTAATCCATCATAGCTTCACTCTTTATTTCACACACCTAAACCACACCACTTTTCCCAATTAAGCATCAAATAAACTTGAGACAAGGCATGACTAGAATTTCATCACCTAGTAGTAACCTTACCCTTTCCTGATGATCCTACCTGGAGATCATTACCAAGGGGAGGACCAACTCAAATCTTTGGTTGAGTATAATCTCTAGATATCAATATATTTTGGCTAAGCACCTAAAACCCTTATCACTAATGTGTGTGAAGTGAGGGGGTAGGCCCCAATACCAAGCCACATATTGATTCTAATACAGATGTTATCTGAGCACCTAAACACAACTTGAGACCAACCTTATATTTCCTCTTTAGTACTTGATCTACAAACCGATTTCAGTCACATAACTTCTTAAGGCATAAGCCAAAAGTGAGACTAATTAAAACTCTAGGGTTTAATGCATCTTTTAAAGTGTGATTTGATTTTTATTGTCTTCTTTTTCTTTGAGTAGTGAGGCTATTTGTGATTTTTATCTCTCTTATATCATATGGTTCTCACTCACCAACAGTGAAGAAACTTTGTAGAACAAAACTTATCACTAAGCCAACCTACCTCTTTTACCTCTTCATCTATGGACTATACCTGTAAACTAGTAGACTCTCCTCACCCCTCAGGAAGTCCTACCTTCCCTTGGGAGATCCCTCAAGGAGATGTGGATTTTACTACTTTCCTAGACAACAATCTTTTAGCCTTGAAACATTACCTTACAACCACATCTTATTGTATTCCATTTCCAGCCCCATCTATAGATCCACCTTATGGCATACCTCTCTATTTCATGGTGAGTACTTCCATTGACATAAATTAATACACAACCATTGACTACCCAAGATTCCTCATCAACTAACAACCCTTTTGAAGCTACCACTAAAAACCAACCAACCCAAACTACCACCACTCTTATACCTTTTCTTTTTAATAACCACTCTTCCACTATAGGAGTGCCTACCTCTAATGCTACCAACATTTCTATAGCTACCTTCGAATCCTCAACTACCACTTTACTTCAAATCTTTATGGTGTCCATACCCTCCACCTTGCACTAATTAGTATAAGGGTCACCACCCTTTTATCATCCACCAACCCAACTACCATTCCTATCCAATAATTACACCTTGAACTAACCTTTAATACATCTCTAATCTACAAGGGCATGCACCCATTACCCAACCACCTATCTCTACCTACCCTTATGCATCTTCCACTCAACCATTAACTTACACTTACCCATATGTGGCAAGCTCCCAACCTTCTACCCACTATTCATACGTCTCTCAACCACCTCAGTAATATGCATCTTATAACACATCAGGTACACAACCCCAACCTAACTTAATGAAGATGCTTATGGATAAGATATCCACCTTATATTAATCCATCTTAGGTGATCACAACATCTTATTATATGACCAAATTTGCAATGAGCCTATCCATCCATCTATACCTATTAAGCCATATCCTCCCCAATGGTAACTTACCAAGTTCTCCAAGTTTCAAAGTAAGGAGGATCCCCAACAACACCATATGGCATTCAGGCATGCTTGCTATTTCATCACCTATGATAATACCCTTCTCCTCCACACCTTCCCCATTTCTCTAGTTGGTCTAACATTAGATTGTTATAGTTCCTTACCCAAGCATTCCATCTTCGCCTTTACCCAACTGGCCCAAACCTTATTGGACCACTTTTCTATCAATATCTTCAAGAAAGTTTATATCATCAACCTCTGTTCTATCTGGTAGATTGAGGATGAATCCATCACCAATTTTGTGGATCATTGGAGGAACCTTATTAACCAACTTTCATTTTCCTTACCCCAACCTGAAATCATAAAGCTCTTTTCTTAGGTGTGTGCCAAGCATATCTCATCTACCATGCATGTCTAAAGATTTCAAACTTTTGATGAATATTTTACCATGACACATAAGTTGGAGAAACAAGCCATTGATGAAAGAAAGCTTAAGATCAAAAATAAGAACTCAACCTATAAAACCAATGAGGCTTCTTCCTCCAAGTCAAGCAACTAGCCTAATACCAACACTAAGAACAAGGGAACCACAAATGCAGTTGTCCTAAAATCCACTCCTCCACCTTCTATCAACCAATCGAATTCCTCTAGTTACTCAAAGCAAAACCCAAGGAACTAAACCCAAAATAACTAGAATCATTTCACTCCACTTATATAATCTTATGCTTATATCTTGGAGAAGTTATTGAAAGCCAATATCATTCAATTTCCTCTTATCAAGCCACCCCAATAATTTGACTCATCTTGTCTCATACCTAGTTGGTATAATGAGAATGATTAATTTACCTTTCATCGAGTGATAGGACATGATGTTAGTAGGTGCAAAACTTTCAAGATCCTTGTCCAATCCCTCATTAACAAGGGGGAGCTTACATTGGGCAACCCCAATGAACCATCTAACCAAGCCCTTGATATATTCAGGTAACCCTTTCCAAACCATGATCCTACCAAGAATGAGAGTAAAAATATTGAATGCTCTCATGACACCCATATAGTTAACATGGCCTTTGACACACTCATTGCTAAAAAACTTGTTGACCAACCCCTTTGTCTTTACCCTCTCCACTTATTAAGATAGTGGACTTACCTTCTCTTCCTTCAAATACTTAAGCTGAGGAAAAACCATCTTCTCCCCCTCCACTTGTTGAGGTAGTGGATCCATTAGTCACCCTTTTAACTGATATCCTAGAACAACCAACTATCATCACCTCACCAACACCTTTAACTACCGAGAAAACCACTCCCCCTTTGAAAACTATTCTCAAAGAGAAAATCCCTATGTCTACTCCTTCCATAAAGGAGACACCCATCCCAACCCCAAAACCTTTGATTGAGGAAGATGATGAGGTTACCATCCATGTGTCTCCACCTAGGGGCCTATCTTTTAGGTCCACCCTTTAAGGAATTAAACCAACCTATAAACCCTTCTCTAGGCTAGTGCAAAAATTAGAGTTCATCTCCAACCCTGACATGCATCAAGCTACTTTATGGTAGTAATAAGGTATCCCCTATATTACCTAACCAAAACCTATAACCCTTCTTTATTCATACCAACCCACCACTTCCATTAACCAACCTCTTACTATATCTACCCAAGCAACCAAAACCTCTAACTGACCAACTAAAACCTCTACCAAACTGACTAGCCCTCAACCACTTGAGCTAACCACGACCCAAGTAGCCAAACCCTCTCCTATCATCCCAAATAGGTTTATGAATAATCTTGGTATCTTCCCTACATTGAACCTTAGTCACCCATGTATGAAAGTGGACCTAACCCCTTCAATCCCACTAACCAAATTCTAGACCAAAACAACTAAAGAAGCGAAGCCACACAAAGGCCGGTGAACCAAATTTTGCCTCTCTCAACTTTACCCTCCATTCTAGGGCTTCATCCCTCTACCTTGAATAGGAAACCAATTACCTCTACCAAAACCCCACCAAGTGTTGTGGAGTCTTTTTCTAAATTACAATGTATTTTCAAGTACTATACATTTTAAATGTACTGCACACTCTATATGTAAATATTTTGGACCCCTTTTAATAGGAAACCATTTTGGGTTGATTTTTCCCATGGTTTTGGTACCCATTATTTGGTAATACCACTTTTTTGATGTATTATGTATTTATGTATATTTCATAGGTAATACATTATGAGAACTAGGGTTTGAGAAAGAAGAATAGAGTGTGTGAATTTAGGTGCAAATTTAGGAGGGTTTGTTGAGTATATCTCCAAAAAATATTTGTGCATTATAATTATGAGAAGACTGATTTGAGAGTGGTTTGTACTCTCATGGCTTGTAATAAAATATGAGCAAGTGTTTCTTGGTGGATGTAGCCCACATTGGGTAAACCATGCTAAATCTAGTCTTCTTATTTTACATGTTTATTATTTGTTCTTTCTACATATATATATATATATATATATATATATATATATATATATATATTATTGCAATTTTTTTAAAAAATTCCACATGAATTTCTATATTTGTTCCCAACAAATGGTATCAGAGCTTCAGGTTGTATTTGTTTAAGTATCTAATCATAGGAAGGCTTATCAGTTCAAGTCAGAGATATGGTTGATGATCACAAATTAAAGGTTGAAAATTTCAATGGGTAAAACTTTGGTCTATAAAAGGTGTACATGGAGGCTTACCTCTATCAAAATGACCTCCATGCTCTATTGGAAGGAAAAGTAAAACAACCAGAGAGTATGATAGTTGAGGCTTGGGAGTTACTTGATAGGAAATCACTTGGGGCCATTAAGTTATACTTTGCATCTTCGGTCATGTTTAATATATCACAAGAGAAGACCACAGAAGGTCTCATGAATGCATTAGGGAAGTTATATGAGAAACCCTCTGTTTCTAATAAAATATTTTTAATTAAAAATTTATTTAATATGAAGATGTTTGAAAATGGTTCAGTTGTTGATCATCTGAATGAATTCAATACGGTTGTGAGTATGTTGAATTCTGTAAAAAATAGATTTTGATGATGAAGTTGGGGCTTTGCTTATTTTGTGTACCTTACCATAGAGTTAGAATAGCTTGGTAATGGTTATGAGCAAATTGGTCTCTAATAATGCTAAGTTGAAGTTTGAGGATGTCATAGGATTAATCCTTAGCGAGGAAATACAATAGAAAAACTCTAGGGAGACTTCTACTTCAGGTGATGCTTTGGTAGTGGAGAGCAAAGGGGGACAAAAGTTTAGAGGAAAAGGAAAGCATGGAAATTCAAATGGTCCTAGGTCAAAATCAAGGGCCAGGATGACATGATGGCACTGTGGAAAGATTAGGCATGTGAAGAAGGATTGTTGGTCTCTTCAAAATAGGAAAAAAATTAGGAAGACACTAAGGAGGTGAATGTGGAAATAGTTAATGTTTGTCAAGATGCATTTATTCTCTCCATTGACAATATTTATAAGTCTTAGGTTTTAGATTCAGGGGCTTCTTTTCATGCTACACTATATAGACATTATTTTATTGATTATGTTCAAGGGGATTTTGGACATGTTTACCTTGGTGATGATGAGCCTTATAGCATAGTAGGAAAAGGAAGTGTTTAGATCAAGATGCAAAATGGGAAAATTTGGCTACTAAAGGATGTCAGGCATGTGCCTATGTTGAGACAAAATTTGGGATATGCAAGATACCTAGGCAGTGAAGGTTGTATGGTGATATTTATAGTATATTCTTGGAAGGTAACCAAGGGTGATCTTGTGGTAACAAAAGGTAATAAGGTTGCTACCTTATATTTATCAAGTAGTGTTGATTATTGTAATTTAGTTACTACAGATGTAGATGTAACTTTATGGCATAGTAGGCTCAATCACATGAGCCAAAAGGGTATGCAAATTTTGAAGTATCAATTACCTGGATTGAAAGGATCTAATTTATATTTTTGTGAAGAATATGTGTATGGAAAACAAAAAATATTTAAAGTTTCTCAAGGTTGGATCTACGAGGAAGGAGAATAAGTTGGAGCTAGTTCATTCAAATGTATGGGGGCTGACATAGATATAATTTATTGGTGGGTCATCTTATTATGTCACTTTTATTGATGATGCAACTAGGAAAGTTTGGGTGTATGGAATTAAGAGAAAATATGATGTGTTTGATACCTTTAAAAGATGGATAGCCTTGGTTGAGAATGAAACAGGTCTCAAGTTAAAATATCTCAGGTTAGATAATGGTGAGGAATATTATAGTAATGCATTTTTTTATTACTATTCAAGGAATGGAATTCACAGATAGAGGATGGTTCCAAAAACTCCACAACATAATGGAGTGTCAGAAACTATGAACAAGACTATCATGGAGTGTGTTAGGAGCATGAGGTTGCATGCAAGACTGCCTCTTTAGTTTTATGTATAAGCAGTAAACACAACTGTATATCTGATAAATAGAGGCCCTTCATCTACTTTGGATGGAGGCATACTTGAGGGAGCTTGGTTTAGTAATAAGTTTGATTATTCATTTCTTAGAATATTTGGTTGTGAAGCCTTCATTCATATTGATAAAGATGATATGACAAAGTTAGAGGCTAAGTCTGAAAAATGCACCTTTATTAGTTATGTTGAGGATGACATTGGTTTCTAGATTTAGAGTCTTAAGGACAAGAAAATATTTAGGTCTAAGGATGTTGTCTTTAATGAAAATTCATGTATAAATAGTAGTTAAAGGACAAAAAAGAGGATTCTAGAAAAGAGTACATCGTAATGGAGGACATTATAGATTATAAAGTGTCCAAGCAACCAATTTAGGCACCTAATCCACAAGAACTTCCAAACTCCTATGGTGTGAAGGTATTCTAGTGTAAGAAGGGAACCTAAAGGTTTTTTTCCATCTCTTAATTATTTATTACTCACTAAAAATACATATCCAGAGTGATTTAAAGAAGCAATGTAGGTAGATGTCAGAAAGAAGTGGGAGCAAGCTATGGATGAGGAGCATCAGTGTTTCATGGAAAACTAGAATTGGGATTTGGTAACCCCACCTGAAGGTAAGAGAGTATTGTATAACAAGTGGGTATATATAGTTAAAGAAGATGATGGAGGCAAAAAAAGGTACAAGGCTTGGTTGGTAGTAAATGGGTTTACACAGAAGAAGGGAATTGATTTCGAAGAGATTTTTTCCCCAATGGTAAAGATGACTTTTATTAGAACTGTTCTTAAGATAGTGGTAGTGGAAGAATTGCACTTAGAGAAGTTAGATGTGATGATTGTGTTCATGGTGATTTGGAGGAGGACTTATATATGTTGCAACCACAGGGATATGAGGTCATAGGAAATAATAAAATGGTGTGCAAATTGAAGAAGAGCTTGTATGGCCTAAAACAAGCTCCATGATAGTAATACAAGAAATTTGATAGTTTTATGATGGAGCAGGGATACTCCAGGTGTCATTCAAACCATTGCATATATATCAAGAAGTTTGATGATGGTGATTACATTATCCTTTGTTTGTATGTGGATGACATGTTGGTTACAGGTAAGACCATGCAGGACATAAAGGTACTCAAGGAACAATTTAGTAATTCATTTGATATGAAGGATTTGGGAGAAATTAAAAAAATCCTTGGTATGAGAATAACTCAAGATAAGAAGCAATGAGAGTTAAATTTATCCCAGGAAGAATACATCAAAAAGGTCTTGGAGAGTTTTAGTATGTAGGATGTTAAATTGGTTGGGACTCCTTTGGTAGGTCATTTCAAGTTATCAAAGGATCAGTATCCTAAGATAAAGGATGAGAGAACCCATATGACACATCTACCATACTTATCAACTATTGGTAGCTTGATGTATGTCATGGTGTGCACTAGGCCAGCTATTGCCCATGCAGTGGGAGCAATAAGTAGGTACATGAGTGATCCAAGTAGAGAACACTGTAAGGTAGTGAAGTGGATCCTTCGATATTTAAGAGGGACCATGGGGATAATTTTAAGCTATGGTGGATTGGACACCACTTTGCATGGTTATGTAGATTTAGACATGGCTAAAGATTTAGATAGTAGGAAGAGTATAATAGGATATGTATTTACTGTAGGTGACATAGTGGTGAGCTAGATTTCATGACTATAGAAACTTGTAGCTTCATCAACCATAGACATTGAGTATGTTGCTACCATAGAGGCAAGAAAATAAATGGTTTAGTTACAAAAATTACTTGAAGAGTTAGGGTATAAGCAGGAGGAAGGGTAGATATATAGTGATATTTAGAGTGTTATACATCTAGCAAAGAACTCTGATTTCCACTCTAGGATGAAGCATATATAGTTATGGTACTATTTCATTAGGATAGATTTAGAGGAAGAGAAGTTGAAGCTGGAGAAGATTCATACAAGTTAGAATCCTATAGACATGATGACCAAGGTGGTCATAAGGGAGAAACTGAAGCTATGTTCAGTTTCGGTTGGACTTCATAGTTGATAGTGAAGGGTTGAGAGGCTTACTCAAAGGAAATTGGTCTCTAATGGGAGATTGTTGTGTTGTGTATCCTATTTATAAATTACAATCTATTTTCAAATACTATATATTTTAAATGTACTGTACACTCTATATGTAAATTTTTTGGACCCCTTTTAATGGGAAACCATTTTGGGTTGATTCTACCCGTGGTTTTGTTACACATTATTTGGTAATACCACTTTTTTGATGTATTATATATTGATGGATTTTTTTTTATAGGTAATACATCATGAGAATCAGGGTTTGAGAAAGAAGAAAAGAGTATGTGAATTTAGGTGTGAATTCAGGAGGGTTTGTTGAGTGCAACTCCAAACAATATTTATGTATTGTAATTGTGAGAAGACTGATCTGAGAGTGCTTTGTACTCTCATGGCTTGTAATAAAATATAATCAAGTGTTTCTTGGTGGATGTATCCCACATTAGGTAAACCAAATTAAATTTGGTCTTATTTTGCATGTTTATTTTTTATTCTTTCTGCATCTCTATTTATATATATTATTATTGTAATTCTATGAAATTGCTTCACATTAATTTTTGTATTTATTCTTAACACACCACCTCTCTTGGTGATGCTTTCATAGCTAATTTCTAACACACCTCTCTTTATCATACCTCACAGACCTAGGCTACCTACCTTATTATATTCTACCTCTAACTCCTTAACCTCTTTTCCTAAACTGAAGCCATCGACCAAGCATACCACCTTAACCAAGGCACCTACTACCAAATCTATTTCTAATCAACCTCTTACTTTAACCACCAAAGCCAAGACTGCTTTACCTTTAGCACCTTTAGTTGAGGCCTAATCAACCATCCTCCATAGGTTATTGCATACTTACTATTTATCCTTACCTCCCATTAGACCCTTTGATCCTCTAGATTCAAAACCTACCTGGTACAATGATGACCAAGTTTGTGCTTATCACTGAACACCCAACCATGACATGAAGAACTACAAAGTTCTCTAAACTATCATCAATCATCTTTATGATGAGGATGATCTATTAATAGATGAACCTCCTATGAGCCCCATACTAATCCATCCACCCACCATACCTACCCAACACTCACCCACTCTTCCACTCTCACCTCAGAGTGAAGATAAATCTGATCAATCCTCTAGCTCAACCTCTCCTATTTATACTATCAAATAGGTCACAAGAGCACAATAGAAGGATAAGGGGAAGACTAAGGTGTCCATTCCTTGGACATACCCCTCCTCAAAAAATTTATGAACCCACACCCAACGATATCCACCTTTGACCAAATCTAAGGTGTCTATCTTAGGAACCTCCTAATCTAACCCCTCATAATCCATCAGGAGAGTTATCCTCAAACAACTTCATCAAACCCCAAAAAAGATGAGATTGTATGATTTAATCTCTAATTCTCCCCATCACCACCAAGCATTAATAAAGGCCTTACAATCCATTAAGGTCCATCCCAAGGACCCCCAACCTCTATCCACCTTTATCGGTTCCCTCCATATTTCCAACCTTGTCACCTTCAAGGATTTGAAAATACCCTCCATCCATCCCAAAGATCTAGACCCTCCTTTTTTATCACTACTTACATCAACCAATCTACATCAAATGAGTCATGATTGATGGGGGAGCTAGCATAAACATCATCTCTTCTCATGCCTACAACCAACTTGACCTACTAGATAATGTCATGTCCAAATCCTCAATTTTCCTTCATTCCTTCAATGATACCATGGCCACTACCTTGGAGACTGTCATCCTTCATATCCATGTAAGACCCCACACACTCTATAAACCATTTTATGTTGTATAATGTGATTTCTAATACAATGTCTTGTTGAGATAACCTTGGATTCATTTCATGGGTTGTGTTCCCTCTACCCTCCACCATTGTATTAACTTTGAACATGAGGGCTAGGTCATCACCATCCAAGCTGACCCAAGTCATTTATCAACATGAAACATGACCTACTACCCCAATAATGTCCTCATACCTCCATCCAACACACCCTCAATATCTAAAACCCAACCTTCAACTACCAAAGTAGATATCATACCTCCCTCCATCGATGAGGCATCAAATAGTTCCTTTATACTTTCACACCAAATCCCTACCATAGACCCTTTGGAATGTATGTTCCACCACCTTTTGTTGGGGGAATATCTCCTCACCCTTGACACTTTTCCTACTCCTCATGAGTATGGGAATCTTACCAACCAACTAGGATATGACCCTACTATCAAAACTATCATTCCTTTTAGACTTCCCAACCATCAAACCCAACTTGTCTATGGGGGACTTAACAAATCCCTCAATGTTCCTACCACCTCTGTTCCACTTTGACCATTCAGCATTGATTTATCTTACCTTGATAAACCAAGTTTTGCCAAGACATACCTTCATCAATGTGTTTGGAAAGCTTTCAATCTTTGATGATATGAGCATGGCCCACATGATTTGGTCCCCATTGAAACTAAGGAGCTACACAAGAAGCATGAACTTGGTTTCATCTTACCTAATAAGAAGAAATTCCAACAACCTGCTGTCATGTCCCCTTTTTCATGGACATTGACAGATGTGATGATTGGCCTATTATACGACCTTCGTAGGCTAATAGGATGGATAGAGGGTCATAATGGAGCTTGGATTGACTTTGATTCACAGGATTTCTACATTTGATTTTCATTCGGGCTCTTTCGGACACATTTGGCCTGAGCTCCTACTTTTTAGGGATATTTGATATGCAGCGGAGTGCCTTTATTTTGGTATGGTCATATGCGGAATCACTCCCTGATTCACCTGCTTCGATCGGTTTGAGGATCTGACGTATATTGAGGGAGATATTAATATTTGATTGATTTAATCAAATATTAATTATTTGGTCTCATTAATAATTAATTATTAATTATTAATTATTTGCTCTAATTCTAAATTAGAAACCCTAATGCTAATTTAAGAAAACCCTAATTAGGGCAAGCATATCTTTTGAGGGTATAAGGGTTTCACATGGAGGCCATTATGGAATTATGTATGAATTGATTATTGATTTGAAGAAATTCTTCTGTGAAGACTGAGCCAAGGGTTCCAGGATTCCATTGCAGTGGAGAACGTTCCCTCTTCATTGTGTGTGATTTAGAGGCTGTGAGATATCAGCTGATTTATTGCCAAATTGAGAGATAGCTTCATCCAGAAGTTATCACAGAGATACAGATCTGAGAGATAGCTTCATCCAAAAGTTATCATAGAATTCCAGGGTTGAGAGATAACTTCACACAGAAGTTTATCACAGAGCTTTCCAGGTATTTTCTTTATTTAGTTTTGATCTAATAAGTTATACAGAGATAGATCTTGTGTTAGAATCTATATTCGTGAGATCAGGCTGTTCAGCTATCAGGGGTTAAGAAGAGACAGGTTGGCGGCCGTACCAAGTCCGTACAGGTCCGTACAGAGCGCATCAGGCACTGACCTCGGCAGAGAAAGGGCTACAGTGACCGACATCGGTCGACTGAAGACCGATGTCGGCAGAAAGCTGACCGACAGTGACCGACGTCGGCGATATATCGACCGACGACGGTGCCTGTGTGTCGACACAGAAAGGCCGAGACTTCCAGAATTGCAAGTTATTTCCCAGTTTGCATGAATTCAGGGTTTTTAAGACCAGATTTTAATATTCTTTTATTTGTATAACAGAGACTCAATTGTGTAATCGTCCAGAAGAACAAGTAATGAGATCTTTATTTGCTATTGAGAGATTATACTGTGATTTGTGTATGCTTATTTTGAATCTATTCTGCAAGTTTGTATCTGTGATCAGAGCTTTATGAGTTTATATATTCCCTATTTGGAGGGGATATTACAGTGGTTTCAGAGCTTTGATCTTTGGTATCATAGTTTTGTGTCTTTCATATATCCCTGTTTGAAGGGGATATTACAGTGGTATCAGAGCTAAATTCCTGCCATCCTGTTGGGCACATCAGAGCTAATGTCCTGCCATCCTGTTGGGTAGTTTGGGTAGATTGAATCAGCAAAGTATCATGATGCCTTCATATACTCAGAAACAGTGGGACAATGATATGAAGAAGCTGGAACACAGTTTGAAGCAGTTGGAAGCAACTCAGAGGAGGATGAATGAAATTCTTTCATATCCTACATCCAAAAACAAATCCGCAAGGTATAAGACAGCGAATGATGAGTGGGACTTATTACCTCCTCATGTTCAAGAGAGGATGACCTTTGATCGTTTTGTCAAGCTGAGGAGAGAGCACTACAAATCACTTAGACGAGAGAGCAGCATGTCCCATAATTATTATGATTATGAGATAGGATATAGTGAAGATGATGATGAGTTAGATGCTTGCACTCAGAGTGTACAGGTGGGCTCAGATATTAGTGCACTGAGGGTTGATGATCTCTCAACTATGGCAGAGATTGTAGCAGAGTCCCAGGATCCTATTATTGCAGATGATACTCAGGAGAATGCAGTGGACAGTTTTGAAGACTTAGTTTCACCAGCTGTTTCTTTCTGTATGGAAGAGTTAGACAGTGATGCTATAGTTGTTGATACTCCGTCTGTTGATATGAGCTTTGACATTGATCATTTGTATATTGAGGTGGTTGGTGATGAGTACATTCCTGCAGTTGTTGCTGAGGAGCATATTGCTGAGGCTGATACACATATACAGGATTTGGATCTTGCTGATTCTGATGAGTTTGAGATACCAGTGGAGTCATGTCTCCAGATTGATTATTCTCACATAGATGATAGTGTGGTACAGTTGGTTGTGCCTCCTGTACAGAGAGATCAGTTGGAGTGTGTGGGGGAGTATGTTGATGCTTCCACATATAATTTCTACTGCACTGAACCATTCATGGAGTATTTGCTGAATAGTGTAGGTGTTCGTCTGGACTCACATAAGATGACAGAAGGTGTTCTTGTCCGAGGTTCTAGTGCTATTAGCAGATTGGGTGAGGAGATTTTACGAACCCTTTCTACTATGTTACCTTACAGGGATGTTGAGGTGATGTTTGTTGAGCCGAGATTGGAGCCATCCATTGAGTCCCAGTTTGGCAATCATGTGCCAGTAGCAGAGTTTGGGGGTTCTTACCAGCATCATACGGTGAGGTATGCTCCTTATTTTTCTTTGCATCTAGAGATTAGTTTTGGTGTCAGTGATTCAGATACCAATAATTGTCATATCCACGGTCCAGTTGGATGTGAGTATCAGTTAGATAGGGACTTGAATTTTGACAGAGTTGATATTTTAGTTGGCTTGAGTCCCTCAAAGTGGTTTCTTCTACCGGCATCTACAGTTGGTCTTCAGATAGTTGTTTGGGTGTCGAGTGCAGTTTTTCAGTTGTTGATTTTGGTACTGTTGATGCTATTGATGTTGACGATTTATTCACATGGGTTGATTGGTGACATGATGGATGTTACACAATTTTTTCCTTGGGATCCAGGTGGATCGAGTAGTTCATTGTTCCGAGATTGCTTGGGGACAAGCAATTTTTGGAGGGGCGGATTGTCATGTCCCCTTTTTCATGGACATTGACAGATGTGATGATTGGCCTATTATACGACCTTCGTAGGCTAATAAGATGGATAGAGGGTCATAATGGAGCTTGGATTGACTTTGATTCACAGGATTTCTACATTTGATTTTCATTCGGGCTCTTTCGGACACATTTGGCCTGAGCTCCTACTTTTTAGGGATATTTGATATGCAGCGGAGCGCCTTTATTTTGGTATGGTCATATGCGGAATCACTCCCTGATTCACCTGCTTCGATCGGTTTGAGGATCCGACGTATTTTGAGGGAGATATTAATATTTGATTGATTTAATCAAATATTAATTATTTGGTCTCATTAATAATTAATTATTAATTATTAATTATTAATTATTTGCTCTAATTCTAAATTAGAAACCCTAATGCTAATTTAAGAAAACCCTAATTAGGGCAAGCATATCTTTTGAGGGTATAAGGGTTTCACATGGAGGCCATTATGGAATTATGTATGAATTGATTATTGATTTGAAGAAATTCTTCTGTGAAGACTGAGCCAAGGGTTCCAGGATTCCATTACAGTGGAGAACGTTCCCTCTTCATTGTGTGTGATTTAGAGGCTGTGAGATATCAGCTGATTTATTGCCAAATTGAGAGATAGCTTCATCCAGAAGTTATCATAGAGATACAGATCTGAGAGATAGCTTCATCCAGAAGTTATCACAGAATTTCAGGGTTGAGAGATAACTTCACACAGAAGTTTATCACAGAGCTTTCCAGGTATTTTCTTTATTTAGTTTTGATCTAATAAGTTATACAGAGATAGATCTTGTGTTAGAATCTATATTCGTGAGATCAGGCTGTTCAGCTATCAGGGGTTAAGAAGAGACAGGTTGGCGGCCGTACCAAGTCCGTACAGGTCCGTACAGAGCGCATCAGGCACTAACCTCGGTAGAGAAATAGCTACAGTGACCGACATCGGTCGACTGAAGACCGACGTCGGCAGAAAGTCGACCGACAGTGACCGACGTCGGCGATATATCAACCGACGACGGCGCCTGTGTGTCGACACAGAAAGGCCAAGACTTCCAGAATTGCAAGTTATTTCCCAGTTTGCATGAATTCAGGGTTTTTAAGACCAGATTTTAATATTCTTTTATTTGTATAACAGAGACTCAATTGTGTAATCGTCCAGAAGAACAAGTAATGAGATCTTTATTTGCTATTGAGAGATTATACTGTGATTTGTGTATGCTTATTTTGAATCTATTCTGCAAGTTTGTATCTGTGATCAGAGCTTTATGAGTTTATATATTCCCTATTTGGAGGGGATATTACAGTGGTTTCAGAGCTTTGATCTTTGGTATCATAGTTTTGTGTCTTTCATATATCCCTGTTCGAAGGGGATATTACACCTGCCACTACCATTATTTAGGAGGATGTCCCTTCCTCACTAACCTCAACTCCACCTATGTGTTAAGATGATGACATCATCCCACCTAAATTTTTTTCATCAACATGATTAGCCTCAAACCCCTAACTTATCAGAAGGAAGGAGCAACCATAACCATCCCTTTGACCCATCCTAAAATAATAAGATAAAATTCTCCCACCATTAACATTGTTCAGTGTTAGGATGATGAATCTATCCTCACCTACCTTGGTGCCCTAAATTCTTCAATCCACAAATCCTTTCCTCCCAAGACCTCAACCATGTTGTATGAATCCACTATGGATATCAACTTGGGTACTCCAGACAACCCCCACATCGTCAAACTTGGCCAATCACTAAATGTTGAGGAACTTTGTGACTTTCCCTCTTTCCTCCAAGACAATAGTATATCCTTTGCTTGGTCTTATATTGATATGCCTAGGATCAACCTTACCATTACTACCCATAACATAGTTACTCATCGTGATGACAAACCTATCATGCAAAAGCTTTGATGCATACATCCTCGTATAGCCCTTCTCATCAAGGAAAAACTTCAATGTCTTATATTTGTCAACTTCATTAATCTTATTGACTACCCTTAATGGGTCTCAAATATCACACCTATCACTAAAGCTACATGGGGACTACATATCTATGTAGACTTTCATGACCTTAACCTCACCTACCCCAATTATGTCTTTCCCTTACCTAACATCGACCAGCTTGTTGATCTTACAGTTGGCCACGAAATGTTATCTCTCAAGGATGGGTTTTTGGATTACAATCAAATCATAATTTCCCTTAAATATCAACACAAAACCACATTTAACACCCCTTTGGGAACCTTTTATTATAGATTCATGCCTTTTAAGTTAAAGAACATTGGTGTAACCTACCAACGTGCTATGACCTATATCTTCCATGACCTTATCCATAAGATCATATATGACTATGTGGATGACTTTCTCAGAAAATCCAAGATTTGAAAAGATCACTTGGCTATCCTTAAAATCATCTTCAAATGGTTTATCCACTATCACACCCATCTTAACCCTAAGAATTGCATCTTTGGGGTTTTTTCAAGAAAGATTCTAGGTTTTATTGTCTCCCTTCATAGAATCGAAGTTTATCCCACTTAAATCAAAGTAATTTTAGACATGCTCCCTCATACTACCCTTAAGAAACTCTAAAGCTTGCAAGGGAAGCTTTAATCTATTCATCATTTCATTTCTCAGCTTTCAAACTGGTGCCAACCCTTCCACCACCTTCTAAAGAAGGATGTACCTTTTAAGTGGAATAACGATTATCAAAAATCCTTTGATTCACTCAATGAGTATTTTTTGTCACCACATGTCCTTACCCCTCCTAAATATGACCAAAATTTATACCTATATATCTCTACCATCAACCATTCCTTAGGGGAAATGTTAGTTCACTGAGATGAATAACATAGAGAGAAAGTCGTGTACTATATTCACACATTGGTAGACTATGAGACTTGGTACACTCATACTGATAAACTCTATTTATATTTATTCTTCATGGCCACCAAGCTTCACCACTATCTTATTAATAATAAAACCTATGTCATAACCAACACTGACTTGCTTAAGTACATACACTCCAAGCCATACCAAAATCAATGTGTGGATAATAGGCTCATGCTCTTAACAAAGTTTAACCTTGAGTTCCTCTAGTAGAATTCAATTAAGGGATAAGTCATTTCCAACAAATTATTTGAAGCACTATTAGCAGATAATCAACCTTCTCCTCTTGAGTTCCTTGATGAGTCCATCATGACCCTATCTTAAGCAGATTTCACCTACCAAGTCACCATATTCTTTGATAGATCAAAATGTCAATGTGATGGGGGAATAGGTATCATGCTTATTCCCTTTGATGGTGAACCTCTTCCTTTGTCCTTCAAGCTCAACTTTGAATATACCAATAATATGGCTGAGTATGAAGCCCTAGTGATAGGCTTTCATATTGCCTTAGCCCTAGAAGTCAAAACAAACAATATCTTTGGTGACTCCCAACTTGTGGCCAATAAAATCAATGGCTCTTACCAGTGTAAGAATGATGTTCAGTAGAAATACAAATAACTATTTGATGAACTCTTAGCATCATTTGAGCACTACTACATCTATTCAACCCCATGATCTACTAATAAGTTCACTAACACCATGGCCTCCTTTGCCTTACAAATACCCTCTACACCTTAAGAATGTAAGATATCTATCATTATTCATAGTCTTACCCAACCATCCTATGTCAAAATGGATTCCCCCACCATTTTTAATGTGGAAGAAACTCAACCTAACCTTTGGTATCAGCAAACCTTCGACTACCTTAACCTTGGCATAGTTCCTTATGGCTTCTTTAATAATGCTCAAAGAGCATTTATCTAAAGTGACTCACACTATACCATTATGAGAGGAATTATTTATAAATGAAGTTTTGATGGCCTCCTCTTCTGCTGCCTATGTAGTCATGAAGCCTCTCATGCTATTAAATAAATACATTAGAGTGCCTATGGGGGCCACTTTAGTGGCCTTACAATAGCTAAGCTCATCCTTCATCTTAGCTATTATTGCCTACCATTAACTAGGACTACTGTGATTATGTGAAAGAGTGTGTTAAATTTCAACAACACACTAATTTGCATCATGTACCTAGCCATAGCCTTTGAGTTTCTATTAATTTTGGGCCTTTTTCACAATGGGGTCTAGACCTTATTGGTGAAATTAATCCTTATTCTTTGCAGTGACACTATTCAATCATTACCACAATCGAGTACTTTGCCAAATGGGTAAAGGCTATTCCTCTAGTCTTAACCAAAGCAAAAATGATTCTTGACTTTATCAACCATCACATCATCTATCACTTTAGTATTCCTCATAAGATTATCACCGATAATGGTAAGTCCTTTAAGAATAAGCAAGTCTAGGGTATATGTGACACATTCAACATTAAGTTAAGTTTCTCCTCACCCTATCACCCTTATGTGAATGGATAGGTAGAAGCCTCTAACAAAACTCTTAATAAAATGTTAACTAAAATGGTCAATGCATCTGGTTGAGATTGGAATTTACACATTCCCTTTGCCTTATGGGCATATCATACTAGCATTAGAACCCCCATAGGTAATTCTCCATTTTCTCTTGTGTTTAGAGCAAAGGTTGTCTTACCTCTTAGATTCCAAATCCCTTCTCTTCACATATCTTTGCAAGAGTTTATTTTAGAGAATGATTACCATCAGCACCGTCTAGCCTAACTTGAGCTACTCAATGAGCCTCACCTAGCATCCCTTACCCATCTTCATGTCTACTAAGAACATATCAAATGTGCCTATAATAAACACCTTAAAGTGAAATAATTTAACATTGGAGACCTCATCCTAAAGGAAAATCATCATGTCACTAATATGGAAAAAATCAAGTGGGGCATGTTTGCTTTCAATTGGGTTGGACCTTAAATCATAACCCACAAGGATGGATCAGGAGCTTATTATTTGTCTTCTCTCGAAGGCCACCCATAACCTGAGCCCCTTAATGCTTTACATCTATGTCCATTATTTTGTTAGGAAGGATCAAATTCACCTTTTGTTTCACTTAAGCTCATCCCTTGTTATCTACCCATATTCATACCCCTATTTTAGGGGGAATCACTTAAAAATGAATCATGTGATTATCCGTTAGTCATAGCCTAATATTGAATAATGGGTGCCATGGATCTACCCATGGCATGGTTCTCATGGTACTTTCCACCCCTTTTCAGGATGGATCCCCATGATCATCGTCACCTAAACCTCTTTACACCTAACCAACCCTCTTGTGCTCTTGGTTTTGCCTCTATGAAGGTGAACTACCAAATCAACCTAAGTAAGTCTATATCAAGCAATATCAAAGCAAAATAACAAAATTTCTATCACTATAAATCATGGGTCATTCTTAGCATTCACAGACTGCTCCCTTGAAGGATAGCTATTGAAAACCTCTTTGAAATTACCAAAATGTAAGGTGGACTAGTCCCTCAAAGGACAACTATCAAAAACCATTAAGCAAAGCACATGAACTTAGACCACTCCCTCAAAGGATGGCTGAGTAAGCATTTTTCAACAACATAGTAATTCTTTATAATCTTCTTCTATAAATCAACTTCCCACATATAGTAATTAGTAGAAGACCCATTATCACAATTAAAGCAAAATCAAAATAATCTTTAAAGCCGTAATCGGCTCTCAAGTAGCACAATAAGGTGGAAGCCATAGTCAAGTTTTAAAAGTAGACTTCCTGCATTAATCAGTCTACATGGCTTGGCATAGTATTATTTATAATGACTCCCTAGAAACCTATAGACAGGCATGCTAGTCTCACAAGAAGTTTCCATTTTCACCCATCCCCCTATATGCAAGGTATTTTCAAGCTTACTTGACATTATGTGGTCAAGACACGTTTTTAGCTAATTGATAAACATTCAAAGAATTCGAAGGGCTTATGTTCATTAAGTCAATCCAACTTTGGTTTTTATTTTAGTCCTTGTCAACAAAGAAGCATCATGCCCTCTTCTTACCCTATCATGACTAGTTGATATTTTCATTATGGTATTTGCCTCTAGATTATATTCTCTATCCTCCCATCTAGTGTTGTTAATTAAACTATCTCATGCATTTTATCATAAAAATTAATAATAGATAACCATAAGCATACCCATAATCATCTGCATTATCGTGCCATACATGATAATCACATCTATAAGCAATAAAATCAATGTGAACATGTCTAAACATAATGAAATTCCAAATACTCATTAAAAACATTAGCATGTCATAAACATAACCATAATGACAACCATAACCATGACCAACATCATAAAGCAATAACATCTATTAACATTAAAACAATTAACCACTTTTACACCATGTCTAAAGTCTACTAGTGTAGTATATACACATTAAGGTTTAGTAGATCAAAAACATAGCCTTAAATCCAAACCATCTCATGCCTAATGTAAGCATTTATAACAACAACATAATACATGACCACATCATAAGCATTTATCATCAACATCAAACCATTAAACCATAACATCATGACCATTGATGGTCTCCAGTTCACACCCTAACCATTGATGGTTAGGATGCTCAATTTTTCACATTGACCTTAACATACCCTTTTTTTAACAAAACCAACCCAATCTAACCCACCCATAGAGACAACATTCTCCACCCACCCTGACTAACTTGTCACCTCATCATTGGTCTATTTTGGCCTAACTAACATGATTTTTAGGACACTTTGTGCTTGGTCCCTTGATCATAGTGACAACTTTTCCATGTTTAGCACCTTTTAAACTTACACCACCTCACACTTACTAGACCCATATGTGTCTTTTAAGAGAACTTCCTACCTTGGATACCCATGACACTTGACCTATTCATGTTTCCATAAGATCACTTCCTACTTTGGATACCCAATAGAAACACTGACCTTATCTAGCAGACTAACAGGTGTACCCAGCCAACTCACCTATATGTGGTCATGTAATACATTGGACACTTATCCCTTAAATCTAAATTTATTGTTATCAACTATGGAAAACTATTCTTTGCATGATCTTTATTATCACACCTTTTTATGCTTTAGCACCTAATGATGTCTACCCTTATCATCACCTTCACCAACCTTTTCAAACCTGTACCCGATTCTACTTTACCTCATCAACTCTAGGTTTAAGGGAAAACACCTCCTCCTATACTTAGGGTAAGCAATAACCTTTGACCAACATTAATTTTTGTTTTTTAGCTTTTTCATTTCAAGATGCACAATAAAAAGTGGCAAAATGTAGACATTAAAAATATGCACACCATAATTCTAAACATCAAGGTAGCCTTAGACCACCTTAAGACCCTCTCAGGACCAATCTAACCCTCTTAACCCTAACCAAACTAACCCTCAGTCAGTTTAGCTTAATTGGCTTAACCTTGCCTTTTAACCCTTTTTACCCCAATGGTCAGAGTAACCATCAATGATAACCCTAATCGTTGATAGTTAGGGTCCACCTCTTAAACCAAAAGCATGCAAACCACCTACCTTACTTTTCTAAAATTAGCCCATCTAATTTTAGTTATGAGCCATTGCATGGATGAGTTAACTATAGAAGCTCAGTTCACGTGTTTTTGTAACTCTCTTGTTTATGCATATGAGAAGAGAGGAGTAAAGAGGTGAAAATCCATTTGCAAACATTTAAAATCTTCTATGAATCTACAATTATTATCAAGAGCTTATACATCTAGGAGTTTCTTTCTTGTAGGTCAATCACTATAAATAACCTATCAATCCAACAATCATATCAGAGAATCAACTTGTCACCGCCTCTCCATCAAGCTTTCAAGTACCATTAATCTATCCAAATCAAACTAAATTCCACCAATAGACCACTCAATCAACTCTTGGTAAGACAAGTACTTATTTCTCCATATTTATTTACTTCATTTCCATTTTACAATCAACCCAGACCTTACCCATCTCTCAAAATTCATATTCTGAATCTTGTTAATTAGTAATTTACCAACCCAGATACTCACATAATAACCATCGATGGTTATGTCAACTACCAATGGTCTGCCCAACCACTGACAGTCACCTTAACCACCAACAATCATCCCAACCATTGATGATCACTGTGGCATAAGAAACTAGAAAGCTAATTTCACCCACCTATGCCCAATCAAACCTATTTTTCTATGTTTTTACTTGTTCATAGACCCCTTTATAATTTTCTAAAGCATACCTCAACCCCCTTAGCACTAGTGTCAAATTTTTATCACTAATTCAACCATTTCTAGCATATTTCTTAGTAAGCATTATTATATTTAGTTTCAGTACGTTTTGATTCATTGATGCAAGTACCTTTCTTTCCTATTTATAAACTTAATTTTTTAAAATATATGAATTGATAGCCCCTAAGGAAGCCCCTACTTGTGGGATCTTGCTATCGCTAGGAAATACACCCAACTATTTATCTAACAAGAAAGTTTGATTTAGTGTTTTCTTATCTACGATTCATCCTTACAAGCTAAAGAGGAGATCTTCAAAATCTTTTGATCTCAATGTGTACACTATTAATTAGGTTTTTCAACCATACCCTTAGTTTCTTCTCTTTCCTCTTTTCATAATAAGCAAGAAATTCATTGAAACAAGAGCAAAGAAATGAATACATCTAAAATAGTATGTAATTTAATTTCCTTATAACCTGAAAATAGATAAGTATGTGTGCCCCATTGTTGAGGAATTTGGAGAAATTTTGAACCTATGATGAATTGAGAGTGATCAAGTCTCAATTTAAAAACCAATGAAATATTTTGAGTTGAAAATATTGACTGCTCCAACTCTCATAGAGTACTCTTATAGAATAATTGAATGATAGAACCAAAAAATGTGGGTCGTTACTATGCAACCATATACATTGAGTGTCACTAGACTCAAACTTGGTATAAGAAGGGGTGAGACCAATAAATGTGGCTCACTAAAGTGTAACCATAGTTTTTGAGTGTCACTAGACTCTAACATGACCCACTTACAAAATGAGATGAATCACATTAATATAGATGGATTTAGATTCTATTTGTAATTTTAAAAATTTTGAACTTTGAAACTTGTAATGTAGTAACATGAAGATGAATTAATATCATACCCCATATCCTATACTAAATTGATATACAGTTCCAATTAAACTAGTAACTATTTGAAACTTGTAACTTGTAACTATAACTATTTGTACATATGCCCATGCATATGCATCAAGTATATGTGAATTTTTACTCAAGTAATTATAAGGAGTGTACATGCTTAGAGTATGCCCCCATAATCTAAACAACATAATAATTAGATATCAAAAGAGCATTTGAAAATGGATCCACCAATGAGTACATAATGCATGGCTTGGCATTTCAACCACTTTTTATCTTCTCACATAACATATTTTGGAAAAGTAAATTTGTAGAGATAATTATAAACATCAATATACCATTTAGGATTATTTACATTTCAAGTGACTGTGTGAAATTCTAATACATTGATAATTTTAGTATTACCCTAAAGGATTGTGTACTTTTTGATTCTTCTTCAATGTCTTGATCTTCTTGGCTTGCAAAGTCTTCTTTCTCTTATAATGTCAAGATGGGTTGTGGGTGTTGAAGTTCAAGAGGAAGTTTAGGTTGAGGGAGTGGATCTATAGGATAGTTTCCTCTAGTAGTTTACCTAGTAAGGACCATGAATTATGAATAAAAGGAAAGATAAAAGTTGGTCTATAACCAGATATTACCTTTAGTGGAGTCATCAAATGCTAAGTAGAACACATGTATGCAGTTGTGATGTTGTCAAGACCAGCATTCACATTGACAAGATGTACTTGAGATAATTATCCCACTAGGCACGCTAGAACTATTTTCACTCAATCTTACACCCTAGAGATGTTTTTAAATCTTTCTATAGATTGAGTGAAACATTGGATTACCTCTAGGCCTATGGATTGCCTATAGAAGAGGTAAACCTCTAGGCTTAAGGGATATCTCCCTCAATTATTCTTTGATATATTATCACCTACACTACTTGTTTGCTTGGGTGAAAATGGATAGAAAAGAACATGAAAATAACCTATTCTAATAAACTGATATAACAAATTTATATCCACTAGACTACCATGACCTACACTATGAAAGATTGTTCACAAGATTGGATTCGAACATCTAGGTTACTCTCACTTAAGTATTTCAAACATGAAGGTGGTTGATGTCAATTATCCCTATGAAGAATGCTCTCAATGGAGAAAGGAAAGAAGTATATTATGAGATGGTGGACAATGTCTTTATAGGGATTTCACTTTTCTTCCTTAGTTTGATAAACATTTAGAACTTAATCAATGATAAACTTTGAATAACCATATACACATAATGATTTGATATGCATTTGTTGTGTTATTAACAAGCTTAGTATTAGAGCTTCATATTCTGCTATGGTGTCGATGCATGAAAATCCCAAATGAAAATTTAAAGGCATGTGTTCACTTTGGGGAGTAATGAAGACAATTCTAGCTTTTGCACCTATACTGCATTTAGATCCATCAAAATACATGGTCTAATGTTGTTATCAACATTATAATAAGTAAACTCACCTCAAAATTCAACATTATCTCACAAAGGTCTAATGTAGGAAATAGCACATTCACAATGATTGTCAACTTATTATATGAGTAAAGCACCCAAAGCAGCACGATCAATAGTGAAAAAGTATAATAAGAGGGGTTGATCTAGAATGTGTGGTATAAGAAAATGTGGGTTTAGAAGATATTCCTTAATTTCATCAAAACATTTTTGGCAAGATTTTTACTATTCAAATTTGGTATCTTTCATGAGTAACCTTGTAAAAGATTACATGTTAACTATTAATTGGGCCATGAAACATCATATGGATTGAATGTGACCTTGTAAACATCAAAGTTGTTTTAAATTAGTTACTTGTGACATATCAAGTATAGATTTAAATTTCTTAGGGTCATCTTCAATGCCTCTTTGAGAAATGCTAAAACACAACAATTTACCTAAAGATACTCCAAAAGTATATCTTTGGGATTTAAACGTATTTATATTGCCTCATTATTTCAAATATTTGTCAGAAATCAATAACATGGTCTTGTTTATTCTTGGATTTGGATAATAAATCATCAACATAATCTTCAATTATTTTATATATGTAATCTTGAAAAAAATGTGTCATAGCTCATTGATAAGTTTTCCTTGCATTTTTTAGTCCAAAAGGCTTAACTGTATAGCAAAATGTCCCCCATGGTGTAATTAATGATGTATTTACCTGATTTTCAAGATTAATTTTAATTTGATTATATCCAAAAAATCCATCCATGATTGATAACATTTCATATCCTGCTATAATTTATGTTTGGTAATGGAAAATCATATTTAGAACAAATTTTGTTTAAATCATGGTAATATGTGAAACATTGAATATTTCTATTAGGATTTGTTACAGGGATAATATTAGTGACCCATTTAAGATAATCAATAGTTTGAATGAACTCAACATCTAAAATCCTTTTGACTTCATTGTTTACTAACAAAGCTACTTTTAGATGCATTTTTCTTATTTTTTACTTGATTTATTTGGCATATGGGTATAATACAATAATATGCATAGCTACTATTGGGTCAATTCTAGGCATGTCTTTATATGTATATGCAAATAATTTTTTATAATCATGTAAATCTTGTCAAAAATATTTTCCTTCATCATCTTTTAACATAGCTACTAAGAGAATTGGGCAAGGATCATTATTGGTGCCAAAATGAAATTCATTTGTTTCCTCATTAAGAAATGTTGATCAATCTTCCACATATGGAGATATAAGAATAGTATTAGGGCCATTTGATTATGTGTAAATAATAGAATCATCACTTTAACTAAAATATGCATGTGCATTTTTTTGTGAGGAAATGTTTTCTTATGGTAGAAGGAAGTAAGATCATCATATGCACATAGATATTTTGAAAGGGAATCATCATTTTAAAATTAATCCAATAATAAAATTTCATGAGATATTGTGTTGTCAATGAGTTTTAGATACACTAAAGATAATTGAGAAACATGATTGAATTAATTATTATGCTCAAAGTGCATATGTGTATCAAGTATGAATTTGGGCAGTTGTTTGATCACACTAAGTCCATGAGAGGTGGACTTATCATTACACTTAATACTTATTCACCCTTTATCAGTAGAAGTAGTAATAGGATGAAAAATACTTTGAGCATGTTTGCCTAATCCTTGTCTTACTGTATGCTTACACTTTTATAAGTATTTAAATGCAAATTATATTGATTTAAATTTATTGGTGATTCATCTGAATTTGATTTTAATGGGGTTTGATCGATGGGTGAAGTAGATGTTAGTACTTTAAGAGAAAAAGGTTACATATATAGAACATAAATTTTTGTAGGATGGACCATTGCACAATAATTGAAATGATCTTGGTCCAAAGGACACATATATAGGTAACCTTGATGACTAAACTTAATGAATGTATGTGATGTAGAAGGAATGGTATTTATGTCATGAATCCAAGGTCAGCATAGTAAAATATTATTATTAAGATCAATAGGCATAAGTTGAAAAATGGTCGCAAGGGTGCATGGACACAAAATGATATTTAATGTAATTTGCCCAAGTACTTGGCATGGAATGTTATCAAATACATGAATGTTCATATCGAAAAGGGTGAGGTATTTTGTCTCGATGCCAAGTAAATTTAGGAAAAATATGTTAAAAATGTTGAATCATGATCCATCATCAACAAGTAATCTTTTGATCACTTTATTTTGTATAAAAAATTGAATATATATGGGTAAATATTGATTGATAATATGCTTTGTACGAAGATCTTCCTTTTCAAAAGAGATGTTTTCTTATGTCCATCAAATAATATTAATAATAGAAGCTACATAAGGGGCTTCAACATTATTAGGTAAAAGTGTATTACATAATGCCTCATATAAGATAAGTTTTTATATTGACATTATTTACAACTCTAGTAAGGAAATATTGACATTAGTATTCTTCAATTGATCTAGGATGTCAAATCCCTTAGATTGAAATTTTCCTTGATGGAGAGGGGAGGAACATGAGTTACATTAACTCAATGATTATTAATAACATGAACATTTTTAAGTTTATTAACAACAAAGGGTTTTATACAGGCCTTCTAGCATTTATTAGATATGGGTATAAAATTGGATTGAATGTTATAACAATATGAAGTGCAATGTGATTATAATTTCTATAAGGGAATTTTTTGAACATTATTTCATATTAACCATGCACATATATAATGAATAACATCTTGGAAAGTAAGAGAATATTTTACAATAAAGTGCATAATTCTATTTAAGTCATTAAAAAAATAGTCATTCATTGATCCCATTACAAATAAAGCAAAAATCAAGGTACAAAGGGTTATCTAGGCAAGGGTTTGGATGATTGTGTGGGCTCTCAAATATACTTGCTCATTCATAAGTTATTGTTGCTTCAATATTTTAGAGCACTAACTATAGAGTCTAAACCATATCTATAGCCCACTATCTCATCTTCAATGGTATGGCGAGTGTTGATCATGGTCATTGATGCTAGAGTTGTCATTGATGTCCAAGGCGTATGATGCCATGATGCATTAATGAAAAAGAGGTCATTTTTATGGATTCGAGGACATATGGCATGAGTTCAGAGCATTGAGGACCAAGAAGATGTTGTCATGGGTTCATAGATCCTTTTGTGATATTTTGGAGATCTAATTTATCCTTTAGAGAGAGGAAAATGCACATTTTTAGCTTAGAAGAATGAGACCATCACTGCATGTCATTAGTTTTGAAGTCTCAACATAGAAAATAGTGAGATAAAAATATCTTTATTCAAGCTTTAAATATTTTTGTAATCAATTTTAAAGATGATCCAGTGAGCTATGAATATCCTTAGTCAAGCTCTGAAGATCCACATAAGTAGCTCCAAAGATACTTCATCGAGCTACAAAGATATTTTGTTAAAACTCTGAATATCTACCAAAAAAATCTAAAGATAAGGTAAGCATGAATTAGTATGTGATTAAGGTGTTTAAGCATCAAATATTATTTCAAGTTCATTTGTCAAACTTCAAATGCTTAATAAGTCTAGTTATGACATTGGTCATTACATGAAGAAACCTTATGAGAAGGTATGATCTTGGTGTCCTAGTCAAATGAATGCATAGAGGCATATGAAGAAAGTATGGTAGTGGTTTAACATGTTAATATGTTTTATGACATGCATATGAGGTGTTAAAATCTTTTACAATGGCTAGAACGTCAATTTCAAGGCCTAATGTGACTTGCAGGTCAAGACCTAGAGAGTAAAGATAGAGATGGTGACCAGATGGGGTATTAGGATCAGTTCCTAAGGAAATTATGAGTATTTGAGCATTGAAAAAGTTAATTTAGTTTTTTTTAATCATATTTATTAAGTTTTAGGTCATGGTTTACAATAAAAGGCTTGAAAAGTGCTTTAAGGTCTCTCGAGTGCACAAAATAGAGGGTTCTCAACCCGAGAATAAATTTCAAGTGTTCATTGGCACGTGTAACCTTTGCATGAGGACCTAAGTTGTTCATGGTAGATGTTTAAGATTAATATATTAAATTTATAAGCATTATTTTTTGGAATGAAGGGTTAATCTTTATGAATGATCGTTAAGACTAGAAGATGGTTTAAACCCTCAAAGAACCCTAACAATGATATGATATTAAATATATTATTATAAAGTGCTCAAAATGGTTTGGTATGGATATTTAAGTGATTATATTTTTTATTCAACTCTCCTAGGCACATTCAGGTGTGATTGGTTTATCAGGAGAGTGAGTAGACCCTAAAAGAAAAGCCTTGTTTCTCAGAGATTTATTGTAATAGTCAGATTTGATAAATTAAAAGTTGATAAATGGATAAATATTGAATATTGAGATTTATTATTATTTCCATGTGGTTTTTTATTAGGTTTTATCCATTATCAATGTTAAAACAATCATACAAGTTGACCTATCACTAACAGGCCTAATGATGCAGATAGTGAGAAAACTAGGCAGAAGTGAGAAGTTGATTAGGAATGTGTTATCATGGATTAGGGATGAATTAAAGTGCATGGATAAGTCTTTTAATAATTTTAATACATTTTAATTTTGGATATAAGTTTTGGAGGTCAATGGATATGATGAAAATTTTGTTCATAAGTTGACTTGTCTAGTGTAGATAAGATAATGAAGGTGTGAGGTTGTGAGATTGGTCTACAAGAACAATATTTCCCTATGACCATGTTATATTTATATTTTTAAAATGGATTAATTATCTCATAATATCATCCACATGTTTTAGGAGTCTCTGAAAGTGACTGCATAGGTGTTGAAGGTCATTGTCACCATGACTGTGTTTGAAAAAACTAGTAATTTTGAGTAAATAAGGTACAATGAAGAGTTTGAAGACCTACCTTCTCAATTTAAGTGTATAATTAATGTGTTTATGTTTTTGGTTACATATTTTACCTATCCATCCTTTGTATAATGTTTTATAGTTAGTATAAGAGGTTGAAACATTAAAGACAAAATAACTTATCTAGTTGAGTAAAGACTGTGAGAGAGAAGGTCAACAGATTGGTCTACAAGACATTTAGTTTCCATTAGAGATTATGATATGTTTGTTTTAGGTTTCATAATTATGTTATAATATCATGTTCATACACTAAAATCCCTTGATTATGTTCAATCAAGTGTCATAAGTTCATGTTTCTTTGACTGTGTTTTAAGGCTAGTTGGCAGTTCTAAGTGGCTTACTTGCAGAGAAGAGATTAAGCCTATATACCTTGAATTAAATAATATAATGAATTTTTTGATTACTTTTAGGTCATGATTATTTTTTATATTTGATTTTTTTCCATGTTTGTTTTCAAATATTGAGTTTAATAAAAAAATTGTGTATACACAGGCCTATTGTGAACAATGTACGAGAAGGGGTTCAAGTGGTGGTTGGACATAAAAGGTGTTTTATACCTAAATTTAAGTTGGATAATGTATATTTTAATTTAATATGAGGTTTTCCTATTAAATGTGGATTTTGGAATCATTTCAAGAAAGACAAGTGTAATGTGTGACTAAGAAGGCCTAATAGGTCTCCATGAGACCTAAAGAAAGAATGTAGCCTATTAAGCTATGGATGACCTAATGTATTGGTTTATTAATGTTTTTAAAATTTTAAATGACCTATTTTTAATGTAATTAAATTATACAAGTGTGCATTTCTGACCAATGTGTGTGAGAACAAGTGACTTATATAAAAGCAAGGCTAATTAGACCTATTTTTTAGTGTTAGTGAAGTGTGCAAGAGAATAAAAAAGCACAAAAAGGAGTAGGAGGAAGTAATGTGGACTATAAAATTAATGTATATAATTATTTAAGAATCTTTTAAATAGGTTTTTAATATGATTATCAATGTCATATGACATAATCAAGTCAAGAAGAGGGCTAGTTGAGCAAAGAAGGCTAGAGGCTAGTTTGAGAGGGATAAAAGTATGCGAAGAGCTGAGGAAGAAGATCATCATATATTTTATAAATAATAATGTATTATAAAGGCTATCAAGTGTCTCAAGTGGTTTATTTGGTGCTAATTCATATAGGGTTTTGGTACCTCCTTGCAAGTTGGTGCTTGTTAAAGCCTAGCTAAGTTGGTACTTAACTAGTTGGGGTTGGTGCTTCATGTGAAGTGGGTGCTTCACTAAAATTGGTGGATGAGTGGGTTTTGAGTCATAATAGGTGTTTATTTAGTGGGTTATTAATAAAAAATGGGGTTGGTACCTCCTATCAATTTGGTTCTTGTTAAATCCAAGTGGATGCTTAGTGAATTAGGGGTTGGTGCTCCTTATTAGGTTGGTGCTCAGCTAAAAATTGATTATTTTATTTATAAGAATATTTTTCAAAACCTTGTTTTAGTGGGTTTTATCCCACATGATATTTTCCCACCTATATTATGTGATATTTTTTTTATGCATCATTTTGGTTCATTAATGCTTTCTTCATGCTTATGTACATTGGGTTGATATTACTTGATGAATGATAATGAATGAATGATGAAGTGATAGGAAAATATTATTAAGGATATTGATTAAAACTCACCCCTCTCTTAGTAATTATGATTCCAATATCAAGAGTAATTTTTTTGGGTGATACACTCCTTTTAAGTGCACCACAAATCAAATGACTAAAGAGGCTTCCTATGGTGTAAACAAAGGACCCTAGTTATTTCTAATATACTATGAGGTAAGGGGAAACTCAAATATGTATAGCACTATTAAGGGCCTAAGTATTGGGATAATATCCCTTATTTCATGATGTTACTGAAATAGTTCATCACTTAGCCAAAAATGATAGCTCTCTATGTAGTTTTACAACTATCAAAACATAGTCACTAAAAACAAGCAATAAACAATAAAAAATAAAAGTTCAAAGATTTTTATATATAAATATCAACAAATTTCAACCAGAGTATATAATATTTTTATATTGATTTGAAAATGAAATCTAATAAACATTGAATGATTAAAATATTGATTTAGATTACAAAATATACATAAACTAAAATGATCTATAAATAATAACTTTTAATGAAATTTACAAACATATCTTATATTTGATTTATGTTGACCGTGTAGGTGGATCACTGATATAGAAACGTCTATAAATATTTTTAAATTATGTCACAATCAAAAACAAGATTATGTGATGCACTAGATAGGGTTGTACTAGGGCAAACAGGGGCACACTCTGGCCTTATTTGTTGACTACAAACATGTTTGTGTTCATGTGGTTGATTTTTTATCTTAGTATATTCAACTGTATGCTAGGGTTTGTTTTTTGTTTGTAGATGTTGATTTGATGCACATAAGGGCCTAAAATAATAAACCCTAGTTATTTCATATTGATACAATAGACATTAAATGTAAATGGAGGAATTGGATAAAGGAAATAATCGAGTTATCCTAAAAAAAACCCACGTAATTTGAGTTTTACCTACATAGCCCAAAAAATCCTTAGGTCGATGTAGTTATCCCTCCTAGAGTGAGAATGTGAATCTTCATATTTGTTATATGAATACAAATATTAAATTGAATTGAATGCTTGATAATAAATCCCCTTAACTTATGATAAAATAACTTCAGACTTAGCCTATAACTATTCATATAAATCAAAGCTTAAATTGGAAAGATTAGTGCCTTTTTCTCAAAGTACAGTAGAATTGTCAAGTGATTTCTAGATATGTTTTGAATTACCTTGATGTGCTTATATAGAGGAAAATTTAGAATATTTTTTTTAACTAACATTACTAAAATTAGTGAGAGAGTTAATATTATTATTCTACAAATTTTCCAAGGGTAATTTGTTTTAAAAAATCAAAAACAACATTTCAAAATTATTAAAAAAATAGAAAATGTAACTAGGTGTAAAAAAACATCAAAGTGCCTAAAGCACATCCTTATGGAGGGTCAGACCTCCCTGACACCCAGGTCACATAGGATGCAAATTCATATCTTGCATGTTCATGTGGATGTGATAAATTCATGCTTGTGACCATGTGACCATGCCCCATATGCAGATGTGGATAGACAGATCATCTTAATAGACACAATGACCATATAGACACACTTGTACATCTGATGCATCAGTGTGGATGTGGGGACCATTCACACATCCTTGAAATATGTATGCACATAGCCCTGATACATTGGTCACTGTGTACCTAGTCAACATCTAATAAGAAATAATTATCCCTCTAAGGCTTCATTTCATTTATTTTCACTCTAGGATCCCACCTTAATGAATTTTTTTCTCCCTAAGATGTTGCTTCATTACCCAAAATCTTCTAAAAAAATCATAACTTTGTGAGAAAAATTATAACATATCCATAGAGGTTCTCCCCTTCATTAGACCCTTTTTTAAGAATATTTTCATAATGCAAGGATCTAATCTCATGATCACTACAACCTACTCATTTCAGCCACACTAGTATTTCCTCCCTCTAGATCCATTAAATATTTTAATCCTTGTTGAATCATCGTTCAAAAATTTAAATCCTATTAAAATAAATTAAAAATACATGGGCTTTAAACCACTATTAGTGTTGGACAATAACATCCCTAAAATTACAAATTCACAGATTGGGCATGTTGACCTAGAGGATTTACATAAAAGGCTAAAAGTAGAGAATGCAAGTACATTCATAGTTTGCATGATCAAAAGTGGTCTTCCATAAGCAACCATATTTCTAACATTTGTTTAATGATTGGAACTAATTTTGCTTGTGCAAGATATTATAACCTAAAGACTAGGGAGATAAAATCTAGTGGTGGATTGTCAATGGATAAGATTGGTAGGGTATCAATGGGAATGACAATGAGGATCCCCATGCACAATAATTATTCCAAAATGAGTATCTTTCAAGGACAAAAGTTCTAGGATAAAAATCCTAATAAATATCTGACAATGATTAATGACCCTTGGTTGAAGCATAAAATGAACTAGTTGCTCAAGCTGTTAAAGAACTTCTTTAGATCAGATTTTCAATAGGAGCTTTCAGACATGATCACTCTCCTAAATCATGTAGTAGGAAATGAAAATACCCATAAATTATACCTCTAGATGTTCATGGCAATGAATATCATCTAAAATGGAAAGCAATTCATAGACTGAGGTGAGATGATCAATTATTCGCAACAATATTAAATGTAGACTCTATAAAGCATTTCTTCATGATTTTGTATCTAGTATACTCATTGGATTTACAAAGAGTATATCTTAGCCTTTCTCAATATGTTGTCATCTCCCCTACAACTCAAGTATATGAGTTCCTACATCAATTAACTCTAGAGCAAAGAATAAACATTTCATAAGGTTGAATGATGTTTTCATAATGAGGATAGTGAAATATCTCAATAAAAATTGGGGAGGAATAATCTCTGATGAAGTAGCTACCTTGATCAACCATTATGGTAGCTACTTCATCTAATTATAAAATATCAATTATATTAGGGTTAGAATATTTGAAGGATATCTTTTGAGACTACCAAGGTTAGAAAATAATAAAATCATATTGATCGAGTTGTCTAGGTAACTGGCAGCAGTTCAAAAACATTCCATAGACAAGCACATACTAAGGGTGTCATTCCAAATTTATTTGGGACATTTTTCATTCAAAACTATTGTCAATTATCTTGATATTAAGTCTTCCATCTCTTATTTTACCCTTCATTTATATCCCTATAAAACTTTAGTTGATGGTAAGGGATTCATGAAAATGAATCTTGACATTGGTTCTTCATATGAGCATGTTCCTCATGTAGAAGACTATAAATATTACTCCAATGAATATGAAGTGATCAAATGAGATTCGAGTTAGAAAATAATTGATTAGATTAGGGCATTAATAGTTGAATGGGTACTAGATGGCATGTTTGATGACATGATAAATCTCATTGACCCTAGATATGTTGAAGATAGTTGTATCCCCTTTGCCAAATATCAATTGGTTAGTAAGAGAGCTTGTAGATATATATGGGCAAACCAAAGTTATATTGGCTCAAACCAATAAATGGTTCAACAAAAACAATTTAGAATTTATATGAGTGGGTAGTTCCAAGAGATCAAAGGCATCATCCTTTCCAAAACCAACACCTACAACAATGCCAAGGAAGAGCAACACTATCATGATATATAATTCATCTGGATATTCAAGTTTGGAATATGGTGATGAAGAGGATCCTGAGCAAAAAAAATAGCAAAGGAAAACATGTGAAGAGAGCCCTATTATGGGAAGGAAATTGAAAACAAATAATTTTATAATGTCACAGTCTTCTTTACCTCTAGGTGACCCATCCCTTCTCATTCCTAATACCACTAAACAATACCTTAATTCAGTGCTGGAGGTAGCACCAAAGTAACCTTCTAAAGAAGTTGAGGTGATAATTCTCTCTTCCCCCTAGTTTCCTTTTCTATTCCTTCGCTTCCATAAGTTCTTCCTCCAAAACAACCAACACTACCTTCCACTAGAAATCAAATGACTACATTCAATGATATGTCATTCTAATGGATGAAACCCATGATAAATAAAATAAAAAGAGTGGTGGAAGTAAAAATTATAGACTTTGATGTAGTTATTGATTTCCTCAAATCTCCCCCTCCCAAGAAAGTTAAGACCACTCCCATATTGCTGTCAGACCCTTCCAAAGCTCAATTTGTAGAAATTTTTGAACCTAATATGGAGAAGAATGTGGAATAAATTACTAAGAGTGTTTACACTCTCAATTGGATTTCACTTGGAGAATCAACTAGGTAAAGTGATGTTCAAAACCTATTCAAAACCACTGAGAGAATGATCAAAATATCAGAGCATGATGAACTCACTCAAGAGTAGCTCAAGGATCAGATCAAATAGTTGGCAAGATACATCAACCATATCCTTAATTTAATTGACACGCCTGCAACACTTCAAGTAGATGTCCCTTCCTAATTGCCCAGTATCAACAAAGAATCCATTTCTACCATCATAAAATACAACTCATATGGAAAAACTCTAGAAGCTTAGGTGGAGGAGCTATTTCTGAATGGAATGAAGTATATTGAAGAAATGTTGAAATTATATGGGGCTAATGATAGTGATATCATCATCAACAAACAAATCAAATCCCATGATAGTGAATTGAAAGTATGGTAGAATGTGAAAGATGATGTTTGATAAATGATTGATGTTGAAATAGATGTGATGGTCAAAGATAAGATTTTTAACAAAGCAGAAGATGATACCACCTTCAAGTGGTCTGAATGCATTCTTCAGAAGATTAAATTCTTGAATAGAGCACTTGAATAATTATGAGAACAAGTCAACATTGGAAGAGAGAAATAAAAATTGCTCTTTTCCAATATAGATGAAATAAATTGTGATCTAATCAAGAAAGATGCAGATACCCCACACACCATGGATGAAATAAAATCTCAATTCAATAAGGTGGTTCATAAGGAGCTATTACAATAGAATGCCTTCAATGTTTCTTTCATGACTATGCTCAGTGTAATTTATGTGTTGTTGGGATAAGTAAATATTAGTTGTCTACACTTATAGAAGCTTCAAATACTATATTGATAGTTTTAGAAAGGTGGCTAACATGTTTCAGGCATGTGGTGGTGTCAAAAGGAAGTGAAATTATTGAGGTAGTAAAGAGGTTCAAAAGGTTTAAATCTACCTAGAGTGAAAAGCAGTCCAAAAGTTCTATTGCTACTCCATGTTGTTCAACACTAGCCATTATCCAAAAAATACTTCTTAGAGATGTTTGCAAGTTTTTCTTTCATTTTTTTGTCAAAAATCTATTTCAAAAAAGTTTTATTTTTCCTTGCGTAATTTTAAAAATAGTAAAACTAGAATAGGACAAAAATATGAAAATGAATAGTCACATGAAATGTGAAAGGCTAGTTCATTACCTCCTATATTTATAAATAGGAGAAATTTCAATTATAATAGGGATTTTTTATGTCCATGACAATTGAATATTGAAGGAAGGAGAAAGAAACATTGTGTTCAATCTTCAACAAAGAACCAAATAATTTCATAACTTTGTCTTACTTTACTTCACAAATGTGTACTTTTCTTACATTAATTCATGTTTCATTGTTCCAAGCAGTAATCGTGTTTGATCTCAAGTAAGCATGTTATCTCCATTATATATTTTCTTGTCATGAGATTGAATGAACTACGTGTTTGCTTGTTCATGTGTGACTCTTCATCTTCCATTTTTTTTTTTTAATTTTAAGTTGAAAGTTGTAAAACAAACCCCCTATTTAACTTGTAAATAATGTAAATATGCTTAGTGTAGTTTTTATTGCTTTCAATAAAGGGAAAATCCCCCCCAAATCCAATAGAGATTTTTTTGTCTAATTCGCTATTGTAAAATCCCTATTTTTCACAATACCAAATATTTTACCAATAGTGGCACATTTTTTACTTCTTGTGCAACCCACATCTATTAATTATAGTCATTCGTATGACTATCCTAAGAAATTAAAAAACTAGTTATTCAACCAAACCTAGATTTGACACAAGTTGTGTAAATGGATAGTTTTTGTGATTTTTAACAATTCACATGGGATAAAAAAGTGAATAATTCCCAATTTCAAAGAGGTGTAATTATGCCAAATGAGGAAAAAATAACATTCATATTTTTATTAGAGAATTGTTGTGCCCATTGTTGGAAGAGTAGTAATCAGGATAATACAAAGAGGTCTTTAAAATATCATCCTAGCTAATCAAAGGTGAACACGATCCAGTAAAAAAAGGATTTTTTGATCCATTCTTTGATATGAAAGAACAATCTAGTTTCAGACTTTCTTTTGAAAAGATAAAACATATACAACCTATAAGTAGAACCTTATCCCTCCCTGACATATTGGTTCCTAGAGATTTGAATTTTTAGAACATGGTTGTTATTGTACTATGGGTTCCTCACATCGGCCCATTAACTTTAGGTGTTTATCTCCATGAACTTCTAAAAGGCTCTAGGAAAAATAATTTCAAGTTTATCAATGATGGTAAACAACATCTGGATGAAAATATAAAGGATTTATTCTTCCCCTATGGTATTTTTAGTGTGTAACATGAAGATGTGTTAGTCTAGTTGTTCATGGAAACATTAGCCAAAGTAGCCACAAAATGGTTTTATCACTTACTTATTGCTTCCATCATAGATTGATAAATAATGAGAACCAAATTTGAAGAAAGGTTTAAACCTATTGAAGATGAATATGCTCTATTGGCATAACTGCCCCAAATAAAGAAAGAATCCCATGAACCCATGAGAGATTTCATTGACTAGTTTAATAAGCCAATGCATAAAATCCTAGCCATTATGATGCCTAAAATATTAAATTAGAGGTGTTTCTTTTTTAACATGTAAGTACTTGAAGTAATTTTTTTCCTTTAGAGGACTCGTCCTGGAAATCTAGTTATTGCAAAAACCCAAGCCAAGAAAATCTAAGATGATATTATCATGGATGGGAAGCTTAAAAAGGACTCTTTCTAGAGTAAAGAACATAAATTAGTAGACCCTTTAGTTAAGAGACTAGAAAATGGCATCTTAGATTTTAAAAGTAGATTCCCCAATCTCAAAATACTCCTTACAAATATCTACCTAGTGTAGACATCCAATTCCTATCACTATTATGTTAAAATCACAAATTTGAATGACATTTTACAACAATGCACAATCTGGACCAAAAACACCAAAACACTCTAAATCATCTACACATGTCACAAGTAGGTACCGATTCTTGTCTATTGATCCTTTATTGGGGCAAGGAATTTTATAAAATCATTATCTTTTCTTAATTCACTTCGATTCAAATTGTGACCACAGAAAATGATGTCTTAAACTACTAAAATATTCTAAGTCAGTCACACGTGTCATGTGTATGTGTTAATTTACATTTATAATACCCTAATTGGGGTATTATCCTATATGTAACTAACATCTTATTTTTATTATATTACAGTCAAATTATGACTTAGTAAAATGACATTCTAACCAGGTTGATTAATCATGCAACAAATTTCCAAAGAATTGTAGAAAACTAATTAACGTCACTTAAGCAAACCAAAACCAAATTAGGAGCTTGAGTGTAAAATCCATGAAAGTTGTTGAATATATATTTATTAGAAATTCATTATTCAAATCTGCATCATCCATAATATCATCATAGGGGTGTCATCCACAAGGCATTAATGGAGGGAAATATATGGATTAAGGCTACCCATACCTTATTAATTTCTATTCTTCTAAATATTGACGATAATATTTATTTCTTATCCCTCCAAGATTGAATCAATCAATGGCCACACATCTTGATCTCAAGATGGATGATCATGATTGATTCTGAACATTTTTAAAAATCTATAAATAAGTGAGCCAAGACCATAAATTTCAAGTTATTTTTGTGTAAACTTAATATGTAGAAATACCTTCATCAAGGTATTTTTGTGTAAACTTATTATGCATAAATACCTTCAAACAAGCTTCAATTCGGTAACGTTATTATGCTAGAATATTGCTAAATAAGCTTCACTCATCCCCCAAAATGACAAATCTAGGACCCAAAGCCATTGGTGAGCTAAGAGATGATGAAAGCACATGTTACACTGCATTGACAAAGACTTTGAGCACCAAATCTAGGCATAAACATGCTTATTGATTGTTTTTTAAGGAGAGTCGCTACTTGGAGGATATTGTTTATCTTAATTTTGTAATTAGTTCTTTGAGATCATTAACATCACCCCTCGAGGGAGTAGGCTTAGTACATTATGTCATTTATGCTTATTTTGGGTTTTTATCTACTAACACATGGACTAACTTGCTTCACAATTATATTCTACATTTTGGCATGCCTAGTAGGACCATGCATCTCACGCATCATTTTATACTTCTAATTATGTGCTCAAACCCTCTTTTGAGGTTGTTTTGCTCTTTTTTTCTTCTAATTCTTATGGTTTTTTATGACTTTTGGACCAAATGGTGAAATCAACCTATAATTATCAAATTTGTCTGAAACATTAGCAAGATCTCCCTATGAAATGATGAGATCACCCTAAGTAATATAAGATCGCTCGCACAAATGGAAAAATTGACTGTTGTATTTTTTATCTTTGTTTGTGTGTTTTTATAAAATAGTAAAATCGCCCTAAATATTATTGACATTGATGTTGGTCTAGTGCTTTTTTCCCATGGGGTTTTACCTACATGGCCTTATGGTGATTCTATGTCAATTAAGCTTCCTTAGGTTAGTTATAAAAGGGTCACATATGATAATTTCATTTTAATATAATTATCTAATTAAGAAAATTAAAAGCTTCCTCATGTTGCCCTAATTTTTATTATATGTACCCCACTTTGCCACTTTGGAAGGTTAGATAGGTTAATGTGATTTTATGCAAGCAGGTCATATTTTGCAATATTATTATGTGAAGACAAGCTTCTTCCTTTTTTGTAATTTATCTGTGATTTCATTGCTCCATACATAGATTTTCTCAATCTTCCATGCAAGGATCCAAGATCATGGCCAATCTAACATGGTATTAGATCCATTTTTGTCAGTATTGCAGCAATCTTTGTGGTGAAATCTTGCATACATTCACTCTTCTAGCATAAAGAAAGGTTTGGTGTGATTCCTTAGAAAATTCATGCAAAACTTTTTATTAATGTTTTATATCTCAAAAATGACTATGCCATTGGTTTTAGAAGGTGTCAAAACCCTTGGATCGACTATAAACATTACCTAGGTCTGAAACAATCAATTTTTCCTTTCTTTTTGGCATCCTAATGCCCCATTTTTCATTTTCTACAAAAATCCAAACTTCTTGTGTTGATGTGAAAAAATGCGTTCTAGGTTTTCTTCCTGAGGTCAAACTCTGAAATGGTTGTCTTATATAATTTCCATCATTGAAGTATTTTGGACATTTTTGGCTTGCCTAGATTTGTGTGCCATCATACCTCTACACTATTAGGATCTACAGGTGGTCATTACTTCAAGTCTTTAGTTGATTTGCCTCGTGTTACATGTATTAGATATTCCATTGACGAATTCAGACTTTCAGAGAGTTGTTTAGCCAATAGACTAAATCATACTTTTAGAGATGAGTAACTTCACTTTTCTAAGTTAAGTTGTTTGATAAGTCCACTTACTTGTCTATAGAAGAAATCAATCTATGGAGTTGGTTTACTTGAAAATTCATGAAATTAAGTAAGCAGGGTGCTAAAACCCAAATTACACTACTATAGACACCCTGAAACTTAGAGGGGGTTATTACTTACAACTTTGCATACCTCAAATAAAGCAGATCTAAAACTCTAATGTACACTGCAAAAGACCAACTCAGACTTTTGGGGGCCTATTGCTTACTCAAATTTTTGAAGGTAGATTAATTTTAGATGTCAAACAGAGTAGGTTCAAAACTCTAGCGTACACTATGAAAGACCAACTTAGAGTTATGAGGGTTTACTGGTTACTCAAGTTTTCAAAGGTTGATTACTTATAGAAGTCAAGTAGTCTGAGAAGTTTGATTACTCTTCCTATATCAACCTAGACTTTCGAAGGGTCATTGCTACTCAGAGTTGTGGGGTATCACTACTACCTTCTTCCATTCAAAAAAGCAGTTTAGGAAGTCTGATTACTCTTTCAAGATTAATTTGGACTTTTGAAGGGTCATTATTGCTCGAAGTTTTAGGGCACCTCTACTTCATTTTTTTGCCATTTCTTTCTTTTTTGGTGGAATTTTTTTTTCCATTTTTGGAAAATGTTCAGGAATGTGTTGAAGTAAGAACTTGTAAGTGTCATAACTTTCAATCCATAGCTTCATTTTGGGTGCTATTTTTTTTTAAGTACATATTTTTTCAAGATCTATGTATTGGTGTTATTGTTTTAAGCCCTTTGTAACATCCATTTTATTCATGGTGTAATGGCTTAAAACTCACTTCAAACTTTTTTACCTTTCTTGGATGTATTATCAACTATGCCCAACATCTGTCTCATTCTCTCTCACACTAATATCTCATAGATGCATTCTTGGAAGTGCTCGATGTCCAATATTGAGTGTGTTAAATTATAGTTTAAAATGGGTCTTGTTGATAGTTGAAGGGGATACTTGTACTATGTGCAATATGTTCTTTACTTTTATCTCAATTCTATAAATTATCTCAATATAATCTACACTAATGGATCTAAATTTGATTGAACTACTCACACCATTTAACTATCTCGACTGGAAGTCTAAAATGTAGCTCATCTTGAGAGGTAAAGGACCCTATCGAATCACTATGGGTGAGGAAATTGAGCTATATATAGATGCAAAAAAGTTTATATGGTATAACAGATGTGATGAGGCCTATGGGTTCTTATGCCTGTCAATGTCTCCCAACTTCCTGTTTCATTTTTGATCTACAAAAACTCTCAATGAAGTTTAGACCATCCTAGTCATGAGATGGAGAATAAGCTCATCACATTGAGCTCATGTGACTATGACATGCTATAAGACTTCTTTACAAATTTTAAATCACAGAGACTATAGTTGAAACAATGTGGTATTGAAAAAATAGATGACCAGTTGATTCTATCCATGCTTAAAAAACTAGATCATGACTATTTAATTTTTGTCTCTACATTTCATGTTATTAAATGTGTATTTGGATCCACTTGGAAAATTCCATCTTTTGATGAGTTTATTGCCGATCTGACTTAGGAGTAAGATAAGCTAGTTCAAATGGGTGAACTAAAGTCTTCAAAATCACATGCCTTGATAGTCAGTCAAGACAAGAAGAAGCCTTCTAATAGTGGTAAATAGGAGAAGAAATAGTCTAAACTAGATCATGAAAACAAATAAAAAATTAGATGCCAATCCTAAGGCATTGTCAAATGAGTCCTTCTCAAGCAGGAAACCTAAGATGAAGAAACTCATATGCAAATTTTGCAAGAAACTTGGGCATGATGAATCTCAGTGCATAAAAAAGAATATTGACACCTTGACTAAGATGATTGAGAAGAATAACATCAGTGTTCTTAAATCCTCAACTTAGAACATGTCTACACAAGATTTTGTAAATATTAAAGACAACAAAAAAGGTAAAAATAAGGGCAAGGCTCTTATTGTAGTAGCTTCTCATCCTTCAACTTGGGTTATTGACTCAGGTGCTTCCTATCACATGGCCTCCTTAGAAGATCTATTTTTAGAAATAAATCCATGTTTTGTGCCTTTAATTCTCATGGGCGAAGACACTTTGATAGAAGTCAGTGGTAAAGGATTAGTTAAAGTAAGTGATAGGACCTTCAATGATGTTCTGTGTGTTCTTTCACTATCCACCATTTTTTGTCGGTGTACCAAATCACTCACATAGGTATAGAGAAGCGAGTTGAGTTCACACCTAATTTAGTGATTATCAAGAAGCTACATAGTGACACCATAGTGGCTTATGGAAAAGCCAATCATCAATCTAGGTTGTATACCTTCTCACAATTTTCCCTAGATCAACCCTCAGTTATATTGCTTACTCATGTAGATGGAGTGAGAAAACTATGGCATGAATGGTTTGGCCATTTAAAATACCATTACCTAGAGTAACTCAGTTGTTAGTACATGGTTTCAGGGTTGCCTAAAGTAAAATTCTCAGATGGCCTATGTAATGGTTGCATTTTTAGCAAGCATCCAAAAGAGAAATATGACAAGGTCAAAGCAAGAAAAGTTGAACAAAAGCTAGAAATTATCCATAATGACATAGGAGGTCCATTTTCAAAACCTTCATTAAACAAGACCAAATACATGATCACATTTATCGATGACTTTTTGAGCTAAACCTGGGTGTTTTTTCCCAAAAATAAATTTGAGGTCTTTGATCACTTCAAAGAATTCAAGGCACTTTTGGAGAAGCAATCAAATTGTTCTATCAAAATCTTAAGAACCGACAATGGTGGGGAGTATGTCGACAATAGGTTTGAGCAATTTTTCACATCAGAGGGAATTCAGATGAAACACATAGTTCCATATAGTCCTTAGTACAATGGTGTGGCTGAATGTAAGAACCATTCCTTAAAATAAATGGCCAATCGTATGCTTCAATCAAAGTCTCTTGCTCCTCATTTTTGGACTGAAGTAATCAATTATGTGTGCTACATTCAAAACCAGTAATGGCCTATGTTCCCAAAAAGAAATTGAAGGTAATGGGCCCCTAGAGTCAGTCTTGTATCTTTGTGGGGTGGGTTCTAATGGATACAGGCTTCTCCATCCTAAAACTCATGAGTTGTTCATAGAAAAGAGTGCCAAGTTTCATGAAGGCCCACTTGAACTCACTATTGGCACTCTAGACTCTTCAAAAGTTTCACTGAACATTGATTCCACCTTAGACATTGACTTGGATCCACCTCAAAATCCTCCTTATGATCAAGATGACTCTTATTCTTCTTCAAGTTCAAGTGATAAGAGCAATGATGAGGATTCTCCTCCTCCATCTCACACTCACACTTTAGATGATGATGAGTCACTTCTTGATTCTCCAATCACATACAATTTTAATCCCACTTGGGAAAAATAGACACTTCAAAGTGCTGGGAAATGGGTTGGAAATCCATCAGATACAAACCTATCCATTTCCTTGGATCCACAAACCTTTCATGAGGCATTTGGCATTTTAGAATGGGATTTTGCTATGCAAAAGGAGTATAGTTCCCTAATTAAGAATAAATCATGGGAATTGGTCCCTTTCCTAAAGGAAAAAAATTGGTCCAATACAAATGGGTTTATAAAACTAAGTATGGTTCATATGGGTTTGTTGATAAGTACAAAGCTTGTTTGGTTATAAAGGGGTTTTCTCAGGTGCCTAGCATAGACTACACCAAGACATTTGCTCCTGTAGCAAAGATGATGTCTATCAAACTCATTCTAGAATGAGGCATCTGGCATTCTAGAATGGGATTTTGCTATGCAAAAGGAGTATAGTTCCCTAATTAAGAATAAATCATGGGAATTGGTCCCTTTCCTAAAGGAAAAAAATTGGTCCAATACAAATGGGTTTATAAAACTAAGTATGGTTCATATGGGTTTGTTGATAAGTACAAAGCTTGTTTGGTTATAAAGGGGTTTTCTCAGGTGCCTAGCATAGACTACACCAAGACATTTTCTCTTGTAGCAAAGATGATGTCTATCAGACTCATTCTAGCCATAATAGCCACACATTAGTGGGATATTCACCTAATGGATGTCAAAAGTGTTTTTATACAGGGTGACCTCAAAGAAGAGATCTACATGGAGTAACCACAAGGCTTTATGGAAGATTCTTCCTTGGTCTACAAACTCAAGAAATCTATCTGCATACTCAAATAAGCTCCTCAGGCATGGGATGCCAAGATGGACTCTTTTCTCCTCATAATCAATTTCACCAGATGAATCTCAGATCTGAATGTCTACATCTTATGATAGGATGATTATATGTTGATCCTAGTTCTATATTTAGATGACTTGTTCATTATAGAGATCTCATGATCATTCATCTCAATAATGAAAACTGCACTTTTAGATAGATTTTCAATGACAAACATAGGATTGTTGCATTACTTTCTTGGGATTGAAATCATTCAGTTAGATTTTGAGATAACTTTACCACAATATAAGTATTCTCTTGCTTTGCTTATGGGGTTTAACATGGTTGATTGTAAGCTAGCTCCTACTCCTTTCTTGTCTGGTGTGAAGCTTGAGGCTAATTGTCCTACACCATTGGTTGATGCAACTCCATATCAGTAATTTGTGGGTAGTCTTATCTATCTCACATATACTATAATTGACATATCATATGCATTTGGTGATCTGAGCAATAATTCAGGCCATAATTCAGGTGATGGTTCTACCTCAATTGGTGGCAAAACTTCTGAGGGCCATAAATTTTGCACCATTGCTCCATTTGACTTCCCGTTTAAACCATTGGAAAGATAATAATGAGAATAACATGGTGATATGGCATGAGATTTTTTTGGTGGGTTTTGACCCTTGAAAACCCAATGGAAGCACCCCAAATTTCAATTTTAGTAGTGCAGTATAAAAATAGTAAATTTCTAAAAATAGTAATTCTTCAAATTTTGTATTGTTGTAAATCATGGAAGTCAAACCACTTAATCTCCCTCAATATTGGTGACCTTACACATCCTCCACCTACCTTCAAAATGTGTATAAATGAATATGTAACCTAAAATGTAAATTAGACATCTCTTCCTAGAGATAGGTATAAGTTGTATCTATAATTTTGAGTAATAAAACATCTCTTCTCAGAGATAGCATTATTATTTGTGTGTTATTAAAATATTCTTCACCCAAGACTTTTGATTTTTGTATCAGTGGTATCAGAGCATATTGTCTTTAGAGTGTATGATTTTGAGGATGAGGTCAGATGATAGGAAGTTTGGGTGAAAAATAATAGAACTAGTAGACAACATCGAGACATCTGATCCTTTTAATGAAATGGTGAATGAAGCCCTCCAGAAATAATAAGTGTAGATGCTAAAATAATTCACTCAAATTATCCAACAACTCTCGATGGGAAATTTTAGCTCCTCATCTACAACCCCACTTTTTTCAGTGCTCCAACACCCTTCAAGGTTCAAGTGAATTTTGATATCCCTACATTTAAAGGAAAAATCAATGTGGATGTAGTATAAAATTGGTTAGATCAATTTTCATCCTATTTTTCCATAAATAAATTCATCGATAAAGAGAAGATCACTTTTGCTCTTTTGAAAGCATCATTACCTATCAAAAATTGGTGGGAAGTGTAAAAGAAGAGATTCAGTACGGATGATATTGGCCTTAAGGCAAAAACTACCTGGGATGATTTCATAGATGCTATAAAGGAAGAATACTATCCAATTGGAGCATATGATGATTTGTATATAGAGTGGAAACAACTTCACCAAGGTAATGAATAGTCTGTTCAATATTACACTAACATTTTTATTCTCTATCTACAAGATTGGGTATCCAAGAAAGTGAGAAACATAAGGTTCTCAAATATAATGATAGACTACAATGGTATATATAGGGGAAATGGAACCCTTCAATTTAGAAACCCTTAGTGAGGCATACAAGTTCGTGGTGAAGATTGAATAGAAGCATGGAAGAATAAATACGAAGAGTTAGCCTTCAAAATTGAAAAGTGATAAAAAAGGTCAAACATGAGGCCAAAATTGGAAGCAAAAGGAAGGGAAGACTGAAAAATGGTGTGATTATCACAAGTATTGAACTCACTTCAAATAAGAATGTCGAGCCATCAAGTCCCTACTTTCTGAGTCATAATCCTCAACATCTACTACTGTACCTCATACACACCCTGCAGTCGAAGAGGATGAAAAAGAGATCATGGATGTTGAATTCGATGTCATTGTTGCTTCATCACAAACCCATGAGGAGAGGTCAAATGTCAAGGAAAGGTTGTTTCACTCTAAGTTATGGGTGAAAGGTAAGCCTCTGTATTTCATTATTGATAATGGGAGTCAAAAGAATTTAATCTCTACTAATGTTGTAAAATTCTTAAATCTATCAATGAATCCTCACCCAAATAAATATAGTATTGGATGGTTGAGTCCAGGGAGAAACCTTCATGTCACCCACCAATGTCTTCTCTCATATGTAATAAAACCTTTTGAAGATGAGGTCTTGTGTGATGTGGTCAATATAGATGTTTGTGATGTACTCCTTGGTCAGCCATTCATGTGTGATTGACATAAAATATATGAATCAAGAATTCAAAGGATCACCCTCACTCTTAGAACACAGTGCTATAGGGTACTAGAGGTACCACCTTCTACCTCTGTCTCCCTGAATAGTGCTAAGAAATTTGTTCTCATGGTGGTCAAGCCATAGAAATCCAAAAGGGTCGATGTTGCAGTGTTAATTACATAAATAACACAATAATAGAAAAAAATAGATACCAAGCTAAGGAAGTTCATGGCCTTCCATCCATAGACTGATGGTCAAATATAAATGGTGAATAATCAAGCCCTACATAGCTCCATAAAGCATAATATATCCCAAGTATACATCAGGAAACAAATTAAAAGACAAATGCCACACTTGATGACAAATCTTGATACAATGGGGACCATTACTTCTCAAAGAGGAAGGAATGATCTGAGCAACATTTTAGGTGACAATTCAGGGGATGGTTCTACCCCAATTGGTGGCAAAAATTTTGGGAGCCATAGCTTTTGTACCATAGCTCTATTTGACTCCCCGTTTGAACCATTGGAAAGCTAAGAATGAGGAAAATGTGGTGAGATAGCATGAGCTCTACTTGATGGGTTTTGTCCCTTGAAAATCTAATGGAAGTGCCCCAAATTTCAATTTTAGTAGTGCAATCTAAAAATAATAAGTTTTTAAAAATAGTAATTCCTCAAATTTTGTATTATTGTAAATCATGGAAGTCAAACCACTTAATCTCCCTCAAGATTAGTGACCTTCCACATCCTCCTCCTGCCTTTAAAATGTGTATAAATAAAGATGTAACCTAAAATGGAAATCAAACATCTCTTTCCATAGAGGCATATGTTATATCTACAATTTTAAGCAATAAAATATCTCTTCTTAGAGATAGCATTATTATTTGTGTGTTCTTAAAATATTTTTTTAACTAAGAATTTTGAGTTTTGGATTAGTGGTATCAGAGCGGTTTGTCTTTAGAGAGTATGATCCTAAGGATGAAGTCAGATTATAAGAAGCTTAGGTGAAAAATAATAGAACCAGTAGACTATCCATCTATTCACTCCAAATGACATCAAATGGTAGACAACACCGAGACATCTAATCCTTTTAATGAAATGGTGAATGAATCCCTCTAGTAGTAGTAAGCATAGATTCTACAATAATTCACCCAAATTCTCTAACAACTCTCGATGAGAAATTTTGGCTCCTCATCTACAACCCCACATCTTTTTAGTGCCCTAACACCCTTCAAAGTTTAGGTGAATTTTGATATCCCTAAATTTGAAGGAAAAATCAATATTGATGCAGTAAAAAATTGGTTAGATCAATTGTCATCCTATTTTTTTGTAAATAAATTCACTGATAAAGAGAAGATCACTTTTGCTCTTTTAAAAGCATCATTGCCTATCAAAAATTGGTAAGAAGTGTACAAGAAGAGGTTTAGTACATATGATATTAGCCTTAAGGCAAAACCTACCTGGGATGATTTCATAAAAGCTGTAAAGGAAGAATACTACCCCATTAGAGCATATGATGATCTGTATATAGAGTGGCAATAACTTTTCCAAGGTAAGGAACAATTTGTTCAAGATTACACTAACATTTTTTATTCTTTATCTATGATATTGGGCATCCAAGAGAATGATAAATACAAGGTTCTCAAATATCATGGTGGACTATAACAGTATATATGGGGAAAATAGAACTCTTCAATTTGGAAACCCTCAGTAAGGCATACAAGTTCATGGTGAAGATTGAGCAAAAGCAAGGAAGAATGAATACAAAGAGTCAGCGTTCAAAATGGAAAAGTGACAAAGAAGGTCAAACAGGAGGCCAAAATTGGAATAAAATGGAAGGAAAGATTGGGAAATGGTGTGATTATCACAAATCTAGAACTCACTCCAAAGAATAATTTTGAGCCATCAAGTCCCTACTTTCTGAGTCACAATCCTCAACATCTACTACTCTACCTCATACACAACCTGCAATCAAAGAGGATGAAGAAGAGATTATAGATATTGAGCCTGATGCCATTGTTTCTTCATCACAGCCCTATGAAGAGAGGTCAAATGACAAGGAAAGGTTCTTTCACTCTAAGTTATGGGTGAAAGGTAAGCATCTATATTTCATTTTTGATAGTGGGAGTCAAAAGATTTTAATCTCTACTAATGTTGTAAAAAGATTAAATCTATCCAAAAAGCCTCACCCAAAGCCATACAATATTGGATGGTTGAGTCCAAGGATAAACCTTCATGTCACCCACCAATGTCTTCTCTCATATGCAATAAAACCTTTCTAAGATGAGGTCTTGTGTGATGTTGTCAATCTAGATGTTTACAATGTACTCCTTGATCAGTCATTCATGTATGATTGGCATGGCATCTATGAATCAAGAACTCAAAGGATCACCATCACTCTTAGAACATGGTGCTACAGGGCACTAAAGGTACCACCATCTATACCTATCTCCCTGATTAGTGCCAATAAATTCATTCTCATGGTGGTCAAGCCACAAATATCTAAAAGGGTTGATGTTATAGCTTTGACTACACAAACAACACAATAATAAAAGAAAATAGATACCAAGCTGAGGAAGTTCATGGCCTTCCATCCATAGGCTGATTGTCAAATCTAAATGGTGAAAAATCAGGCCCTAAATTGATCCATAAAGAATAGTTCCACAGATCACAGTACATTCTAAGTATGCATCGAGAATCAAATCAAAACACAAATGCCACACTTGATGACAAATCTTGATTCAATGAGGACCATTACTTCTTAAGGAGGGAGGAATGATTCGAGCAGCATTTTAGGTGATAATTTAGGTGACAGTTCTACCCTAATTGGTAGTAGAACTTTTAGGATCCATAACTTTTGCACCATAGCTCTATTTGACTCCCCGTTTAAACTGTTGAAAAGCTAAGAATGAGAAAAATGTAGTGAGATGGCATGATCTTTACTCGATGGATTTTGACCCCTAAAAATTTAATAGAAGTGCCCTAAATTTTAATTTTATTAGTGCAATCTAAATATAGTAAGTTTTTATAAATAGTAATTCCTCAAATTTTATATTATTACAAATCATGAAAGTTGAACCACTTAATCTCCCTCAAGATTGGTGACCTTCCACATCCTCCTCCTACCTTCAAAATATGTATAAATGAAGATGTAACCTAAAATAGAAATCAGACATCTCTTCCTAGAGATAGGCATATGTTGTATCTACAATTTTGAGAAATAAAACATCTCTTCTCAGAGATAACATTATTATTTGTGTGTTCTTGAAATATTATTCAAACAAGACTTTTGAGTTTTAGACCAGTGGTATCAAAGCAGTTTGTCTTTAGAGTGTAGGATCCCGAAGATGAGGTTAGATTACAAGAACCTTGAGTGGAAAATAATAGAACTAGTAGACTATCCATCTGTTCAACTTCAAACAACCTCAAATGGTAGACAACACTGAGAAATCTAATCCTTTTTCTAAAATGGTGAATGAAGCCCTCTAGTAACACCAAGCATAGATGCTACAACAATTCACCCAAATTCTCTAACAAACTCTCGATGAGAAATTATGGCTCTTCATCTGCAACCCCGCATCTTTTTAGTGCCCCAATACCCTTCAAGGTTTAGGTGAATTTTTATATCCCTACATTTGAAGGAAAAATCAATGTTAATGTAGTAGAAAATTAGTTGGATCAATTGTCATCCTATTTTTCTATAAATAAATTCATCGATAAAGAGAAGATCACTTTTTCTCTTTTGAAAGCATCATTGCCTATCAAAAATTAGGTGGAAGTGTACAAGAAGAGATTAAGTACAGATGATATTGGCTTTGAGGTGAAACTTACCTAGGATGATTTCATAGAAGCTATAAAGGAAGAACACTATTCCATTGGAGCATATGATGATCTATAAAGAATAATCTATTCAAGATTATAATGACATTTTTCATTCTCTATCTGTGAGATTGGGCATCCAAGAAAGTGAGAAACATAATTCTCAAATATTGTGGTGGACTACAATGGTATATATGGGGGAAATGGAACTCTTTAATTTGAAAACCCTCGATGAAGCGTACAAGTTCACAGTGAAGATTGAGCAAAAGCATGGAAGAATGAATACAAACAGTCAGCTTTCAAAATGAAAAAGTGATAAAGAAGGTCAAACATAAGGCCAAAATTTGAAGCAAAAGGAAGGAAAAATTGGGAAATGGTGTGATTATCACAAATTTGGAACTCACTCCAAAGAAGAATGTCAAGCCATCAAATCCCTACTTTTTGAGTCATAATCCTCAACATCTACTGCTCTAAATCATACACACCCTACAGTTGAAGAGGATGAAGAATATATTGTAGATGCTGAGCCCGATGACATTGTTGCTTCATCACAGACCCATGAGAGGAGAGGCTAGATGACAAAGAAAGGTTGTTTCACTCTAAGTTATGGGTGAAAGGTAAGCCTATGCATTTTATTCTTGATAGTGGGAGTATAATATTAGATGGATGAGTCCAGGGAGAAACCTTTGTATCACCCAACAATGTCTTCTCTTATATGCAATAAAACCTTTCAAAGATGAGGTCTTGTGTGATGTGGTCAATCTGGATGTTTGTGGTGTACTCATTGGTTAGCCATCCGTGTATGATTGACATGGCATATATGAATCAATAACTTAAAGGATCACCCTCACTCTTGGAACACGATGCTACAGGGTACCAAAGGTACCACCTTCTACATCTATCTCCCTGATTAGTGCCAAGAAATTTGTTCTCATGGTGGTCAAGCCACAAAAATCCAAAAGGACTAATGTTGCAGCCCTGACTGCATAAACAATACAACAACAGAAGAAAATATATACCAAGTTGAGGAAGTTCATGGCCTCTATCCACAGACTGATGGTTAGATAGAAATGGTGAACAATTAGGTCTTGCATAGCTCCACAAAGCATAGTACATTCCAAGTATGCATTGATAATCAAATCAAAAGATAACTACCACACTTGATGACAAATCTTGATACAATTGGGACCATTGATTCTCAAGGATGGAGGAATGATCTGAGCAACATTTCAAGTGACAATTTGAGCAATGGTTCTACCTCAATTGGTGGTAGAACTTCTAGGAGCCATAACTTTTGCACCATAGCTCTATTTGACTCCCCATTTGAACCATTGGAAAGCTAAGAATGAGAAGAAAGAGGTGAGATGGCTTGATATTTTCTTTGTGGGTTTTAACCCCCAAAAAACTAATGGAAGTGCCTCAAATTTCAATTTAAGTAGTGTAATCTAAAAATAATATGTTTCTAAAAATAGTAATTCCTTGAATTCTATATTGTTGTAAATTGTGAAAGTCAAACCACTTAATCTCCCTCGATATTGGTGACCTTCCACATCCTCTTACCTTTAAAATATGTATAAATAAAGATGTAACCTGAAACAAAAATTAGACATCTCTTCCTACAAATAAGTATATGTTGTATCTATAATTTTGAGTAATAAAACATCTCTTCTCAGAGATAGCATTATTATTTGTGTTACTGAAATATTCTTCAACGAAGACTTTCAATTTTTGGATCAGTGGTATCAGATTGATTTGTCTTTAGAGGGTATGATCTTGAGGATGAGGTTAGATTACAGGAAGCTTGGGTGGAAAATAATAGAACTAACAGAGTATCCACTTGTTTGCTCCAAATGACCTCAAACGGTGGACAACACCAAGACATATAATCCTTTCAAGGAAATGTTGATTAAAGCCTTTTTACTAGCACTAAGCATAGATGCTACAATAATTCATCCAAATTCTAAAATAACTCTTGATTGGAAATTTTGGCTCCTTATCTACAACCCCACATCTTTTCAGTGTCCCAACACCCTTCAAAGTTTAGGTGAATTTTTATATCCCTACATTTGAAGGCAAAATCAATGCTAATATAGTAGAAAATTAGTTGGATCAATTGTCATCCTATTTTTCTGTAAATAAATTCACTGATAAAGAGAAGATCACTTTTACTTTTTTAAAAGCATCATTGCCTATCAAAAATTGGTGAAAAGTATACAAGAAGAGATTTAGTATGGATGATATGAGCCTTGAGATGAAACTTAGAATGATTTCATAGAAGCTCTAAAGGAAGAATACTACCTGATTGGAGCATATGATGATCTGTATATAGAGTGGGAACAACTTTTTCAAGCTAATGAATAGTCTGTTAAGATTAAACTGACATTTTTCATTCTCTATCAATGAGATTAGGCATCCAAGAAAGTGAGTAACGCAAGGCTATCAAATATTGTAGTGGATTATAATGGTATATATGGGGGAAATGGAACTCTTAAATTTAGAAACCCTTGGTGAGGCATACAAGTTCATGGTGAAGATTGAGTAGAAGCATGGAAGAATGAATACAAAGAGTCAGCCTTCAAAATGGAAAAGTGATAAAGAAGGTCAAAAATGAGGCCAAATTTGGAAACAAAAGGATGTAAGGACTGGAAAATGGTGTGAATACCAAAAATTTGGAACTCACTCCAAAGAAGAATGTTGAGCCATCAAGTCCTTGTTTTTTAAGTCATAATCCTCAATATCTACTGCTCTACCTCATACACACCCTATAGTCAAAGAAGATGAAGAAGAGATTGTAGATGTTGAGCCTGATACCATTATTACCTCATCACAAACCCATGAGGAGAGGCTAGATTACAAGTAAAGGTTGTTTCACTCTAAGTTATGAGTGAAATATAAGCCTCTACATTTCATTCTTGATAGTGGGAGTCAAAAAAAATTAATCTTTGCTAATTTTGTAAAAATCCTAAATTTATCCATGAAGACTCACCCAAAACCATAAAATATTGTATGGTTGAGTCCAGGCAGAAACTTCCATGTCACCCACCAATATCTTCTCTCATATGTAATAAAACCTTACCAAAATGAGGTCTTGTATGATGTGGTCAATATAGATGTTTGTAATGTACTCTTTGGTTAGCCATTCATATACAATTGATATGGAATCTATGAATTAAGAACTTGAAGGATCACCCTCAGTCTTGGAACATGACACTATAGGGTACCAGAGGTACCACCTTCTACATCTATCTCCCTGATTAGTGGCAAGAAATTCATTCTCATGGTGTTCAAGCCACATAAATCCAAAAGGGAAACTATTACAGCTCTAACTATAAAAAAACACAACAATAAAATAAATTAGATACCAAGTTAAGGAAGTTCAAATCCTTCCATCCATAGACTGATGGTCAAATAGAAATGATGAATAATCGAGCCTTACACAGCTCCACAAAGCATAGTACATTCCAAGTATGCATCGAGAATCAAATCAAAATATAACTACCACACTTGATGATAAATCTTGATGTAATGGGGACCATTACTTATGAAAGAGGGAGGAATGATCTGAGCAACATTTTAGGTGACAATTCAGGTGACGGTTCTACCCCAATTGGTGGTAGAACCTTCGAGAGCCATAACTTTTTCACCATAGCTCTATTTAACTTCTCATTTAAACCATTCAAAAGCTAAGAATGAGGAGAATGTAGTGAGATGGCACGATATTTTATTAATGGGTTTTAACCCTCAAAAACCTAATGAAAGTTCCCCAAATTTTAATTTTAGTAGTGTAGTCTAAAAATAGTAAGTTTTTAAAAATAGTAATTCTTCAAATTATGTATTGTTATAAATTATGGAAGTCAAACCACTTAATCTTCCTTGATATTGGTGACCTGTCACATCCTCATCCTACCTTCAAAATATGTATAAATGAAGATGTAACCTAAAATAGAAATTAGACATCTCTTCCCAAAGATAGGCATATGTTGTATCTACAATTTTGAGCAATAAAACATCTCTTTTCAGAGATAACATTATTATTTATGTGTTCTTGAAATATTCTTCAACCAAGACTTTTGAGTTTTGGATCCATGTTATCAGAGCAGTTTGTCTTTAGAGTGTATGATCTTGCGGATGAGGTTAGATTATAGGAATCTTGGATAGAAAATAATAGAACCAATAGACTATCCACTTGTTCGCTCTAAATGACCTAAAATAGTGGATAACACTGAGACATTTGATCTTTTCAAAGAAATGGTGAATGAAGCCTTTTAATAGTAGTAAGCGTAGATGCTACAAAAATTCACCCAACTTATCCAACAACTCTTGATAAGAAATTTGGGTTCCTCATCTGTAACCCCACATCTTTTCAGCACCCCAACACCCTTCAAGGTTTAGTTAAATTTTGATATCCCTACATTTGAAGGTAAAATCAACATTGATGTAGTAGAAAATTGGTTGGATCAATTATCATCTTATTTTTCTATAAATAAATTCATCAATACAGAGAAAATAACTTTTTTTTTTTGAAAGCATCATTGCTTATCAAAAATTGGTGAGAAGTACACAAGAAGAGATTCAGTATGGGTGATATTGACCTTGAGGTGGAACCTATATGGGATGATTTCATAGAAGCTATAAAGGAAGAATACTACCCCATTGAAGCATATGATGATCTATATATAGAGTGGAAACAACTTCACCAAGGTAAGGAATAGTCTATTCAAGATTACACTGACATTTTTCATTCTCTATCTACGAGATTAGGCATCCAAGAAAGTGAAAAACACAAGGCTCTCAAATATCATTGTGGAATATAATGGTATATATGAGGGGAAATGGAACTCATCAATTTGGAAACCCTTAGTGAGACATACAAGTTCTCAATGAAGATTGAGTAGAAGCATGGAAGAATGAATACAAAGAGTCGGCCTTCAAAATGGAAAAGTGACAAAGAAGTTCAAACATGAGGCCAAAATTAGAATAAAAAAGAAGGGAAAACTAGGAAATGATGTGATTACCACAAATCTGAAACTCACTCCAAAAAATAATGTTGAGCCATCAATTCCCTACTCTATAAGTCACAATCCTCAACATCTACTACTTTGCCTCATACACACCCTGTAGTCTAAGATGATGAAGAAGAGATTATAGATGTTGAGCTTGATGCCATTATTACTTCATCATAGACCCATGAAGAGAGGTTAAATGACAAGAAAAGGTTGTTTCACTCTAAGTTATGACTGAAAGATAAGCCTCTCCATTTCATTCTTGATAGTGAGAGTCAAATGAATTTAATCTCTGCTAATGTTGTAAAAAGTCTAAATATGTCCATAAAGCCTCACCTAAAGCCATATAGTATTCGATGATTGAGTCTAGAGAGAAACCTCTGTGTCACCCACCAATATCTTCTCTCATATGCAATAAAACCTTTCCAATATGAGGTCTTAAGTAATGTGGTCAATCTAGATGTTTTTGATGTACTCATTGGTTAGCCATTCATGTATGATCGACATGGAATCTATGAATCAAGAACTCTAAAGATCACCCTCACTCTTGGAACACAGTGTTATAGGGTACCAAAGGTACCACCTTCTACATCTATCTCCCTGATTAGTGCCAAGAAATTCATTCTCATAGTGTCCAATCCATAAAAATCTAAAAGGGTTAATGTTGTAGCCCTACTACACAAACAACACAATAATAAAAGAAAATAGATACCAAGCTAAGGAAGTTTATGGCCTTCCATCCACAGACTGATGGTGAGACAGAAATGGTGAACAATCGGGCCCTGTATAGCTCCACAAATCATAGTACATTCTAAGTATGCATCGAGAATAAAATTAGAACAAAACTACCACACTTGATGAAAAATCTTGATGCAATGGGTACCATTATTTCTCAAAGAGGGAGGAATGATCTGAGCAACATTTCAGGGGAAAATTCGGATAATGGTTCTACCCCAATTGGTGGCAGAACTTCCAAGAACCATAACTTTTGCACCATAGCTCTGTTTGACTTCCCATTTGAACCATTGGAAAGCTAAGAATGAGAAGAATGTGGTGAGATGACATGAGCTTTTCTCAATGGATTTTGACCTATAAAAACCTAATGAAAGTGCCCCAAATTTCAATTTTAGTAGTGTAGTCTAAAAATAGTAAGTTTTTAAAAATATTAATTTCTTGAATTCTATATTATTGTTAATCATGGAAGTCTAACCACTTAATCTCCCTCAAGATTGGTGACCTTCCACATCTTCCTCCTACCTTAAAAATGTGTATAAATGAATATGTAACTTGAAATGGAAATTAGACATCTCTTTCTAGAGATAGGCATATGTTGTATTTACAATTTTGAGTAATAAAATATCTCTTCTCAAAGATAGAATTATTATTTGTGTGTTCTTGAAATATTCTTCAACCAAGACTTTCAAGTTTTAGATCAGTGGTATCAGATCGATTTGTTTTTATAGTGTATGATCTCAAGAATGAGGTTAGATTATAGGAAGATTGGATGAAAAATAATAGAACCAATAGACTATCCACCTATTGACTCCAAACAACCTCAAATGGTGGAAAACATTGAGACATCTGATATTTTCAAAGAAATGGTGAATGAAGCCCTCCAACAGTAGCAAACACAAATGCTACAATAGTTCACCCAAATTTTCTAACAACTAATGATGAGAAATTTTGGCTCCTCATCTTCAATCCCACATCTTTTCAGTGCCCCAACACCCTTCAAGGTTCAGGTAAACTTTGATATCTCTACACTTGAAAGTAAAATCAATGTTGATGTAGTATAAAATTGGTTGGATCAATTGTCATCCTATTTTTCTATAAATAAATTCACTGATAAAGAGAAGATCACTTTTACTTTTTTGAAAGCATCATTGCATGTCAAAAATTGGTGGGAAGTGTACAAGAAGAGATTTAGTATGGATGATATTGGCCTTGAGTTGGAACCTACCTAGGATGATTTCATAGAAGTTGTAAAGGAAGAATACTACCCCATTGGAGCATATGATGATCTGTATATAGAGTGGAAACAACTTCACCAAGGTAAGGAATAGTCTGTTCAAGATTACACTGACATTTTTCATTCTTTATTTATGAGATTGGGCATCTAGGAAAGTGAGAAACATAAGGTTCTTTAATATCATGGTGGACTATAATGGTATATACGGGGGGAATATAACTCTTCAATTTGGAAACCCTTAGTGAGGCGTATAAGTTTGTGGTGAAGATTAAACAGAAGCATGGAAGAATGAATACAAAGGGTCAACCTTTAAAATAGAAAAGTGAAAAAGAAGGTCAAATACAAGGCCAAAATTAGAAGCAAAATGAAGGGAAGACTGGGAAATGATGTGATTACCACAAATCTAGAACTCACTGCAAAGAAGAATGTCGAGCCATCAATTCCTTGCTTTTTGAGTCACAATCCTCAACATCTACTGCTCTACCTCATACACACCCTTTAGTCAAAGAGGATGAAGAAGAGATTGTAGATGCTGAGCCCAATGCCATTTTTTTCATCACAAACCAATGAGGAGAGGCTAGCTGATAAGGAAAGGTTATTTCACTCTAAGTTATGGGTGAAAGGTAAGACTCTGCATTTCATTATTGATAGTGGGAGTCAAGAATTTAATCTCTGCTAATGTTGTAAAAATCCTAAACCTGTCCATGAAGTCTCATCCAAAGCCATATAGTATTATATGGCTAAGTCTAGGAAAAAACCTCTATGTCACCCACCAATGTCTTCTCTCATATATAATAAAACCTTTCTAAGATGAGATTTTGTGTGATGTGGTCAATCTAGATGTTTGTGGTGTACTCCTTGGTCATCCATTCATGTATGATCAACATGGAATCTATTAATCAGGAACTTGAAGGATCAACTTCACTCTTGGAACATGGTGCTACAGGGTACTAGAGATACCACCTTTTACATCTGTCTCCCTGATTAGTGCCAAAAATTCATTCTCATAGTGGTCAAGCCATAGAAATCTAAAAGGGTCAATGTTGTATCCCTGACTACATAAACAACAGAACAATAGAATAAAATAGATACTAAGTTGAGGAAGTTCATCACGTTCCATCCACAGACTGATTGTCAAATAGAAATGGTGAATAATTTATCCCTACATAGCTTCATAAAGCACAGTATATTCCAAGTATGCATCAAAAATCAAATCAAAACATAACTACCACACTTGATGACAAATTTTGATGCAATGGGGACCATTGCTTCTCAAGCAGGGAGGAATTATTCAAGCAACATTTCAGGTGATAATTTGAGCAATGGTTCTACCTCAATTGGTGGTAGAACTTTTGGGAGCCATTACTTTGGCACCATAGCTCCATTTGACTCCCCATTTGAATCGTCAGAAAGCTAATAATGAGGAGAATATGGTGAGATGGAACAAGCTTTTTTTAGTGATTTTTGACCCCTAAAACCCCTATAGAAGTGCCCCAAAATTCAATTTTAGTAGTACAATCTAAAAACAGTAATTTTTTAAAAATAGTAATTCCTCAAATTATGTATTGTTGTAAATCAAGAAAGTCAAACCACTTAATCTCCCTCGAGATTGGTGACCTTCCACATCCTCCTACTACCTTAAAAATGTGTATAAATGAATATGTAACCCAAAATAGAAATTAGACATCTTTTCTTAGAGATAGGCATATGTTGTATCTACAATTTTGAGAAATAAAATATCTCTTTTCAGAGATAGCATTATTATTTGTGTGTTCTTGAAATATTTTTCAAACAAGACTTTTGAGTTTTGGATCAGTTGGTATGGTCTCTCAATTTATGAAAGAGCCACATGAATTGCATTGGAAAGTAGTTAAGTGGATTCTACACTACATTTTCACACAACTATGGGATACATTATAGATCAGGTACAGAGGTTGATTTGATCATGTACTCAAATTTAGATTGGACTAGAGATATTTAGTGTTGAAAGTCCACTTTAGGCTACATTTTATCACTTGGTTTGGTTCCAATAAATTGGTCAATCAATAACTAACATGTAGTTGCTTTATCATCTACAAAGATAAAATATAGAGGGGCTATCAATGCCACCACTGAGACAATCTGGCTTCGGGGGATTCTCACTGAGTTTGGTATCTAGTTTTATAAGCCAACAATCATCTACTATGAGAACCAAATCACTATCCATATTTGTAGGAATCTATTTCTCCATCAAAGGACCAAACACATATAGATTCACATGCACTTCATCAGGGAGTTTATGAAAAAGTAAGTCATTGATCTTTGGTACTATCCAATATCAGAGAAAATTATAGATATTCTAACCAAGCCCTTCATAAAGAGTAAATTTATTCATCTATGATCTCTCATTAGGGTTAGGGTTGTTCCACCTTCTTCTTCCTCCTATGGAGGTTCTTCACTATGTACTTAGGTACTTTATCAGGATTTTAATATCAGGTCCCAATTATCATCTCATCTAAGTTACTCTTAAGGGGGGGTGTTAGTGTAGTGCCTTTTCCTATTGGGTTTTGTCTTCATGGCATTATGGCCATTCTATGTTAATTAATCTTTTTCGGGTTAGCTATAAAAGGGTCATATAGGCTAATTTCATTTTAATATAATTATCTAATTAGGAAAATTATAGGCTTCCTCATGTTGCCCCAATTTTTCATATATGTACCCCAATTTTCCACTTTGGAAGGTTAGATAGGTTAATGTAATTTTATGCAAGTAGGTCATATTTTACAATATTATTGTGTGAAGACAAGCTTCTTCCTCTTTTGCAATTTATCTGTGATTTTATTGCTCCATACATAGATTTTCTCAATCTTTTGTGCAAGGATCCAAGATCATGGCTAATTTAAAAATTGACCTATGGAATGGTGGGGTCACATAAAGATAAATGAGATCATCCTTGACTAACTTTGTAGGTAACTGCTTTGTTTTCATTTTTATCATGCCAATGAATTCACCTTATTTATCAGTGAGATCACCCTACTAATTAGTGATATCATCCTGCTAATCAGTGGCATCATCACATAGTCTATTTGCATCTCTGTGTTTAGTGGGATCATCTTGAGTAATGGTAAAATCATCTTGTTAAATGATAAAATAACTTTGTATAATGATGAGATTACCATGTGTTAAAAATCTAGAGAGTTAAATAACAAGTTCAAGTCTATTTTGACATCTTACACCCCTTGATAAAATTTTAACACTCTATTTTTCAGGTTTAAGACACTTCACAAGTTTTTTTTACAAAAACAAATGCAAATTTCAATCACATTTGAATTTGAACTTGAAAAATGAAAAATCATCATAGCTTAAGACTCATAAGAGTATTTACTTTTTTTTGTTTGTTGGTTGGTTAAACTAGTTTCAATGTTCTTTAACTTGATTGTTATTTTTTTTAAATAATCTTATCTCGTATGTTATCCCCCCATCCCCTTTAGGTAACTTGGGTGACTCAAAATCACTTCACTTATTGATTTTGTCACTTAATCCAAGCATGGAAGTAATGTTGCAAACTCACTCCCTAAAATTTGAGTGATTTGAATGATCCCAATCTAACCTTAAAGTCTTTTTATATTTTTATTTCTTACATCTTGGCTTGTGGGCAAGAGTTTATAGCCTCCCCATGAGTTCTTTAAGGAAGCGATTACCTAAGATTTCACCTCTTGGCATCATTTTATCCCCATTCCATGGTAAGGTATATAAATTAGGGCACAAGATACTGTAATTGCCATGGAGCTAAGTAGCTAGCCTCTTTGATCATAACTAAAACCCAAGTCAAGTCTAGCTAACTAGGGGACTCCACCAAGAAGTATATGTATGGAGTCACTATGCAAAGGAATAGACCCTTGCATGGTAAGTTAGCCGGTATGAACTCAATTGATGTGATTGCATCTCTAATGTTAACCAAACTTGGGACCATATAGAATGTGCAAAACTTATAATTTTTAGATAAACCCCATTTACCATGGAGTACTATTGGTGTAAGGCAAGTAACCTAAATTTCCATGTCACCATAAAATCTCTTGAGTATATTGAAGGAATACTTATTTCTTCACAAGGAGTATATTGATGGAATACAAGAGTATGAAGCCACCTTGTCGGTTTATAAGATAGGACGTACACTTCAGTGTTTTTTTAATTCTTGATTACTTCCATTATCTTTTGAGTTTAAAAATTGTTTGTGTATGAAACAAAACATGTCCAAACCTAAACACTTGTTATACGCAATTTCTTTTGAATAAAAAGGCATTACATTGGTCTAATTTAAAGCATTTTAGCCTTGTTAAAAATCAAATTAAATTGTGTTTGTTGATATTTCCAAAAAGCATTGTTATGTTGTTTGTTTGAGTCTAGAATATTCACCACTTGCAAAAATTTAAAGCCTTTTAAACCCAAATTCAAAATTTCACATTTATGAGTTCTAACCCAAAATGAAATTGGTATATGTTAGAGTCTTGCCTACAACTTGGGCTTGGGTGGTTCACTTTTTGTGCTTGGTTTGAGTAACTTGGGTAAAATTTTCCATTTGGTTTAAAGGCCATTGTCTAGACACATACCTATTCTATTCTTATTTTTAACTTAGGTAATCTTGCATTCACTCATGCTCTAAGTTCTTAGACCAATTGAATTCATTTTTCATGGTGCACCATTATGTTTCCCATTTATTTTGGGATTTATACTTAGGATTTTTTGTTTAAATTCACATCCTAAGTTTTTTTGTTCACATCCTAAGTTTCTTGATCTGAAAAGTCTTCATATAATTTTGCTAATCACGGCCCACCATGGTTGTGCTTAGATTCTTAAGGTATTAACATACTTTGAACTTAGGTTTTCTTGTGTTATCCCACACCCTAAGCCTCTAGGTTGTTCTACCCTCTTCTAATTTATCAATTTTAACTAACCAAGGTCGAATAGTCACACAAACATATTTCTTCTAATTTTGTGGCATCATGCCATTCCTTTATGAATTATAGTCTCCATTTTACCCTATATTCATTTGATTGAAGAGTTCAAAAACAACTTTTAAACATTTGTAAAATAATGTCCAAAACACTTCACAAACGTAGAAAAACCATCTTCAAACATACAATGGTATAATCATAGTGGGGTCTCTTACGACCCTAGTTACAAGAAATATTATTATTATGATGGAGAAGAACACTTTGTTGTGTTTGATGATATCCCAATAATGGTAGGATCTAAACATGGTTATCATGAAAAATAACCTATAGAGGATAAAGATAAATCTTTCCTTATGTTAATAGATTTAGAAGCTAGACTGCCCCCTAATTTCCTAATGGAATAATTTCACACACTTATTTGATCAGAGGATCAATAGCTAGAATAATCTCTCACTCATGTCACAAAATCCAATGTTACTTCCACTAAAGAGGGAAAAGAACCATTTGTAAAATCCTCTCTAACTGATCTAGATCTTGTTATCAAGATCTAAAAAATTAGTCAATGGTACATAGATTAACTTTTCTTAGACCTAACATCTTCTTTAGCTATGACTTCAATTGACAATACCATTTTTAGGGAGCAAAAACAAATGATAGACCAAACATAGCAAGCCTTAGTCGATCCTACATCTACGATAGACCTTAGGGTTTATCTTAAAAAAATCAAACATATATATTCTCCATAATAAGTTCCACTTGATATGGAGTATACTTTCTTCAACCATTAGGAGACTTTTTCCCATTCATAATATCAAGTTACTAAGGACTCAACACAGATTGGGGATGTATTGTAAAACACTCTAGCGAGTTCTTCTCAAATGCAATAAGTTCCCCTTGCAAACCAAAAATGATAATGACCATTGGTAAATTGATAACAAGAACCCTAAATCAATAAATTTATTATAGCTCACAATAATAGATTCCTTAGAATCAATATCAAATAATTAGGAATCAACAACAAAATTAGTTGAACCAATAACGACAAACCTACTCAAATCCAAGGGTAACCCAAAACCAAAATTCTAGCCAAAGGGTTCATATCCCTAATAGGAATATGTATGGGGGTATATTCCTACTCAAAAAAATCACATTCTACCAACAAATGCACCAAACATGCAAGAGTGGAATTTGATGAAAGAAATAGTCTCAAGGCTAGAGATAGGCAAGCAAATTAAGAAATACAAGTTTGATGAGATATGTCCATATCTATTTGACTTAAGCAATCTTTAGGTCCCCTTTCCACCTCATTTTGAGGCACCCAAGTTTGATAAATATAAATGGAAAGGTGACCCTCGAGAACAAATTCAAGAATTTTTAGTACTATGCCAAGAGGTAGCCTACAATAGTGTTTATTTGATCTACTTATTTCAACATAGTTTGGTTAGACAAGCTTTATATTGGCTCCTCAAATTGCCTAAGGGATCAATGACAAATTGGAATGATCTATTAGATAAATTTATCAACCATTTCTCTTTATAACATTGAGCATGAGTTAATAGTGGTTGACTTATGCAAAGCAAGATAAAGAGATAGAGAAAGCTTCACAACATACCTATAGCAGTGGAGACCATTAGTTGGTCACTTCCTACATAATTTACCAGACTGGGAATTAGTTGATGTTTTTGCATAGAATCTGCACCTCAAAGTAGTGTTGGCCATGTTTTTCCCTAGTTTGAATAGATGAGTAGAGTCCTAGTTGATGAATGGATCAGGTGGCTTAGAAGTAGGCTCAACATTTCAAGTGAAGGAATCCAAGCAGATTTTTAAAGTATTGTACAGTAATAGGATCAAGTCTAGGAAAAGCCTAAGTTACACCTCTTCAACTTTGGCTAAGTATAGCATTTAAATTTCCTTCAAATGAAGTGTTCCACAAAAAGCCTACAATAAATGTATAAGGCTTAATTCTTTCAAGAGTTTTGTCCCACTTTATTTGGCTAAGTGTTGGAATTCTTTCAGGAATTGTGTTTCAAACTTTTTAATTAAGTGTCGGGAATTATTTCAGACACTTTGTCTAAAATAATTTCCTTGAAAGGTCATTTCATCAAAAAGGGTCTATTACAAAAGTTCTAAAGGATATATTTTAGAGAATTTGGTCCAAAACAAAAAGCTCAAATGATATCTTTCTCGAGCAAGTGTCCCAAGCAATTTCCCTGAAGGGCACTTTTCTCTAGGAAATGGTCTAGTACAAAAGCTTTGAAGGATATATTTCTTGAGAAAAGTGGTCCATTTTAAGGTTCCTAAAGAGTAATTTTCTTTTAGAAAGGGCACTTTACAGAAGTTCAAAAGGGCACTTTTCCAAAGGCAAAGGGTTATTTCAAAGGGTCGAAGGTCCATTCTAAGGACATTCCTTCAAGAAAATTGTTGGGGACTTTTTCCTAAAGGTAGATCTCTTTCAGAGCTTTTATCCTGAAGAAAAGGACTAAGGTAAAATTCTTATAGACATTTTTCCCAAAAATATTGTTCAAAGCAAAGTGTCCTATGCACTTAATTCAAAGGGTACTTTTCTTCAGCAAAATGGTCCAAGACATTTTCTTTGAAGGGTCTATCTTCAACAAGGTGGACCAAATAGAATATCCAAAGGGCACTTTTTAAAAGCTCCAAAAGACACTTTTCAAAGGGAAAAGAGGGATATTGAAATAGGTTTTATGCCTTCATGATTCTTGATCTTCAAGATCCAAGCCTTCAAAGTTGATCAAAATAAAACTACAGCATAAGACGTTCATGCTAACATCAAGTTAAAGCCACTACAAAAATCCACACAAGCCTAAATTTGATGGTCTACAGGAAGTCAAATACGTCCACATGGACATCAAATGATAGTCATGCAAATGTAAAGTTTAAGCCTTGAGAAGTAACCATTTAAATTTAAATGTCCCATATATTAACACAATGCTACCAAGTGACAAGATCATGGGAGCTAAAGTTTAGATCTTACAGTGTGCAGGCAAGGATAGAGTCAGTGGGCCTAGATAGATCCAATGGTGCATGATAAATCTTACATTTAATATCAATGATGAGTGTGAGTCAAAATGGTTAGTTAATCTCAAAGGTGAATGGGTGCATGACAAGTAGCACAAGTGCATTTGACTAGTAGAAGATTTATGGCTCACAGGTATTTATGCCTAACTTATCCAATGGTGAGAGTCAAAGATTCAAGATGATTTTCAATAACCAATCAGAACAAAAAAGAGCCAAGTGACTTAGGTAGAGTTCAAAGAGTCAATTTTTGACTAAGGCAAGTAAGCATGATGGAGCCAAACTTGAGCATGTTTTATTTGGGGCTAGGAGTGGATATTTTAGAATCAGAGAGCACCATTGGAGACCTGTAGAGTAAGACACATAGAACTTAATGGTCATCGCCAAAGCTAGACATAGGAAAATGACCTTTCTCCCTACTTGGGCATGCATAAATGAACCAGTTGAGAATAGTTTCACATTAGGACAAAGTGAAAGTAACTTGATTCCATTTTTGCAGCCACCATGGAGCATCACAGAGAAGATATTGTAATGATGCAATGGACTATAGTAATCTAGATCAATCAAGAAGGGTTTGAGTGAATTTGATTCATGAAAGCAATTGCAATAAATTTTCAAATGAATTTGAATTCATTTGATTCCCTTTTGAGTACCAAATATCCCTCTCTCTTGCTTCCCTTCTGTTATATATATAGCCCTTGAGCTATTATTTTGGACCCCTTTCTTGGGAATGACTAGAATCAACAAAGATTGAACCTTGTAACCTTTTGAGATAAATAAGATGACTATTTTTAGATTCTATGATATTATCCTAGTGTGTTTATGTCAGTTTGATTTGTATAAGTGGTAGAGCCTTCTCCCTTACCAAGTCTTGATCTCATATATCTGGTAGATTATCTACTTATTTGTGTTATGTTTAGTGTTTGATGTCATTTGATTGAATCCAACAGTGGACATGTTGACTAGATCAGTGCCTTGAACTAGGCTTGTCCATCATCTCCCTTAGGTTTTGCTCACTTGATCAACCTATACATGAAATGTTAATGCATGATAGGCATTTGGAGTCATAGATCTTGTTATTTGCTTCTATTTTACTAGTGTTTTAGAGGCTCAAGTATGAGTGGATGGACAATCTTCATGGTGCATCACCATAAATTATAATGGGTTTTAATTTATGTGACTCCTCCCTTTTCACCCCAACCAATTTTAGGTTTTAGAATCAAAGGTCCAAAATGATGCATCAGAGGAGCTAGCCTCATTAGAAATCTTAGAGGTCTGGTCTAGATATAGGCAACCCATAGCCTTAGACCATTCCCATGTTAGTCCAAGTTTGGAAGCAAGACTTGAACACTCCTCCTGTTAGCTAGGGTGCAACCTAGATAGCTAACAAGTAGATCATAATCTAAGACTCACTTGTGCCAACACATTCAAGGAAATTATCAAGAAAGGTGTAAAAATTTAGAAGGCACTTATAACCAAGGGTCTTATGAAAATACACTCATAGGGTCAAATATTTAATCAGACCCAACCACCTATTTAAACTACTACTATAGAAAAACCTAAAGTTTTTAACAAGAACAAGAACATGGTGGGAAATAGAGTAATAAAATCAAGGCATGTGTAAAAGGTGCAAGCTCCATCAGCTCTAAATATACAATCTAATCCACTAACCACTTTTCAAAGAACACCTCCATTTAGAGGGTTCAACAAGTATAGACCATTCAACAAACTAGGATAACCTATTGAGGTAGTATTCCAAAAACTAGTGGCACCTAATTTGATTGTATGGCCTATACTCCATTCCTAAGGATCAACCTAAACCTGACTAGTATTGGGAAGATTAGTTTTATAATTTCCATCATTTTATTAGCCATGTCATTTATTGATGCATATAATTAAGACATCTTATTCAAGACTTGATTATAAGTAGTGAAATTGAAGTGAACAAACAATGCATAACATTAATCAGGACATGGGCATATATAAAGACCCATTTCCTAAACATAATCAACAACAACAGAAGAATAATTAGAATCAAGGTCAAGGCCAATGTCAATCAGTACAAGGCCAGATACTAAATTAACATAATCAAAATCAGGATCATAATACCCAAACTAACAACCTAGGTTACAACACCATATCGTATGATTATAATAACATCATGGGATGTATTTATGGTAATCACATTTCCATTATTATAATCAAAACCCATGAACCATATAATGTTTTTTGAAGTGTTGGTCCCCTTATTTTAGGGTTGACACACTCTTCTTCAAGTAATTCCACACCAAGTTCAAGTAATTATATTGCACCTTGATTTCCATGGGTTACTATTTCTAGACCACCATCCCATTCTTCTAATGTAATGACTCCTTATCGACTCAAAATTGTAAAATCATAACTAGATGCTCATGAGTTACTCTTCAAGGCCCTTCAGCTTATTTTACTACTAAGCCAAATATGAACCTTGTGCCTTCCACTTCTTCTAATTATAATGAATCCTTATTGACTCAAAATTACACAATCATAATTAGATGCTCGTGTATCACCCTTAAATGCCATTTACCTTCTTCCAACATTGTACCCAATATGAACATTATACCTTCTAATCCTAAACTAAATATTGTACCAATCAAGGCCAATCCCTCTCATCCTTCTATTGAGAAGCCATATAGTATTCTGGACCCACTAAGAAAAAAATTTACACAAATTTCTATCTTAGATCTCTTGCGTACATCAAAATTTCACAGGACCATACTAAGTGACTTCCTTCAATAGTCTATTATTCTTGAAGATATTAACCCTACCCAATTCCAAACACTTATAGGGCATCTATCTCCAAGCTAATAACTTACATTTGATCAACAAAATATGTCTTCCCTTGGTCTTAGCCATAATAATCCCTGATATATTGAGGTTGTTATTACCCACCATAAGATTAAGTGGGTTATTATAGATAATGGTTTAGGACTAAACATAATGTCACTAAAGTTGATACAACAGTTGGGATATACCACCAAATACATGTAGCCTAAGATAATCATGATCAAAGCATATGACAATGCCAAAAGAGAGTCTTTAGGAAATATTTGCTTGTCAATCATTGTTGGGCCTATAACCGATATACTCTATGTCATGTTGTGGACATTGAGATGACTTATAATTTACTAATTGTTCATCCTTGGATCCAGAAAGTATATGTTGTTCCTTCCACATTGCATCAGTACCTCAATTTCCCCTATTTGGTAATTGAGGTCACCATTTATGTTGATTTGCAGCCCTACCAATATTAAAAACACCTAGAGGTTGAATACCATAATTATAAATATTGCCTTGAATCTAAATTTGTAGCCAAGAAGAATGAAGTAATAGTTTTTTAACTTCCCAAATTTAATTATATCGACCCTAGTGATCTTACCTCCACTTTAGCTAATCTATTTCCCACAACATTTGTAAACCATATTTTTGTTGAGGGTGTGAGCATTTCCATGTACCATATAAAGGAGGCCTTTCATATTGGAAAATTACCCAAATATCCTAAGTCCTAAAGTAGACCTAAACCTTCTAAAACACCTTGTAAGACCAACATGATTTAGTAGAAGAACATGGAAAAATATCTAATGGTATTCATACCAGCAACTTCACCAAATCAAGATTAGGAAGCCTTTACCAAAGGAGATTGGTTGTATGTTGACATCATTTCTAATTATTTTTAGAATCCCAAGTACCCTATCCCTAATTAAATTATAGATGGTTTAGATTATGCAGGAAAAGGCCTAGGGCCATGACAGCAAGGTATCATAGAACCTTTATCAGCTCATAGACCTACTATGAATAAAATTCTCATATTTATACTACCTGGGGCTGACCTCATGTATTTTGACAATGATTCCTCTTTGTCAACTAATGAAGAAACTCCTAGAAGTGACACATTATCCCATTATAGTGCATATAATGAGATAGTTGACACTATGACTATCACAACCCATTATCCACTTACCCTTTGTCATCCTGACCTCATTGATTAGGATCAAAAACATTTTGTTATACCCCTTGATGAATTTTATATCAAGGAGTCTATTTCCAAGTACATGGGCCTTAGAGATGTATTACCATTTGGTGATCACAAGCAAGGATTTAGCTTCTCATTAGACCCTGTCACTTACTTTAGAGAGCAAACAAACTTTATTAGTCATACAAAAGATAAAACATCAAGATATTTAGGTGAAAACCTCTTTGAAGCACTCATTGGTTAGGGAAAAAGTAAATAAAAAGACAATCCATTGAGTGAAAACATGTTTCAGGTGTTCTTGGATGGGGAAGTTTGCTCACCTCCATAGGAGGCATAGTGTCCACCAAGCGCAAACTTTATAATTGGGTCCAGTATTACCTCTAAACAATAGAAAGACTTTGAGCATCTTGCTCTCAACTTTTTGAAAACATTTTCCAATTGGCCATTACCTAAATTGGAAAACTCAAATTTTTCTCACTATCTATAGAATTGGGGCTCACAATTAGAAGATGAAGTGGAAGAATATGATCAAACATTATGCACTATTCTCGAGGATGGTTCAACACTCCTTGTAGAAAATACAATTGAAGTGAACTTGGTAACTTATGAGGGTCCAAAATTTATTTATCTCGATGCATCCCTCACTGACAAAGAGTGTGAATATATTATCAGTATTTTGAGAGATTTTACTAATATCTTCACATTGGCTTATTCAGACATGCTAGGCCTAGACCCTGACTTGGTCATGCATCACCTTGTTATACATCCAGATGTTAAGCTAGTCAAGCATAAATTGAGAAATATGTACCCATGAATTATTATTTTAGTGAGGAAGGAGGTATAAAAATTATTTGGAGTTAGCTTCATCAGACCACTAGACTATTCCAAATGGATATCAAATGTAGTCCTAGTGAGCAAAAAGCCACAGGGCATACATGTTTGTATTGATTTTCAAGATATCCTCAAAGTGTGTCCTAAAGATGATTTCCCTCTACCCAAAATTGACATGATTGTACACTCAAATATTGGGTATGAGATGTCCCTCATGGATGGATTCTTTACATACAACCAGATTAAGACATCCTTAGAGGAATAGCACAAAATATTGTTCACCACACCAAGGGGAACATTATGTTACCAAACCATGCATGTTAGCTTGAATAATACTAGTGACACCTATTAATATGCCATGACTATTATATTCCATGACATGATGCTGATATAGTTAAGGACTATGTTGATGACATTCTATCAAAGTCAAAAACATGTGCCAGACATCCTGATGTTTTATGTAAAATCTTTAAGAGACCTCATGAATATAAGGCTTGTCTAAATCCTAAGAAGTGCATCTTCATTTTTACTTTAGGAAAATTGCTAAGATTAATTATATCATAGAGAGGGCTTGAAGTGGATCCTTTTAAGGTCAAGGCCATCACATAAATGCCTACACCTTTTAATTTGAAATAACTCTATAGCCTACAAGGCAAAATTTAATCTATTTTCAGGTTTATATCACAGCTGGAAGACAAATGTCATCCTCTTACACACCTATTAAATAAATTTATAACATTTCAATGGGATATTAAATGTCAACAAGAATATTTAAAACTCAATACATACTTGGCTAACCTGTCAATATTGAGACCGCCAACACCTAAACAACCCTTACTTCTTTATATCTCAGCCACAAAAAATACATTGGGGGCACTCTTGGCCCAACATGATGAGTAAGGAAAGGAATATGTGGTGTATTATCTAATTCAAACACTTGTAGAATATGAGCATAATTATACACCCACTGAAAAGGATTATTTGGCAATGGTGTTTGCTTCCCAAAAATTATGGTACTACATGTTGAACAATAAAAATATTTTTATTGTTAAAGTGGACCCTCTCAAATATTTATTATCCATAGTAATTCTCACAAGCCACATGGATAAATGGGTCATTACCTTGATTGAATTTGATGTTGAGTACTAGAAATAAAAAACTATTAAGGGGCAAGTCATTGTAAATCAACTTGTTAAAGCTCCTATTATAGATACTCAACCATTCACGTTTGATTTCCTAGATGATTCTATCATGACAATAGAAGAAGTGGATCATGAACCTAAATAACAAAATATATAACTTGATGTCTCCTTCACATCCCATGGATCTGGGGCTGACATTTTACTAGTTACACCTCAGGGGGACCTTATACCCAAGTCATTTCACATCATCTTCAACTTCACCAATAATATGGCTTAGTATGAAGCTTCATCTTGAAATATAATGGGATATATAATACTTAATGGTTTATGTAGATTCTCAGTTGATCATATATCAAACCATAAACCAATATCAGACTCAAGATGAAAAGCTTTTACCTTATAAGTAAATTATGGATAATCTCAAGTCCCATTTTAAGTACTTGTAGTTTGAACAGGTGCCATAGGCCAATAACAGATATGTTGATGTAATGACAATAATTGGGTCCATGGTAAAAGTTGACAATGATGTCAAAGAGTATCATTTTATCATCAAGAACCTTTTATAACCTACTCATCTATTGCTAGATTCAAAAAGGGTGTGTATAATTGTTGGCCCCAATCTCCCACCTGAACTCCCTTGGTACCAGGACATTTATAGTTATTTCCATGACCAATTTTTTCCTCTCAACCTTTCACACAATTGCCAAAAAACATTCCTCCATGGCCTAGCCCATTATACCCTCTGTAGGAACATAATTTATCATAAGGGCTATGATGAAATGTTTCTTCATTGTTTATCCTCAGAAGAATCAATGTTAGTGCTTAAGGAGGCCCACAAAGGAATGTGTGGGGCTCACACCAGTGGTGTAATCTTAACCAAGAAAATCCTCAGAACATGGTATTATCATCCCAAGATGGAAATAGAAGCTTGTAATTATGTTAGGAGATGTGTTTCCTACTAATAACATGGTAAATTGATACATGCACCTTCTCTGATGCTATAGTTGATCACTACACCATGGTTATTTTCTACATGGGTTCTTGATCCCATCGAGAAAATAAACCCAACATCTTTTGATGGCCATAAATACATTCTTACTACCACCGAGTATTTTACTAAATGGGTTGAGGCCATTCCTCTAACTTACATCATTGGGAAGTAGATTACCAAGTTTATCCATTACCATATCATCTATCGATATGGTATCATAGCCCAAATTATATTCAATAACGGTGGCTTATTTTTTAACAAATATGTAAAATCCATTTGTACCATGTTCAAAATCAAACACAAGAAGTACACACCATATAACCTATAAAGCAATGATCAAACTGAGGTGTCTAGCAAAACTATTGTCATAATCCTTAAGAAGATTATCAATGATGTTGGCCATAATTGGTATTTTTAATTTGTTATCACCCTCTAGGCTTATTTCACTAGTCATCTTACCCTTACAAGAGCCACTCCAGATTCCCTGGTGTTTGGCACAAAGGCTATTATCCTAGTCAAGGTTGATTTACCTTCATTTTAGGTATCTTTGGATATCATTGTTGATGATGAGGACTACTGAGTTTTCAAGTTGAAAGAGCTAGAAATCCTTGATGGTAGGCATTTGGCTACCTTGGACAACTTAAGAGCATATCAGAACAAGTTATATCACAGCTATAATAAACACATTCTCCCTTAAGATTTTCAAGTTGGTGACTTGGTCTTGAAGGAGAACTAGAAGAACACTAATATTGAGTACAAGAAGAAAGGTAATTTTTAACCCAATTGGCTGGGCCCATACGTGGTTACTATAAATTATGGATTGAGGGCATACAAATTGGATACTTTGGTAGGCAAAGACCTATCAAAACCCATGAAAATTATACATCTTAAATGATTCTATGCTTGACAACCTTTTTGAACCATTGTCTACAAGAGTCCCTTCTTAGAGGTAACTTGCACTGAAGTCAATTATTATTATATTATATTTATAACTTGAACCATTGTACCTTGTACCATTTCATCATGCACCATTTCATTTTGGACCATCATAACCTTGGACCATTGTAGTTCTAGATTATTTTAACTCTATATTGTTGTAACTCTGGACCATTGTAACTTGGACTATTTTTATTCCATTAGACCAATTATACTTTCACTTAGACCATTGTAACATGGACCATTATACCTAATACTAATTACAATCCTAATTATGATTCACAAGAATTCTAGACACATTGAAAGATTGTTCTACAAGGTAGTTCAACTTGATCAGTATCTACAACTTCTTTTTATAGATAAGTGTACCAAGGTATGTTAACACATGGAATCTGCATGTGGAATATTTCCTTGGAAATTCTTTAAATGTTGCATACTATTTTATTCTTATTTTATTGTTGCTTGGTATTTACTATTTCCTTCATATGGATCAACTCCCTATTGTAGCTGAGTTAGCTATTGCTTAAACTCTTACTTTTTGAAGTGCATCTACTTAGTTAAGTGGTTCTCTACACCTTTGTTTATATTCTAGTTTCATTATTGGAACTGTTACAATTGGTTGGCTATCATGACCATTGCAATCAGTTTAGTTGTTAATTTAGAATCTTATATATGGAACTGCATATCATTGGCTAAGTGGTTCCCTATATCTTTGTTCATATTATATTTCCATTATTTATCCCAAAAACATAAAAAACATTAGAAAATTGATACAATAAAAGACCAACAAAATTGCATTGTACCTTTTTTTATTTTGATCCTAAGTGCTCTCATCATTTTGAGAATCACCATTGTGTGCATTGTTCCTTTGAATATGATCCATTATTTCACCCTTGGATTTTCTTATGCTCTCACCATTTTTTGAGCTCTTTCTCTATCTCAACCTTAGATGTAGTAAACACTTTGAATTTCTAATTCAATTGTGGATACTCATCTCGTACCTTTTAGTGTGGTTTTAACCTAAACCATACTCTTTTGCTTACACGATTTGTCTATGTTGATGCTTTCATGCTTGTGAACATCATCCTCTTTTCTCATGCACTCACCATTTTACAAGACCATTACCATACTCCTCTACACATTTATCATGTTCCCTTATCATCAATTTTATTTTATCCCATTTCTTGGGAGAACTACGTATGGCATAAAGTTTATGTTGGATCTCGTGTCCATGAAATTATGTAAGAAACATCCACTTATTTAGTGCATCTAGAATCAGCTCATATACCCCTTATGTTTCTTTTCTTCCCCCTATTTTGTTTGTTTCATTGTCTCTTATAGCCTAGGGGCAATCTTTGTCATCTTGTTTGTGTGTTGTTTCCCTATAGCCTGGGGGTAACTTTATACCCATTATTCGTATGTTGTTATACTGGTGTCATTGTCATTTAGCTTAGGTGTCACCCTATTGCAGAGTGTAATGCCTCTATTACACATACATGAACAATTTGTTTTCTATCTACACTAAGATTGTGATTAACCATTGTTTCTGTTTTTTTTTTTTGTCTACTTAGAATAATTTGCTTATTGCATCTTTTCTTTGCTTTGGATTGTTTAGTTATTTTTTATTGTGTTGTTTCACTTTTATATTTATTGGTGTTTTGTTGTGTTTTTTTTGTTTATATTTATTTATTGGTGTGTTTTTGTGTATTTCTTCTTGTCTTTTGTATTTATGTTTTGTGTTTTTGTGTGTTTTCTTTATTTATTTACTTACATTTTTCTTTAGATTATTTGTTTGTTTTGTTGTGTTTGAATACACTACGTAAACATTTTGAGTTTGGCCTTACCTTGGGCTTGAATTTTTTACATTTGTATTTAAATTTTGTATTACTTATTCGTTTTTAACTACACCTTGTTAATGCATGGGTCTTGATTATTCATATCTAGATTCTAGGTTGTTTAACAATTTGTCCTTACTTTATTTTATTGTTTGTTTGTTTTTTAATGCATTCTTGTTCCTACTGAAGTCTTGATTATTCAAATATTGATATTGAGTTAGTTATATTTTTTTAGTTTTTATCTTTTTTACTTTGTTTTTTGTTCAAACATAAATAGTTTTAACTTTGATTTTGGTAGATTTTATCTTTATCCTTAGTTATAAATGTTAATGTTTGAATCAATCAATTGCAAATGAAATACAATGTTATTATAATTTATTCATGCTTATGATGCATAATTTCATTTTTTTTAAATTAAACACCAAGTGCTCTAAATGCCAACAATCAATGTGGCATCGAAGAACATATCTAAATGCACTATCCTACATATCCACTACCTAAACAGGATATCTTCAGCCAAACATTGGAAATAAATAGGACTCTCTATATAGGATGTACATCTCTTGGAATACACATTGAGTCATACATGACTATTTATATGACTACTTTGGGATGTGCATCTCTTGAAATATCCTCTAGCATCTAGTCATACATCCAACAGAGAAATAAATACATCAACATTTATATGCTAACTAAGGACATACATCTCCTAACATTAGCATATATCATCATATCATAACAAGGGAAAAATAAGCATAAACATCATGAGACACAAAAAAATATCAAGATTCCATGTAAAAGTACTAATGAGCAAAAAAAATGAATGTCATATATATCTCTCAAAATAATGTTTTATACATCAAGAGAGTATCTATACATCTCATAATACAAAAATGGAGTTTCAGAATCAGATATGATCATAGTCATCCCTTAAGGGACTCTAATATAATCTCTAACCTATGTCTAATGGTGGATCTGGTGGTGGAGGTCCCATGACTACTTGTTGTGATGATAGTTGTGCCACTGACCACTCTGAATCTATATCATGTTTATACCTAAAGGTCCAACTAGTCTAGTGGGATCTCATATAATCTCTATAGGATGGTGCTCTCCTCTCTACAAGAACTGTAACCTTATATAACCTCTATTAGTATGTGATCTCATCCTTTATACATAGGACATTATCCTTCATGCATAAGGCATCATCCTTGGCCACAATCATTTCATGCAAGGCCCTCACTAAACTTGTACCACTATCTATCTTGGCTCCTTGAGCCTCATCCCACTCCTCAATGAGCCTCTCTACATGTGATACTAATCTCTCCCTATCCACCTAAGATATAGCTCACTCTCTAACTGCTCTCAAAATCTCTACATTATACATAGCTAATTAGGCTTATACCCCTACCAACTGGGCAACATGTCCCCTCATAATAACAATCTCTACATCTTTGGATATAATAATCCCATATATCCTAGTGGTTTATCCTTGTGTAGTAACTAATTGTGCATGTAAACCAGCTATACCACTTTGTAGGCTTGTTATCTTTGATAAGCATGTTGTAATCTCTCATTATAACCTATTAATTAGAGCCTGGTCCTCTATATACCTACCTATACTAGAGAACCCTACCTATTCTTAACCTAAACCTATCCCTATCTCAGAGGTCCCTACCTCCCCTATACCTACCCTATGGCCCTTATCGTCACCCAATGCATCCCCCATCTCTATATCCTATCCATCTAGGTTAGCCATCTTTATATCAACTATAAGATACTATTGTACTTGAGCATGAACTACCTATAAAATAAGTTTATGTGGTATAGTCAGCTAAAATGACACCTAAACCTATCCTTATATTGGGGCTTGACCCTAGTCTCTCCTCGATCTCAACCATCTTTGATGTAAGACTGGTTGCTAAGGCTATGGCTTGGTCAATGAAATTGGTCCGGTACCATCCCACCATGTTACATAAGCATCTACAACCCCACCTACATAATCCCATAACACATGTAGGACTATACCATAGTCCTTCACCACCTGATCCTAGGGCATTGGTGGCCCCCACTCTTGAATTCCACTAGTCACATGTGCAAAATAGTGTGGATCCTCTAGGGTGTCTTGATTGAAGCCAAATTGTCTTTATACCCAATTTAGTCTATACTTCTCTACTACAAACTCATGGTGACTTATAATAGAACATAGTGTAATCATAAAGTTGATCATAAACAAGTCCTCAATCTAAAACCATTGAGTGGATAAATATGGCTACCAAATAAATTCACCATCGACCATATCATTGTTGGACCATCTATAGAAAGGCAGGTCTCTAATATGGCCTTGTAACCCTAGACCTATTATATACCATCCAAAAGCCATTGTATCCTCTGGTCCCTACTGGTATCTAGGCCCCACTAGCCACTCAATGGCTATATGATCCCATGCCTAGACTTGGAGTAGTGTGTTGTGACCAATACTCTATCCTCTCTAATAGACTATCATATGTACATCTTGATATAGCTAAGCCAACATAATAGGTCCCCATGCAAAATATGTGCAATAATCAAACATCTCTTAGACAAATCTAAGTAGACCAAGAGGGAAAAAATGTCCACTCTTGTTAGGGAGTAAAAGGCCACTAGTAAGAGCCATCAAAATGACTACATTTATGGGAATAATCATATTTGTTGCTCTGACTCCATCATCTAAAGGCCAAGCCAAGTCCTCTAATGCATCTATATCAATACTCTCATCAATTACCTCTAAATCCATCACACTGATAAAGTCCTCCAAAATAGCTTCTTGACCCACTGACATCTAAGTGATCTTATAGCTCTACATCAGCACCCGTAATATATGATAGACATACTCTAAAGTAACTATTACCTCCTTAGTTGATAAATGAAATGTAGAGGTCTTTGAATGCCATGCCTCCATAAGCACTGATAAATAAGCTTGATCTACATGAATCACTAATAGTTGTACCAAGTGATATAGCTATATAGCCCCTAGTAGGCCCACAAGCTCATCGATCCATATCCCCTATCATTGTTGAACTTGGGAGCATCATTCTCATGTTGTGATCACCTCAGCTTTGCTCCTACAAGACAAAACACAAAGAACCAAGTCAATAATTTTTCTTATAATTATTGAAATCTACCTAAATTATTATAATTTTGGGCCTAGACTAATCTCTTACGGGCCCCATTCTCTCTTCTTTTATATTTATTTTGGTCCTTCTAGTGACCTCATCATTTTCTCAATAATCCTACCATTTAACAGGACATTTTTGCCAATATTTAGGTCAACCTCACCATTTATACTCATGGTTTTTCAAATTCACCATTTTATAATTCATTATCACCAATTTATAGAGCATTCCCATGATTTGATAGGGTGACTCTGCTATTTCTAGCGACGTCATCATTTGACCAAGCAAAATCATTATTTGACTGATGATTTCTATCAAAATTGGTGATTTTCTTGATTAAGTGGCACAATCACCATTTTGACTCACAACCCCACTAAAACTAGGAGATATCACTATTTTTTTTGTTGAATTCACCATTATCAAGGGCAACCTTATTATTTGCAATTTTTTGCAAATGGTAGGATCACTGAAATACCTACTTCTACGTAGCATTAAATGCCATAAATATGAAATTAAATACCAAAAAAGGGTAATTTTGATGGTTTTCTCCCTAGTGTTCTTTGATACTCTTGCACATGTTTGCCAAGGTGTCGGTGGTATGGGATATTAGCCATATTTCTTAGCTCTCTCATGTGCAAATCTCATATCTCTCAATTTTTATAGACAAGGGTGCAAAGGAATGATTTTTACTTCTTAAGGGTAAAATTATAGTAAAATTTTCAAATTTTTCACCCCCTGGGCCTATAGTTACCCCATTTATCTTCTTTGGGCTATTATTTTAGCCCCAACTATTTATTTTTACTCTCATTTCCTTCTAAATGCTCCATTTTGTGGCCTCATTTGTCAACTTATGTGGTTATTCTTCTTCTGATCGAGGGCCAACCCATCAAAATACATTT